>QJPP01007218.1:1332500-1381976 GCA_003996215.1 Jaltomata sinuosa
CCTTTTATAATTTCAAAAAAAATTGAAGCAAGATTTCAAGTTTATTCCGCTGTAGCACTGACAATAAAAAAAAAAAAAAAAAGATTTCAAGTTTATTAAACTCTCTCTCTTCTTCTAAAATATATTTAAGTTATTTTCTCTCTCCAAACAATTATTATTACTCTTCATTCGATCACACAATTTATTTTTTCAATCAACTTTTTTTTTCTTTAGGCGATCACAATTTCTCTCGTTGATCACCATTTCCTATCTAGCCGATCATCACTTTTGGGCTCGTCTCTCTCACGCTTTTTATTGATTGTTCGATTTCAAGTTTCTCTCCAATCGTTATATCATTTTTTATGTATTTCACTTTGTAGTTTGCTTGCAACTATTATCTTTAGAAGCTTGATAATCTCTTGAATTGAGAAAAAAAACTTATTTTTTTCATATCTACATTTCTGGCAAATTCATTTTAGATAATATGTTTTTTTGGTTCTTATATGAATGAGTTTGTTGGGTTCGAGTTATGTTTATTGTTTTTTGTTTTCTCAATCCATTTAGACTTTTTCTAAACTTGTAGTCGATTATTATTATTTTTTTATCGTCATTAGTCAATAGCCTTCTATTGTTTGTATGTGGACCACTAAAAATGGTAAAACACAATCAGAAAATTCCTCAAATATAATGGTCCACCACATGACATGCTTAAAAATATCTTGTAGCCAATCATTTATTTTAAAAAATTAAATAAGCTTAATACAAAAGCAAAAAGAGAAATAATTCTTGAGCATCTACCACTATACTGACAATGATTGATCATACTATTTATGTCCATAATGAAAAAACATATTTACCTATTTATATAACAAATAGTATGGTAAGCCATAAATGAGAGAATATGTGTTGCGCCAATTTGCAAAAGAAAATGATGATAATGATTTAGGCGTGATTGTCACGCCATTAACACTCTTCACTCAAGTACTCCTCTTAAAAAATGACATAAACGTCTTTTCAAGGGGCTTGGAGAGGATATACATCGGATGAAAATGCATATTTGAGAAATTGTACAATTTTTGCCTACGATTCTTGAAAGGCTCAAAAAAAGAGCCTAATGATCTAGTCACCCCTCCGCCTACCTCATGATAACTTTTTTTTTTATGTAATTTTTTTGCAAAAGTTTCATTTATGAAAATACTGTAAATGTTTTTATATTTTGCTATACATGAAGAGGTTTTGTTTCTATTATTTCTAGTTGTCTTTTGTGAAAATATATCATGCAAATACAAACGATTTATAAAAAAAATTCTCAAATAGTTTAAAATAAACTAGAGAAAATGAAAAATTATGAACCAAAGTAAAAACATATGATTTACAACAAACCAAAGCAAATAAAAATGACTGGTAAAAAACATAAGTCTAATGAACCAGTGAAACCTCAACCCCAAATACACAAGTCTAATTGACTATGAATAGGTATCATGATCTGGCCCATGTTAATTATCAATATATATGATTTCTGCTTAACTACACTATTTGTCAATAATCGTTCACTTAATCATATATATAAGGTAAAATACTCTGACTGAAAAAACAATTAATTAATTAAATAAATAAAATAATGGACTTACCACTACTTAAACATGCTAATAATATTTTATTATATTATAAGATAGTCCCCATCAATTGGTGACGTGATTTAGTGAGTTTGAGAACTAATAGTAATTGCACAAAACACTTCATTAGAAGAAGGTTGTACTTTTATAACTATTATTTGTTTTAAATTAATTATATGACTAGTTAATTGATGAGTCCTCACATAATAATGTCTCATAAAATTATTAATAAAATAACATGTGATTAGTTACATCTGATTGCCATATAAGTAATGGTCCTCAGAGCATTATCACAGAGCAAGGATATGCTCTGAGAATCATTACTTGTTCTCAAACTTTCTGGATCATGCAATCAATCGACGAGTCTCTCACATGATATAATAAAGTATTATTTTCATGTTTTAATAGTGTTGAGTCCCTTATTACAATTTAATTAATTAACACTATTAAAAAAAAAACAGACATAAAAAATTGATCCCATGAGGTCGATTTTCGTTAAAAAAAGACCTCAAACGTAGGCCACAAAAATGCTTGGTCGCTTGATGAACCCAAAATACTAGGTCATTTTTCGAAAGCGACCGTCGCAAAAAATCAACCTCGTGATATCAATTTTTATTTTATTTTTTAAAAATACCAATCTCAGGATGTTGATTTCAAAATTACATAATTATAGAAATGCACTATTTAATTGGAAATCAAACCGTCATCTTAATCTTGTTAAGTAGAATTTATTTTTCTTCCTAAATGAGTGTGTTATTATAGTACCGGAGGGTAGAGGTATATTTAAGTGTGGAATCTTATACTGTTGGTTGTCCTCTCTCATTCTAATAGTAGGAAAAAAAAGTGAGTAGTAAATAAGAGCAGAGAGCGGAGAGGCGGGAAAACGTGAAGAAGAGAGAATGAAGGAGAGAGCGGAGAAAGGCGGAGAACAGGCGCCGTCGGTGGACGAACGTTACACACAATGGAAGTCACTGGTTCCTGTTCTCTACGATTGGCTTGCTAACCATAACCTCCTCTGGCCTTCCCTCTCTTGTCGGTCAGTATTTATATATACTCACTTCCCCATTCCTCTATTTGTCTCTCTATCTAGGGTTTTATTAGTAGCATTGTTAGTTTGACATTTGTATTTATTCCCCCCCGTTCATTTCTACTTGACACATTTTGACTTGGCACACTCATTATGACATGACTATTTTATTCCACTACCCCTATTAATTGATGTTTCGTATTAGGTCATGAAAAATGATTTCGAGGATAGTTAATTAATGCTAAGGGTAAAACATGAAAAAAAAATACTAATTGTCTTTCTTTTGATATGGGATGAACCGAGGGAGTAATATTCTTGCTCTATAGTGAAAATTTGTGTTTTTTTGTATGAGCTACTAATTGGTTTCATTAATGGCATAAAGGAGATGCAATTAAAATACTCCATTTCAATTTCTGTGTCTTGTTTTGACTTGACACGTAATTCAAGAAATCAGAGGATACTTTTGATTTTTGTGGTCTTGAACATAACACGTGGACAATTAGAATTAAAGATTTTCCTAAAAAAAGAGATATTTTTTTTTAAATGAACTAAAATGGAAGTATGTCAAACAAATTGAAACGAAGTGAGTATAAAATATAGAAGCAAAAAAGCAAAATATCTGATTGTTCCTTTTACAAAATACTATATCAAGACCAGGGAGGTAACAAAGTTCAGGAGAATCTACAGGGGATACATTGGCCCAACTATATAGATGCAAGAGGCGTTTACCCTTAAGAGAGTGGTTCGGAGTTGATAGTCCATGAAAAGGTTTTCTATTCTTTCATTCGATATGCTCCAGAAAAATACCAGTAGGTACAATTGGGAAGAAATCAATCATATTAGATACATAAGCTAATAAATTCAAAAAATTAACGAAACCCAATATATTAGGTGTAATGAGGTGTAATGGTGTAATGGAGGGAAGACTAGTGAAATATGGAGGATTTGAAGATGGGTCGGTTTTTGAAGATGGGGCGGGTTTCTTGTTAATGAGGTGTATAGCCAAGTGAATTATTTTCCAGGTAATCTGCTTATGTGGACTGGCCAGATGGCATTTTTTTCCACGTGGGCTGCCTGGTGGCATTCTGTTAAAGTGAAGGGTAGAAGTGAGCCAATAGTTGGATGGGAGGGGTAGTTTTGAGACCAAAAACAAACGGAGGGTATATTTGCTCCATTTCGAATAGTTCAAGCATAGTAAATATAATTTCTTTTTTAATTTTAAATAGTGACTTCTGGAGGTCAAAAGTAAATAAGTTTCATGGCCAAAACAGTACTAAATATGGCAAGGAGAAAAACCCAATCCGATGAGGAATAGGAAAACCTAAGTACAATTTATTTTTCTTCCTAAATATGTGTTAGTACCGGAGCAGAGCTATATTTAAGTGGGAATCTTATAAGGCACAGACTGTTCCGCGTGTTGGTTGTCCTCTCCTTCTAATAGTAGTAGTAGGAAAAAGGCTTTTTAGCAGGCCTGGGAAGTGAGTACTAAATAAGGGCAGAAAGCGGAGAGGCGGGAAAACGTGAGGAAGAGAGAATGAAGGAGGGAGCGGAGAAAGGCGGAGAACAGCCACCATCGGTGCTCGAAGGATACACACAATGGAAGTCTATGGTTCCTGTTCTCTATGATTGGTTTGCTAACCACAACCTCCTTTGGCCTTCCCTCTCTTGTCGGTGAGTATTTATATATACTCACTTCCCCATTCCTCTCTCTCTCTAGGGTTTTGTTAACTCGCACTCCCTGTTGATCGGTGCATTTATAGCGTGGTGAACTGCTCATTGTTAGTTTGGCGCATTTGTTATTAATACCCTCGCTCTATAGTGAAAAATTGTGTTTTTTTTTCGATAGGAAGTTCTAATTGGTTTCATTAATGGCATCAAGGAGATGCAACCTCGTTACAATTTGTTTGTCTCATTTTGACTTGACATGTAGTTCAAGAAATTAGAGAATACTTTTGAATTCTGTGGTCTTAAACATAACACATGGAAAGTTAGAATTAAAGATTTTCCAAAAAAAAAGAGATATTCTTTTTTAAATGAACTAAAAATGAAAGCATGACAAACAAATTGAAACGAAGTGAGTATAAAATATTGAAGCAAAAAGCAAAATATCTGATTGTTCCTTTTACAAAAGACTATCTCAAGACCAGGGAGGTAACAAAGTTGAGGAGAATCTACAGGGGATACATTGGCCCAACTATATAGATGCAAGAGGCGTTTACCCTTAAGAGAGTGGTTTGGAGTTGATAGTCCATGAGAACGTTTTCTATTCTTTCATTCCATATGCTCCAGAAAAATACCAGTAGATATCAACTTACAGATTTTCTTGATGGTACTGTCAACATTTCAGTCCTTTGTGCTGTATGGTATGACCCAGCTAATTACAAAGACAGAGTAAAACATATTCCACAAATCTGTTGCAACTGAACAATGCAGAAGTAAGTGACTTTAGTAGGTTTATGCATCCTTATGGAACACATATCATCTGTTAACTAGCTGAACGTCCAGTGATCAGTGATTTCAATTTGAGCTCTTTATAGCTTGTATCCTGCCTGGACAGAATACACCCCTTCATTTGCACTTCCCCATTTGAACTTGTTTGCTGCCAGTTCATTCAGTGAAAAGCCATTGAGTGCAGCAAGCATCCTGACCAAGTCGTCAAACTCCCAACCCTGACCAAGTCATCAAACATAATTTTTTTTCTTCTCTTCTTGATAAGTGGGCTTCTTGAATGTCTTGAGCGGCTATATGATAATTTTACTTGGAAATATTAAGCTGTGAAAATTTTCTTTAAAGATATTGACTAGTGAAAATAAAAGTTTAATTCGTTGGTGTTGTTTTCTCAACTCATTTTTTTTTTCTTGAACTGCACCTTTTCTTTCCACCATTATTGTTTTCAGAAGAAGTTTTTGAGCGATATACATGCATGACTGCTTCTATGTTGTTATGAGTCTAGAGTTTCTGCTTTGCCCCCTCTTTCCATTTTTGGGTGTTTTAGGTGTGTGTGAGTGCATGGGGTAGTGCTTCGTGAAGTTACTTCTTGAGAAACTCGTGTTTAAAGATTTCCTATCACCCTAGACATCCATGTGAAAGTCATAATTAAGGGTCTACAAATGACACACTCGGATTTTACTTATCCATTAGTCTTCTCTACATCTGTTTTGTGCGAGGACAGGAGAGGATGTGGGTAGACACCAATGAAGGTTCCAGTATTTTCCCACTGTTTGTTAAGTGACATATCAAATTTAATCAAACCCAGCCTACAATCATGTCACTGAGTTTGACAGTGAAGTGTACTCGCAGAATATTGGTTCATATATTGTTGGGATGCAGTTTGTCTGGCGTATTTAATTGAAGATTCTTTGGCCATTGGTTTATGCTTTTATATTTCTCTCTTTATTTATGTGTCTGTTTTGGTCTCTTTAGAGATTCAACTGTTTTACTGACGCTTCAGCCTCTTCATGTTGATCATGTTGCTTCTTTGCTCGTTTATCTGTGGATACTAATAAATGAGATAACTGATTTTTCTCTTTCAGATGGGGCCCCCAGTTTGAGCAAGCAACTTACAAAAATCGCCAGCGCCTCTACCTTTCCGAGCAGGCAAGATGATCATTTCATGTCCTTTAATTTTAGAATTGCTTTCAGTTTGTATCCACTATGCACATATTGGCTTCTTTCTTCGGGTATGGACTTGAAGTGCATAGTGATCTTTCCATAGCAAAAATTTGGTACCTTGTCAAAATATGTTGCACTACCATGAGGGAATCTTTCCATGTTGATGGTGGTTCATGGAACATTGGAGAGAAGGATGGATTAGTCTTATTCATGCCCAAGATTTGACATTTACATGTTATGTTTTCGTGATGGTAAACACGGTAGATTAGTCTTGATAAATATTCTTATTAGGTTTCTAGTATAGAGCTTGGAAGTATCAAGAATATTTGTTTGTTCAGTTTTTGCTTTAAATTCCATAGTGAGTGTGGTAGTTATTGTTATCACATTCTTCCAGTTCAGTCATCTCATTTTTCTCTTACATCACTGCTAAGACCATCTCAACTTTCATCATAATCTTTTTTCCCCTTCCTGCAGACTGATGGTAGCGTTCCAAATACGCTTGTCATAGCTAATTGTGAAGTTGTAAAACCTAGGGTTGCAGCAGCACAACACATATCTCAGGTGTTCACAAGCTTCACTTCACAAGCTTTTCCTATTTCTTCGTGTTGTTCTTTCCACTTTTTCACTTTTTATGATATTGATTGCCTATTTTTCAGTTCAACGAAGAAGCACGTTCGCCTTTTGTAAAAAAGTTCAAAACTATTATTCATCCTGGTGAGGTACATCTTTCTTTGCCCTATCTTACTATATTATCCAAACATGAAATTTTTCTCTTTTTGGTTTATTTCATAATTAGATTATATTGTTAAGATTTTGTACAACAACATACCCGGTATAATCTCACAAATGAGGTCTGGGGAGGGTGGTGTGTCCGCAGCGTTACCTACCTTGTGAAGGTAGAGAGACTGTTTCGATAGACCCTCGGCTCAAGTAAATCATATCAAAATCAGTTAGAAAAGAAAATACAATAGTGAAAAAGGCATGTACAAAAAGTAATGGAGAAAAGAACATCAACAACAACAAATAATATGATAACTAAAACAAAAGAAACAACAACTAGTAATAAAATCAAAGGATAAGATGGTAGGAGAATAATACTAATAATACTGATAAGGCAAACTAGACCAAGCTCAACTACCTATTAACCTTCTACCATGATCTTCAACCTTCATATCTTCTTATCTAGGGTCATTTCCTCGATAAGCTGTAGGTATGCCATGCCATGTCCTGTCTAATCACCTCTCCCCAATACTTCTTCAACTGATATATTACTTTAAAATACAGCCAGTGCACTAATGTGCTCAGTTAGTAGAATTTCCTGAAGGGTTATTTTCCACTGGTAGCTTGTTTCATCAGTAATGTAGCGGAGCGTTTAATGCATTTTGTTTTGTTATCTAAAATCACAGTTAAACCCTATTATAACAGCCTTGTTTGTGGGGAATATTTTTGCCTATTATAGTGATTAGCTGTTATACACCTATAACATCATTACATTTAGATCTTATTTGGCTATTATAGACAAAAAACACTCAGAACTCATTCTTCTCAACATCTATATGTTATAAAACATAAGAAAAATCATTTAAATTTAAAATCTCTGAAGATATTCAAGTTCACAAGAGCTTTTGACGTTCCAGACTGTCTCAAATAAAATAAAATATAATTAATAGGTTATTTTTTAATTATAAAATATTAAATATATTATGGAAAAGGGCCAAAAATACCCTCGAACTATCTGAAATAGAGCAAATATACCCTCCGTTTCATTTTTGGCTCAAAAATACCCCTGCCGTCAACTTTTTGGACCATAAGTACCCTCCAACTTAACTCCCCATCTTCAATGCTGATTTGGCGTCCACGTGGCCGTCCAACTAGGACAAGGTCTGCCACGTGGCTGCCACGTAGATAATAAACCTTGTCCTATTTTAAACCCACCCATATTCCAATTCAGTATACCTGCCCCGAATCCACCCCCGACTTGAAATTAGCTATGTATTTGCTAGATGATACTTTCAATTGTTAACTATTAGCAGATACTAGGCCAGACTTGAAATCAGTTTCTTGTTTATAACCGAATGCATCATCAAAGCCAAGTGTCACTTTAAGCAACTTTACCATTTCTTGGCTACATGTAGAGCCAAAAACATAGCAAATCAAGTAATTTAACATACTATCCCACTAACTATTATACCAGAAGCAACAAACCAAAACAGGCTCTTGATAACACATGAAAAAATCCACCATAGGATTCGGGTCGGGGGTGGATTTGGGGCGGGTATACTGAATTGGAATATGGGTGGGTTTAAAATAGGACAAGGTTTATTATCTACATGGCAGCCACGTGGCAGGCCTTGTCCCAGTTGGACGGCCACGTGGACGCCAAATCAGCACTGAAGATGGGGAGTTAAGTTGGAGGGTATTTATGGTCCAAAAAGTTGACGGCAGGGGTATTTTTGAGCCAAAAATGAAACGGAGGGTATATTTGCTCTATTTCGGATAGTTCGAGGGTATTTTTGGCCCTTTTCCGAATATAATATATGGTTGTGGGAGTTCATGTTATAGATGTAATTTTTCAAAGGCGTACCATTATAATGATGGATGTTACCTTTTTACATAAAAAATTGTTATAGAGGTAAAATATATTCAGATTCAAAGAAAGCTTGCCTGTTATAGGGTAGTGTTTTTATAGAGGGTGGTTGCTATAGAGAGGTTTGACTTTACCAAAATATTTGAAATTGATCTTGATTCTTGTCATTAGGTGCTTATATTGAAATTCTCACATGGTTTCATACTTAAATTCCTGTTTTAGGCTCTGCATAATGGCTTTATCTGGTTAACGTTGTGGAACTGTGAATCACTCACTCTTGCATAGTTATCATTGGAGCAAAAGTTGATGAAACATATTGTATAAAGCCAAATAAAATAGCGACATATTATATAAAGCCAAACCAGGTGTCGTTTCCCAACACAGATTATTTGGGACATAAATTTGGATTTAGACTTGGAAGAGATTCAATAGGGAGTATTAGCGCTTATAGGCCCCAATATCTGGTTAGATTAATTGAACTTCTGCCAGTACCTTTTTTCCCTCATTTAGTGGGAAAATAATTTTCCACAGACAGTTTCCAATGTAATTGTGCAGCTGTTTTATTCATCATGATTCTTTCGGTGTCACTTGAACTTTCTCCTGTGAAGATGAATTTATTCATTGAATCTTGTTGAATCCTTTCAATTATACTAATTGTTCCCCTTCCTTATTCTCACTATATGAATGGGAATTGCTGGACCCATGTTGCTTAAAAACATCAATTACAGAAGCACTCATAACATGGAATATGTACTTGAAAGACAATAATCTGCTTTAACAGATCTGCTGGCATTTTATAATATGATTTCAGGTGAATCGTATTAGGGAACTGCCTCAGGATAGCAAGATAGTGGCCACACACACTGACAGTCCTGATGTAAGCATCTGCTTCTGAATATTTCAATTTCATTTCGTAGCCCTATCATACACATTTGTTTCCTCCCTGGTGGCTGCTGTTTCTTTTTGGCGTCCATATCAGTATTTAGTTTCCATTGAAATCTTTAAGGTGACCTTGGAAATTTTTGGAATCAGGTTCTTATTTGGGATGTTGAGTCTCAGCCTAATCGTCATGCTACCTTGGGAGTAAATAATTCTCGACCAGACTTGGTGGGTTTTCTAAACAACAGGTTCAGTTTGCTAACTTTGTATTCTTATAAGTAGTAACTGATAGTCCATTTTACTTGCAGGTATTGACTGGACATCAAGACAATGCTGAATTTGCACTCGCAATGGGCCATTCTGAGCCTTTTGTGCTTTCTGGAGGTTGGCCGACCAGTCATTGAACATTATCTTCTTTCAAGGATTTTGTGATTAATTTTATTCCAATTAGCAGCTCATTGTTAACTGCATGTATATTAACGGATAATGTATTGTTTTATAACTGGTAACAAGTTGGTCACACTTACGATGCAATCTTCAGAATTTTTTTACTTCTTTTTAGCTTTTTCCCCTTAGTGACCTGCTCTGATCGTTGGTGACGGGTGGTGGAATATGGTTTTGCAGCTTATTCCTTGGATAGTAATTTTCACCTACCTGGGTAACCCATATTATTCGTTACAAAACAATTCCTTCTTTTTGATGCCTGAATGGATTTTGTGTTGTGTTGCTTCTGGCTAGGTAAATTGGACCAGTATAATGGACACTTTCAACCCCATATTCTTTTCAAAAAGTAACAATATATGCCACAACCTAGCAGACACTAAATCAAATCAAGGTTTGATGAAGAACATCATGCTATGGTTTAAAGTCGAATTATTAAATAGATTTGTAGTTTCCAAAATATTTAAGAGTTATATGGTATATTTTGTTTCTAGAAGTGTGTCGCCTGAACTGTGTCGGAGGGACTATAGTCTCTTCCTTAATGGATATCTGTAGTTGACCTAGGGAAGAGGAGGTGCGCAGACGCCCCTGTAAGAAGGTGCGAGCGGCTGGTTATAGTGAGCACGCGAAGAGGTAGAGGTAGGCCTAAAAAGTATTGGGGAGAGGTGATTAGACAAGATATGCCGCACCTTCATCTTACCAAGGACATGACTTTAGATAGGAAGGTGTGGAGGTTGCGTATTAGAGTAGAAGGTTAGTAAGGAGTAGAGTGTTGTGTTGCTTTTAGAAGGTTTAAGGTTGTTGGTGTCTGTCGTAGTATTAGTCACACCCTTGTAGTTCTTGCTTTTGATAGCTATTGTCATATTGTGTATTGTGTGTCGATCACCTTATTATTTTGTTGTTGCTATCTTGTACTTGGATTTGTTGCACGTGGGCCGAGGGTCTCTTGGAAACAGCCCCTCTACCTCCACGAGGTAGTGGTAAGGTCTGCGTGTAATCTACCCTCCCTAGACCCCACTTGTGGGAATTCACTGTGTATGTTGTTGTTGTTGTTTGTTAGTTGACCTAGGAAACTTTTGAAACACATCAGAGTTCAGCCTCTTACCATCGTTAATGCCTGCAGTCAATTATCATTACCCCCTTTAGTTCTTACCTCAGATATGTTAACTTTTCCAAGCTTGTGTATGATAAAGCTAATACAATCATGGATTAATTCTTGCAGGGAAGGATAAATCGGTTGTTCTGTGGAGCATTCATGATCATGTATCTACTTTGGCAGCAGACCAGGGAGATACAAAGTCTCCTGGATCTGGAGCAAGTAACCCGAAACCCTCTGCAGAAGGACCTACTGTTCAAGCTCGAGGTATTTTCCAAGGACATGATGATACTGTAGAAGATGTTCAGTTTTGCCCTTCCAGGTAGCTATCACATCTCCCACATTGTATCAGATGTTGAGTTTAGTCCTTCAGTTTTTTTGTTAGGAGTTGTGATACTTGATGTTGTTTGGGTTAACACTGTCAAAACTTCCGTGTAACGTGAGCTTGATTGAAGATGAGCTAATACTTGTATGAGCTGTCATGTCGCATGTCAAACTTCTTTTCTTCTGAATTATGTCTTAGAAATTTCAACCTTAAGCCATTTTATTCCCCCTTTCCTCTTTTTTGCCTGGATGAGGTAGCTTACTGACCACTTTTCAAATAAAAGATGAAGAGAAAAAACTTAAGAAGACAGAAGAAAGAAAAGTAATTTGTTCATCGCTTATCCTGGCTTAACACATCCTTACTGGATATCCTCTTTTTGGATAAAGCGCACAGGAGTTTTGCAGTGTTGGAGATGATTCCTGCCTAATACTGTGGGATGCAAGAAGTGGTTCTTCTCCTGCGGTCAAGGTTGTATTCATTTCTTTTACTCAAGCACTTATAACTTATCTTGTTTGCGACCTTTTTCTTTGTGGATAAGTGGAGAACTTCTCTTGATTTGTGCTTTAAATAAAAATGACTTCTTCTTATTCTTATTGAAATCTTACTATAGATATCTGGCCTCTGTGTGCGTGTGTGTGGAGGTCAGGAGGGGGTTTCTGTCTTATTGCCTGTTCATATATTGTAGTTTGTGATATCAGGTAGATAAGTAGTACATGTTTTAGTTTTCAACACAGATACTTGTTAAGATTTTAGAGGTGGGGAGAAAATGAGCCAATTTTACCTTCCGATGTCTTTTCTTCAACTGGAAAATCGGCAATCCTATCTGTTTGCTATGGTGGAATGCTTTTGTAATTTCTTGTCTTTGCAGTTATCTTTTGGTTGCTTGTGGTCATTTTTTGAGCACATTATATGAGAAAAACCTGTTCGATATTTTTTTGTAGCACATTATATGAGAAAAACCTGTTCTCTGAACCATCTTCTTGAGTTTAATTAAGCTTGAGTATAGTAAATCTTGGCGATATGTGGTCGTGAATAGCAGCAGGATTTAGGAAAAATGGCGATGGATAATTGTTAATTATGAGGGGTGGTGATAATTCTTAGATATACTTTTTGTTTATAGCCCTTTCAGAAGAAAACCATATTATGCCATAGCTAGGTACTTGTTGACATCTGGATTCTACTCCATCCATCCCAATTTAACACACTTATTTATGGAAAGAATTAAAAATAGGAGTTAGTATTTGATAGGAGAACATGTTGGCCTATACGTTAGAGTTCAGTCTTTTTTTTTTTTTTTGATGAAATAAGAAGGATATCATTAACTGTGCATCAAGAAGATGCACAGATTACAAAAGAAAGAAAATATCAGCTCCCAAAAAGGCAAAAAAAAGCTATTTAAGCAGCTAACAACAAAGATCTATGGAGCTGATAAATTCCAGGAAAGAATCGACACTAAGTACAGGAGAGATTAACCCAACCAAAAAGAGTAACCAAGCATCTTGCTTTAAGGGTTTAGTCTTTTCGGAGAACAGATTAGAGAAAGCGTTGTAGTGCAAAGACTATAATGGGTCCCATATTACCCCCCCTTAACTTATTAGGAAGAGACCCGCTTTGGGACAGCCCACTCTGGGGCTATCTTACTGAATGTTGATTTTGGTAATAGGTAAATGAAGTCTTACCCGGAAATACCCTCCAAAGTAGATGCAACCCCTGCAGTTCTTGACTCTTCCACTATCATCAGTCTTTCCATTAAATTATGCATCTATTCATTTTGAATTCCTTGAAATGTCTCCCTTCTTTTTTCTTATCATTTTTATTTCTACGGCTTTACTATATTATTTGCTGCTTCTTTTGGTCATAATCATGTCTCTAATTGGACTTTGTGATCTGATAATTTTCTCTGCAGGTAGAAAAGGCTCATAACGCTGATCTTCATTGTGTTGATTGGAATCCTCACGATGTAAATTATATTTTGACTGGGTAATGATTGTAACTGTTCATCCTGTTGAACTCATTAAAGATGTTTAAGTAGGTTGATCCTTGGACAGTGCATTAAGCTTTCTGTAATATTTATGTGGTGTTTATCCTTGTTCTTTTTTCCTTTATGTGAATGTCTGGTTCCATGATTCCACGGATGCTTTTTAATTTTTGTGGAAGCCTTACAATTATAGCTATGCCTCCTTCAGGTCGGCAGACAACACTGTTCGCATGTTTGATCGACGAAACCTCACTTCGAGGGGTGTGGGATCGCCTATACATATCTTTGAGGGCCATACTGCTGCTGTGCTTTGTGTACAGGTTTGAGAGTTACTGACATGTTTGCTTGGTTTTGCTGTTCACCCTTCTTTACGTTGTAAGGGTAACTTATTTGCATGAGACCTCCACTGGTTTTTGATAAAAGTTGTCTGTTCCAGTGGTCCCCAGATAAATCATCAGTCTTTGGAAGTTCGGCAGAAGATGGTATCCTGAACATCTGGGATCATGAAAAGGTTAGAGATCATTATCTTCTTATTTCTTTCTTGTTTTCCGTTCCCTCATGGACCATATGCTGAGGAAGTTCTTCTAGTTAATGGTGAAAATCAAGTTGTTTAACTCTTTAAAAAATCACTTTCATGACTTGCATAAAGTAATGTATTATATTATCCAATGATTTAGAAAACCAGAGTTTTTATGAATAAAATCGAAGAGGATCTAAATTGATTGCTATTTTTTTTTGGTGTTATTTTAAGCACCTTACTGTTCCTAGTAAGGCATCATTATTTGTTAGGCTTCACGATATTAGTAAGCCCTTTCTTTGATCTATCTATTGACTGACATTGTTACATGGTTATAGCTTCTCAGATGCTTCATCCAGGTGGTGACATTGTTATGCTTTAAGGATTTTGTTCCTATCTATCAGTCAAAAGAATTTATACTTCACTGTTAGTAGTTTCAATGAAAATTATTTTCTCCCAGATTGGTAAGATGGAGGACTCTGCTGGTAGAAAAGCTCCAACATCTCCTCCTGGCTTATTCTTTCGTCATGCTGGACATAGGTATAAATTTTCTGTTCGATTATTTTATACTACATTGTCTGCTTGGTTCCAGTTCTCTTTTCCTTCTATATCCTTAATGCGTTAGTGGAGATGCTTCTGGTTGACTTATTATCAAAGCCCCCACCCTGTGCCTCCAAAAGAAAAGATAAAAGAAAAAATGGTTGGGCTGGGGGTTGGGTGGCAAGTCCAAAATAAAGAAAAGAGTAAACTCCATGCAGTGATATTTTTTGTTGTTGTATGTCAACAGATCATTTCATTGACCTTGCACCAAGATGGTGTCAAATTTTTATGGTTGTACATGTAGTATAGATGTCCTGCTGCATAGATAAACATCTCTGGTGCAGGCTTCCCTAACAACCTCTGTAGCCATTGGTATCGATTGCGTTCTCAGTGATATTTTCTCAGCCGTGTAGACGGTAAAGCCATTGGCACTGTAGTGCATCAGGGTATTGACAATCTCCTGCAATCCAGGTTGGAAGCTATAAATCCCCTCCACTAGGCTCGATTGTCTGAAAATATGTTTGATTTTCTTCACCTATGAGAATTTCTACCAATTCCCCGTCCAAGAAATCGTTGTATTCACTTGAATAGGATCTCTTGAATCAGAAGTTCGTAACTGCTCATCCTTCATTCATTCAATTCTCTTCAAAACGAAAGCTGGAGGAGTTGGTCTTTCTCCTCCTTTGACAGAGCTAACCATGCCCGCTTCTGAAGATCGGTATTGTCTTCAATCAACACACCTTCCCATTCAAATAACTGCTAACCATCCACAAACAATCCTTTCTTGTCTATGGAATGATATATGAAGAGCTGGATTATCAACCATATTCATTGTTGGCCATAACCCTGGTTTGTATCCACATCAATCTCAATAGATAATTGGAGATCTTTAGGTAGTCTTGCCTCTTCTCTATATGAATATGCCTCTTCAGTCAATTCCGTAGCCCGGCCTCTAATTGAGGAAATCCTTACACTATCAACTCTTAATCTCTGTAAATTACAACCAGAAACAAGCTTTTTGCCAAGAAAATCAGCAGAAGGCAACTGGCATACACCAATTTGTTCCCGTTTATTCAACATATATTTGCTATGAATTATGATGACCTCCCAATACCATACACCATTAAAAGTGATGTTCCACCAATTGATTGATTGATTCAACCATCTTTACTAACTAATCGTGCTGGCACCCCAACAAATCTTTAATTTCAAAGACTCAATGATTCCACCATAAATCTCTTCAATCAACCCAAGCTGAAACGATTTCAATTAATCCAACAAACCTAGTTGAACTTTCCCTAAATCACTACAGAAGTAAAGAGACAAAGGGAACAAAGTGGTGATGCTTTTTACAACAATTGAATATGGATTTGTAGCATTAGAGTTGACTGGCAATGATTTGAGTGGTTTAGAAATGTATTACATATATTCCATTAGGAATAAAACCAATGTCTTGACGCCTTCTGTATCTATACATTGTGATTATCAAGCTTCAGTAGCCGTTGTAAAATAAATAGTCTTTGGAAACATTTGTTCGAGGCATAATAGGATAACATAGTTGTTTAGAGATAGAATCATTTCTGTAGGTATAGTAAACCAAGTGAATATGGGGGATCCTCTGATTGAACATTTGGGAAGGTCTAATAAGTGAAACATTGAGGGCAGAGGCCAACCCAAGATTTGAAGACGAGGGAGGCACCACTATCTTTAACATAGTCATGCCAATTACTAGCTACTAAGTTTGACGTGCAACTCTCTTAAAACTTAAAAGTTACGATAAATTATGAGCAAAGTATAAACTTCAAAATGATTGAATATCATTAATTTAGTACTAATATAACAAAAGTACATCATCCATTCATAGTTAACGTGGACGCACGGTCAGTGATTTGTACCATTGCTTATATTTACAAATATGTCCTTGATGTAACAAACTAAACAATCATTTAAAAATGCATCTAATACTGCTACACAATTCATTCTTGATATGCTTCATGGATGAGCATGCTCTTCCTACAGTTGCAGTATACTGCAACAGGTAAAATTAACGTCAACTTCACAAGTAAGTACACAAGCAGATATAATTAAAAGCAGAGTCGATTCTCCATTCTCTCTTTTGTTAGGGGAGCTCAGAGGGTTATCACTTATATTTATGTTTGTTTATTTAAAAAAGAAAACCACGTATATTTATGCCTTTGAAATTAAGCAGAGTGCATCTACATTCATTTATACTCAATGGACGGAGTACTAACCATGTGGATGAAAATAGGGATAAGGTGGTCGACTTCCACTGGAATGTGTCAGATCCATGGACAATTGTTAGTGTCTCAGATGATGGTGAAAGTACTGGTGGAGGTGGTACATTACAGGTAACATCCAAACTTGTTTATTATGCTGGTTAGTTGTTTTTTATCCATCATACTAGGTCGACCGACAAATACATTTTATAATTCTCAGTATCTGATTAAACTAAAATTTGAATTCTATGCTGTGTTTATTAAATTGTAAATGATGATTAGCGCACAACAAATTCAACCAGGTTTTGGCTTAAGCCTGAGAAAGTTGAATGACATCTGCTTCTCTGTATAAATTTGTTATGATTTTTGATCTTTTCTTCACCTAAAGGCCCTTAACGAGTTCACCCTATTGTTGGTTTTGGCTTTTATATAAAAGCCCAAACATATTATGTGATAGTGCATTACCATCTTTCATTTGACGTTTCTTAAACCTCATTGTCCAATCTTTTGCAGATATGGCGAATGATTGATCTCATTTACAGACCAGAAGATGAGGTTCTAAATGAACTGGAGAAGTTCAAGTCTCACCTGCTTACTTGTTCTTAATGTCTCAACATAGGCGATGTCACTGATGTTCAAGTCATGTTAATGGAAAAACTAACACCAAGCTATGAGTTTGCTGACTCGATCAAATGGCTAGCTTCTGAGATTTATGTATTGAATCCCTTATTTAATCTTATCATTGACTTTAAAATATTATGAAAACACCTTTTAGGGGATATAAAAGGGGCTTTCAGGAGTTTATTTGGTGTTTGGTTGAAAAAGGATTCCATTTATCTTTCTATCCACAGTTCCAGAAAAGAGTTGAAAACTAGAGTGTCTCAGAGAAGTTGAAGCTGTAATGATGGTTTTATCCACCAAATTGTTATCTCTATAATCCTTTTTTTAGATTTTCCAAAATGAACATAAGCCTGGTAATATCACCTTGTAAAATTGCGTGATATTCTCATACATCTTAAACTTTTAATAGTATAAACTCTTGTAACCATTGCTACCTATCTTTTTTGTCTCTCTACGAAAGGTCATTTAACTGCATCACTGTACCCTAGCTAGATGAACACATGACAAATATGCCAAGATCTGCATAGGAATAACTTTTTGCTTCTGAGGAAAATTCTCAGGTGAGATTTTATTGATATAGCTACTTCTGGTTGGTGTCATACTTCATGGTATTCTTTAATTCTTAAGAGAAGGCTATAATACACAAAAACATTATATTTGAGGGGGGGTTGAGAGGGGAGGAAAAGTGATTTACAAGTTACACCCAGTAGTTAATTTCTTCATTATTTCATAGTAGTAATTGCAATATTACTGTTATAAAGAAGATCAAATTGATAAAAATGTTTCTATTTACGCTCTAGGCCAGCTTTGCTGTGTTCAAATTCAGTGTCTTACCTTTCCTTGTTTTGGAAACTCGGATTCAATAATGCAAATACCAAATGTTGTTTCTTGGATACTAAAAAATTTCACATAACAATGTTGAAGATGTTACTTTAATTCGTATATATTACATCAATAATTTAAATATTAAAAGTATAATCGAAACAACAATAATAAATTCAATGTTATCTCACAAGTGGAATACGAAGAGAGTAACGTGTAAACAAACTTCACCCTTATCTTTGTGGGTCAGAGAAGCCGTTTCTAAAGCTATGATCTGAAAATTAATTTAATGACAGCGCATCATATTAAAGTTTAAGATCTAAATTAAATCCTTGGTGTATAAAAGAAATCTATTTTTAGAAAAATGTTTAAATTATTTGGTAACATATCATAAGAGGAAAAGAGTGTCATAAACGGATAGAGTAACATAAAGAAATAGAAAAAGAGAATTAAATGGGCACTCGTCAAAAAAGGAAACTGGAAATAGGAAATAGTTTTGGTGGTGCATAAAAGAAAAAGGCTCCATTGTTCATAGTTCAGTCTTTGGCTTATTGAGAATTGAAAATGGATAGACGAAGATTACTGTGGCTCACTGCCATTTTCATTTCTCTGTTATCTTCTGCTCACTCCTTTTATCTCCCTGGTGTTGCTCCTCGCGATTTTCAAACTGTATGTTTCTCTTTCTTCACTCAAAATCTTTTCTTTTTCCTACAAAAAAATGAGTCTTTTTTTGTTGGATTCTTGTATTAATAACCATTTTTTGAATGATTTTTAAACCCTTTTTAAATCTTGGGGTTTTAGTAATTTATGTATTCTGAGTTCTTGTGACTTAGAAGGGTTTGGATCTGTTGATTTTGACCGACTGGTGAGGTTTTGGGAGAGATTATATCCAGTTTTGGTGTGGGGTTTTGTTTTTTTGTTTTCTTGTTGGGTAATGGGTATGATTAATGGTGATATGGATGATCTGTTTTTGTTGATAGACCAATCCCATTTCGGAAATTAAAGTGTTTTGACTGAATATATTAAGCATTGATACATTTGATTGATACTTAATCTGTGGTTTCCTGCTTAGGTGAACTAAACAGAGAAATGTAGTGTGTGTTTAGCTCTGAATTTTCATTTCGAGAGAGGAAGAGGCTGTGAGGATCTTATTCTTAAGCAAATGTTGCTTTGGAAGTTGAGCTTGATTGAAGTTGTTTGACGAATTTTTCTGATGGTTTAAGCATAGAATGTCATGGAAATCAATAAAAACAAAAACAACATACCTAGTGTAGTCTCACAAAGTGGGGTCTGGGGAGGGTAGAGTGTACGCCAACCTTACCCCTACCTCAGAGGTAGAGAGGTTGTTTCCGATAGACCCTCGGCTCAAGAAGAGAATGTTATGGAAACCATAAAATAAATTATTGGGATACTCTTTGGACTGGTTGCTTGGGGTAGAAAAAAATCAAAAAAGAGAATCAGTTGAAAGATACAATTTTGCTATTTTGAGCATCTCTCCTTCGGATTTCTATTTACTGTTTGATTGTTCCTCCTTATGGAAATGAAAATTTTCTGGCAACTCTGCATCCTTCTGGTTTCTCTATCATGTTTGATTGTTTCTCACTAGCTTTCTTTTTTCGACTTTTTCTAACAGGGTGATCCTCTTAATATCAAAGTGAACAAGCTGTCATCTACAAAAACACAACTTCCCTATGACTACTACTTCTTGAAGTACTGCAGACCTACCAAGATTCTGAATAATGCGGAGAATTTGGGGGAGGTTCTTCGAGGTGATCGCATAGAGAATTCAGTTTATACTGTAAGGATATATTTTCTTTCTATCTAGGCTGCTAATTGCAGAAGGAAAAATAGAAAGATGATATTTTTTAATGATATGTGGTTATGTGTAAACTTGCTGAGTGAATCCCTTGTGATTTATTTTACAGTTTCAAATGAGACAAGAACAACCATGCCAAGTGATTTGTAAGCATAAGCTCGATGGTGAATCTGCAAAGAACTTCAAGGAGAAGATTGATGATGAATACAGAGTTAACATGTAAGATTAAATTTAGTTTTCTCGTCCCCTAAATTTACTTTAATCCTCATGAACGTGATTTTTGACTCATTTTACGCATCAATTAAAGCGTAGACTTGATGTGTGAGACTAAATTTAGTTTTACTCTTTTCCCTTGAGAATTTAGTTTAGTCCTAGTGTCCTACTATGCATTATTTCTTCCTCATGCTTCCACACCCGAATTAAAATTCAACATTGAATGTTCATCTGATGATGCAGGATTCTGGATAACCTTCCAGTTGCAGTTCTTAGACAAAGGCGGGATGGAATTCAATCAACTACTTATGAGCATGGTTTCCGTGTTGGGTTCAAGGGGAATTATGCTGGGGTTTGTGCAGTCTTTGAATTGCTATAGATTGATGGCTTAGTCCTCGCAGATTTAGCCTAACTGTTTTTGCATTCACTTTTTGATAGAGCAAAGAGGAGAAATATTTCATCAACAACCACTTGAGCTTCCGAGTCATGTACCACAAGGATCCTGAAACTGATACTGCTCGTATCGTTGGGTTTGAAGTGACACCAAACAGGTTTCAGTGCTTTACACCTATGCCTTGTGTCTTTCTTTTTTCTTTCCTTTTCCTCTTTATGTCCTGGGGTGGGGGAGGGGAATTTTGTCCTTGTTCTTCTTTTCTCATGTAATTTTATTGATAGCATCAATCATGAATACAAGGAGTGGGATGACAAGAACCCTCAGGTGACAACGTGCAATGAGAATACAAAAATTTTAGTTCCAGGTAGCACTGTTCCCCAAGAAGTAGATGCAGATAAGGAGGTTGTATTCACCTATGACATTTCTTTCAAGGTATTCTCTTATTGAACTTTTGTCCTTACTAATTCAGGCTTGAAGCAGTTATTCTTTGTCTGCAGATATCTTAGTTACTATTGTTGTTCTTCCTTAGGAAAGCGATGTAAAATGGGCTTCTCGTTGGGATACTTACCTGCTCATGAATGATGATCAGATTCACTGGTTTTCCATCATAAATTCCCTTATGATTGTCCTATTCCTTTCTGGTATGGTTGCGATGATAATGATGAGAACTTTGTACAGAGATATTGCAAACTATAATCAATTGGAAACACAAGATGAGGCTCAGGAAGAAACAGGATGGAAACTTGTTCATGGGGATGTTTTCCGCGCTCCAACTAATTCTGGGCTACTGTGTGTTTATGTCGGAACTGGTGTCCAAATATTTGGTATGACACTTGTGACGATGATTTTTGCTCTGCTTGGTTTCTTATCACCTTCCAACCGTGGTGGGCTTATGACTGCTATGGTTCTACTATGGGTTTTCATGGGCTTGTTAGCTGGCTATTCTTCTGCTCGTTTCTACAAAATGTTCAAAGGAACAGAGTGGAAAAGAATTACCTTGAAAACTGCTTTCATGTTCCCTGGAATACTTTTTGGCATCTTCTTTGTGCTGAATGCTCTTATCTGGGAAGAGCATTCTTCTGGAGCATTGCCATTCGGCACTATGTTGGCTCTAGTGTGCTTGTGGTTTGGGATTTCAGTACCTTTAGTATTTGTTGGCAGCTACCTTGGTTACAAAAAACCAGCCATTGAAGACCCTGTCAAGACGAACAAAATCCCTAGGCAAGTACCAGTGCAAGCATGGTACATGAAACCGGCCTTTTCGATACTTATTGGGGGCATCCTTCCTTTTGGAGCTGTTTTCATCGAGCTATTCTTCATTTTGACATCCATATGGCTGAACCAGTTCTACTACATCTTTGGCTTCCTCTTCATAGTTTTCTTGATCTTGATAATCACATGTGCAGAGATAACTGTTGTGCTTTGCTACTTCCAGTTGTGCAGTGAAGACTATAATTGGTGGTGGAGAGCTTATCTGACTGCTGGATCCTCCGCGTTATACCTGTTTCTCTACTCTATTTTCTATTTCTTCACCAAGTTGGAGATCAGCAAGCTGGTTTCAGGCATAATGTACTTCGGTTATATGTTGATCGCATCATATGCCTTCTTTGTGTTAACAGGAACAATTGGCTTCTACACTTGCTTCTGGTTTGTTCGGAAGATCTACTCCTCAGTGAAGATTGATTGATCAAAGGAGAGAGCTCATAGTTTGTTATTAGTATAGTGAAAAGGGTCTGTAATCTGAGTTCTGTTGATGCTGAGATTAGGAAAAAAGGCACTAAAATTCTCACTCCATAGCACAATGGTCAAAGAGTAAGTTGCAGCCTGTATAACAGTTCAGTCTTGTGGTATTAGCTTAGGCTTGGCTTGTATCTTTTCCTTCACACTGTTGCTATATTAATTTTTAGCAATGCATCTGGTAGAACCTGGTAAAAGAAGTTTTGCTCAGTTTTATGATCCTTGATTGATAAGATTTTTCAACAAAATCTCTCATATGCTCATTCCTGGAGACCACTTAAAGTTGGATCAACTTAGAGAATAATATTATTATGAGAGAACCATTTGTATGAAATATCCTTTTAACACAATTCAACTCTTATGTTTTTGATTTTGGATAACTCCATGGTCATGACTCATGCCTCATGATGGCACGGTAGCACCCGTACTATTGAAATGTTTCGTGAGTAGAGATGTTCCCACAGACAAGCATTACGTTCATGTCGGTATGAGAAGTACATCCTGTTAGACTTGCTCAGTAACTGAGTCAAATTATTCCAAAAAATATAGTATTATGGCTTGAAATGGGAAAAAATTCGAAAACTTTATTGGTAAGATGTCAAATTGGTTTGTGTAGTTGAGATGGGCATATTTGAGAAAAGTAGCGATAATAACGCTTATAAGCCGGAAGGTGAACGGAGGACATATGTATATGACAAATCATAAGCATTGGGGATATATTTTAAC
This sequence comes from Jaltomata sinuosa, assembly GCA_003996215.1. Taxonomy (NCBI): domain Eukaryota; kingdom Viridiplantae; phylum Streptophyta; class Magnoliopsida; order Solanales; family Solanaceae; genus Jaltomata; species Jaltomata sinuosa. Next base: position 1,355,664 of record QJPP01007218.1, read on the forward strand.
TTTTCATTTCAATAAATATATAATAGGTGTCGTTCACATACACTTCATCACTTAACCTCAATTAATTAGTACTCAAATTTCATGCTAATAAAATTTGATGTAGAAAACAGTATGAGCAAGTTTCTTTTTTCCTTCTCTAAAGTAGGAAATGAAAAGAAGAACGATGAGCTATAACTGTCGTTAGCATATATAGGCCCTCAAAGGCCAAAAGTAGTGCATACGACCCAGATATTTACCATATGCAGGGCGCATAGTACCTAAGAAAGAACACAAAATGTTAAATGGCTATTATTCGGTCCAAAATCAACCCAAGAAGCACAGGCACCTAATAAAAAATTTCCTGTAGTAGGTATGACTTTGGTATCAAGATGTACATACAGCCATTAGTGAAATTCACCAACTAAAGCTAATAAATAAATCCTCAGCTGGAGTACGTTTTCGTTCTCCCGTTTCTCTGCCTGCAATTCAAAATGATATTGAATTAGCAGTGTCAACAAAATGAAATGTTGTGTGGGGGTGGGGGGAGGGGGAGCAACAGTTGATGAAGAGAAGGTAGCACTGACCAAAAAACATCTTTCTTTTCTCGTGCTAATAACTCTTCAAACGAAATATCAGGCAACTCAGCTTCTGTATTTTCGACTAATTCACTGGATTTTGCTTTCATTTCCATGTCTGCACCAATTTCAAGCATCTTCAAGAAGAAAAAAAGGTCAATAGAAAGTGGCAACAGATTCAAGGGATCAACTTTGCAAGAAGTGATTCTAACATGACGCAAGGGGAAAAAGAACAAAACAGAGATCGAAAGTTTTATCAATCGTAAGGATAGAATTTTCATGTTGAACTCGCAACGTGATAGTATAGTACGATTTTATACCTTCTTGTATGCAGGCGAGAGCTTCAGCTGTTGCTGCAGCCAATTATATACAAAAGCATCCTCTTCCAATCGCTTTTGTTCTAATTCTAGCTTGTATATCTTGCAGTCAAAAAAATTCAGTTAATATTTCTTATTGGGAATGAGTGAAAAACAAATTTCCAACTCAAGAAAAATCCATAGAAGGGAGATGTCCACTACCTGCTGTCGTAGGCGAACAAAGGAAGACCTGTCAGCCTTAAAGAGTAAGGCCTTTGTTATTGTGAATCTTCGTTGAATGACCTCAGACCTGTTGAGGAAGAACACATTTAATTACTAATGCAGAGGATACACACACTCTCTCTAATATTATTTTCTTTTTTTTTGTGGGGGAAGAAGAAGGATGGAGCAGGAATGTTATAAAGAGAAAGTATAGGAACAGAAGGCTAAGAATTCCAAAATATAGAATAGAAGCACATTTTTTTCCTGCACAAGGGAAAAGTACAAATATGACATAAAACTCATAGAGGGACTCTTCATCCAAGTGAGAATGTTGTCGAGAGAACCAATGAACACATTAAAAATGGGTGCTTTGGAAGGTCACAACTCATGTGATATAATTTGCAGTCATTGAAGTAAACCTAATAGAAAACAGAAGGCCTGGAATCTGGATGGAGAAGAAGTGGGTGAGGGTGGAAAATAAGGTGTCTTCGACAAAGGTTAATGTTGCATGTGTGCCTGAAAAGGCCTTTTCAGAACTGGAAAACACTCTTGGAAAAGAAGTGTCAAAATTATAAGCAGTTATAACTTTGTAAGTAGCTATATTTTAGACTCATGGATCTTTTGTAAATCTGGCTCCCAGCACACAATTTTGTGCTGATGTACTGTTACCATAATCAAAAATAAAAATAAAAATTATAAGCAGTTATAACTTATACGAGCAGATGAATCAAGTTATTGATCCTGGTAACACTCATGTAGAAAAGGAAATATTCAACATAATAGAGTACTTATCCAAGAAAAAAAAGAAATATTGAACATACTTGTGCTGTAGCTCATTCCTTGCTTCAACCAAGCAATTAACAAATTGACCAACCTGCATCATAGTACAACAATTTACGAATCTCAAAAAACTGCACGAGCAAAGCCAATCCAAATATCTAAACCAAAAAATGCAAATCCTAAGAGAAAATGACTTGGGAGAATGACACTCACTTAATCAAGCTGGATTATATTCCATTATTTATTCTTAATGAAATAAAATTTTAACTTTGCGTTTGAATTGACAGAAGTATGTTGTTGTTGTTGTTTCAATTGACAGAAGTAGGAGAGCAATGAATAACGTGATGTCCTCCATACATAACTATAGTAAATCCCAAATGGAAACTTCTCTCCCTAGATGTACACATCATATATTAGAATACCAGGATAGTAATGCTAATTTGTTCTGAGTTGTAACTTTAATGCACTACTGTGAAGTTCTAACTTCTCAAGAGCATTCATGGCATAGACAGGTTTAGGCAGAATACGCCACAAGAAGGTTGGTATCAGAGAACTTCTCTCTCATTCACTTGGAACAAAAAGGTCAAACCGACCCATTTTTGTCTACCTTGCACTATGGTCAACAGATATTTGATTCCACTAATCCATCCAATAGAAAGATCATATGATTGACCAAAGTTTATCTCAGAAACTTCATCTAATGAATGTTTTCTTAAGCCAGCCTGTTAAGCAATTACCCTACTTTGCATTCAGAAATCAGTTAAGAGAGAAGCATGGATCATCCGTGCCACCCGATAAATATGATCACATGCAATCACGGAGCCTTGACTGAAGTTTATACTTCCAGATCAGCTAATTAACTACATAATATATCTCTGCTTCATTCATCACCTCCAAGCTTAATTTTCCTCCATGCCTCTCTACCCTACCTTTGTGGGGTAAGGTCTGCATTGGCATTTCGCGTCCCACCAACACTAATTTTTGTTTAGACTGATGGTGGTTTTGATCCCTTACCCACCCTCCCCAAACCTCACTTGTGGGACTATACTGGGTTTGTTGGTGTTGTTGATGTTGTGCTGATATGTCTTGGATCCACGACAGATTTTACAAGCTGATAGTTGATAAAAGCGTGTTAGACTTCTTCAGAAAAGGAACATCAAACGTTTACTTGGAAAACATGTTATACACGTATAATCCAAATAAACGTCCAAACATCCTTTCTAGCATACGCGGGCAAAATAGAAGTGTTCTTGCTGAGCACTTGCTGCATATTCCTAAATTCCTGATACTCCACTTAGATAAGCAACTAGCTCGCACAAACTTCAAACTGATTTCCACAACCTGGAAAGATGTTTCCACTAGCTAAGATATCCAAGGTATAATTCATAAATCCTGATGCAGAATCATATATTCAAGGCAGAGAACTTCGGAGAGACTATGCCTATTGTTGGCCTTCAGTCTTGAAGGTTGTGAGCAGCATTGTCTTAAAATACATTCTCAAGGGGTACCTTGAGCTCGCTTGCAGGTTGAGGCGTTTGCCCTTGTGCTTCAGGCACACCTTCATCCACACCTTCTCTAAGTCTGAGGATATGCTGATAGTCTAGCCACACAAGAGAGATGCATCATTACCCATATCTATAGATCCGGGCACGCGGCTACCAATATGCTTACCCCCAAGTGAAAAGCTAATACTTCACAAAGTTCCAAGAAGTCAATTTCTTGATTCCTACCTAAGGTGGATACTCACTCAATGCATAGACACCAGATAAATTGAGGTAACTTTATTAACAATCATTACCAAGGCGGAGCTGACAGATAACCCAAAAAGAGTGGATCTGCCCCCTTTAATAGGTTAGATATGATCGGGGCTTTGCACACTTTTGCAATTTTTAACGCACTGTCGTCTGCTTTAGAGCTGTTATAACATTTATAAAATATCATTACTTATTAAGAAAAACAAGACCCTTATGTGTGCTACATCATCTACAACGTTTCTCCTAATCCAGAAGTGCAGATTTTTTTGAACAGGTTGACCCAAAGTATAGTTATTGGAGACATCTAGACTTCACAAAATGAAATATGTTCCTCTTTCCCTTCAAAGCACTTGTTGTTCATTTCTGACCATATTGTCCAGATGATACATAATGGAATTGTCCTCCAGCTTTGACTCTGGATCTTATCTATTCTTTGTCCCTGTCAGCTGTTGATTTGTTATTTCAAGTCATCTGGCATCAACCACTTGACTCCAAAAATACTCATAAACATTGACCACATTTTCGAATTAATATCTTCCTTCCAATTAATTAATTGACTCAGTACACACCTAAACAACTTATTTCACCTACTTCCTCAAATTAATATTTTCCTTCCAACTAATATGCCAGACGTGTCTTCGCGAAAACAAACTGATCAGCCCCGAAACTGTTACTCTTGAAAAAGACTGGGGTAGCTTCAAAAAACAAACACCGCCCTGGATAATTTTTAATTCCTGTCTTAACAACAAGAAAAGAAATGGTTAAAAAGGTGAAGAAGCCTACTATATACTTGCTAGAAAACATTGAATCGTGTTACACTTTTACCTAGTCCCCAATGTATAACAAGATTTATCCCTATGGAAAGTTAAAGTTAAGCCGAACCCATGGTCAAGCTAATGAAACCTTTTAGGAAAAGCTATTGATGTTAAAGTTTGAAAATGCAGATATCCTTCATCATGGAGGTTGAATATAGAACAAACAACAACAACCCTGGGGAGGGTAGAGTATACGCAAATCTTACCCCTACCTCTTGGAGGCAGAGAGGCTGTTTCCGAAAGACCGTCGGCCTAGAATCTCAGTACAAACATCACAGGCAGGTAAGTTATGCAGTCATGTCTTTGGATGTACCTTAATTTAGTCACACATACAAAGAACAGTCCTCCGATTCAACAATGACCACATCAAGACGCAACCTTTACTAAATTCAAATATTAGGTATATGCTATATACAATTAACAATCAAACAGAGAAAAGAAAGAGAAAGAAAAACCTGAGCCAAAGTCAATCCATTCGACTCATGAGACCTAACAAGCTCGTCGTAATGTTGCTTAATTTTTCTCTGAGTTGCACTCGACGACTTCGTAAAAGGGTATAAACACACCAATTCCTCCTTCTCCTTCACAACCCCAGAATCCTTTTTCCGTTCCTCTTCACTATTCGAATCGGGTCTCTTCTTCTTAGCCCGTTTCTTCTTCTTCGTCCTCTCCTTATCCTCCTTGTCTTCCACTCTTCCCGCATCAAGACCCGATTCAATCTTATTCGGGTTATCACCCAATTCATTAGCGAACAGTTTCGCCCATTTAGGGGAATTGGAAGGTAAGATCTCAAGAAGAATAGAATGGGTCAAATGGGTCGAACGGGTCGGCTCAGATTGATGATGCGTAACCTCCCGTTGTTCCTCATTCTTGTTATCTAGAGTAGATTCGTGTATAGACAAGTCTTCACGAACTTTAATTAGGTGTTGATGGGTATCATTAATCTTCTTCTTAGTAAGCTTTGAGTAAAGGGAAAAAATGAGAATGGTGAGAGAACAAAACGAGAAAGTAAAGAAGAAAAGTAGAAAAGGAGATAGCACTGATTCTTGTTGATGATGAATGTGACAGCAGGATGGAGAAAATGGGTTAGAAGGGGAGAAAAAGAAGAGAAAATTAGTAGTAGCCGCCATGGGAACGCGTCATTTACAGAAGAAAAAACAGAGACACACAGTAGATTTAGCACCTGGAGTTTTTTTCTTGGATATATATAGAGAGAGAGAGAGAGAGGGGAAAGACTAATAGCAGTTTCTTCTAAACACTGACTCCATACTTTTTAGTCCATCTATCTATTCTATCTTGGTTTTGTTTGTTTGTTAATCTGTGAGGTCTAATTTTGAGTCTGAAAATAATATTAAAAATAAGTAAGATACTTTTAATATCTTAGATGACCGTTTGCTAGTCGGTTAGAATTATATAGTTATTAGTAATACAAGTATCAATTATTTTATTTTCTACCTAATATAAGGATAACACAAAAATTTCCTTTAACTTATATATGTTTAGTTATGTGGATATTTAAATTACAAATGAAATATTGTATTAATTTTATATATAAATAATTTATTTTTCTAACTAGCTACTAAATGTTGCCTGAATAAATTTACAAAGTTTGATACCTATTCCCTTCGTTTTATATTATTTAGCCCTGTTGACGTGACACACCTCGTAAGAAAACTTTAATTAGATGTATACGTAGTATTTTACTAAAGTAGTTTTATTAATGATGTTTTCAAACTCTAGATATGACTATTGGTATTTTATGTAGTTATTTAATACTAAGGGTAGAAAAGGAAAATATAACAATATTCTCTTGATTTCATAATTTGGACAAGTAAATTAAAACAACTATCTTTTAGTATAGAGGTCAAGTAATATAAAACTGTTATCTTATGCGGAATAGAAGATGAAATAATTAATACACGTATAATTAGAGTGTGCACTACTTCATAAATAAAAAATGTGACAAGTTAAGTGGTTCCGAGAGAGTAATAGGAGAGGTAATTTGGTATCTAGGTTTCCAGTTTTCTGTTTTTCCTTTTTCTATTTGAAATTTAAGATGCTCTATAGCTCAACTTACAATGCACTTATTAATGTACTAACTTCTATTATTAAAAAGGTTAATTGACTTTGAGTTGTCATTTTACTCAACAGGTTTTCTTAAGTTTTAAAGAACATAATCCTAAGAAAGGAGATTAAAATTTAAATAACAAGGAAGAAAGAATAGGAAAGAGCTTCAACCAGAAGATTTTCTTTCACAGGAAAAAGCAACATAAAGCCTTCTTTGACCGCAATGTATTCAAATTCTTTTATCATTTGAAATCACTCAATAGATTACAAAACAAACTTTTTTTTTGAAAAATTGGGTGAGGGCAGTAAATGTGCAGTCCAGTGTAGATATGTACAATTCTCAAATTTGAAATATGTCATCAGAAAAGGGTGAATTCAATGCCCTGTAATGTAATCTTGTTGATGTGAATATGACATATAAAGAGGAGTAAAGCTTCCTAGGAGTACTTATTTCTACATCTTCTTTAGTGAGTTTTGAGAGAAGGCCAAGTTAACACACTAATGTAACTTGCTCCCCACAATTAATTGTTCTAAAGAGTATTCCAACAGTTACAACAAAGTTCACTATATATCTCAAGAAACTATTGTGTGCCTTGGAAATGAAAATGAAAAGCTTTCTACAGTTTGTATAAACATGAAGCTACCTTTCATCTATTCTGATCTTTGTCCATCTCTATTGTTGCTGTAAACAGGTAAGAACCACCAGCGACTGAGTTTCCTTCTCTCCCATAACATCTTCGATAAACCACAAATATCACAGCCATCACACAAATGGGAATCGCCCATTTGTTTGTCGTCATATCAGCTGCTATTACACTGTTACTTTTGTTTCAAGAATACAACAACATACCCGGTGTAATCCACAAGTGGGGTCTAGGGATGGTAGGATGTACCCAGACCTTATCTCTACCTTTGTGGGGTAGAGAGATTGTTTCTGACATACCCTCAGCTCTAGGATACAGAACTAAAATTTACAGTTTTAAGCTTCAAAAGGAACTGATCACAAAATGTTCATAATCATCATATGGCCATGATACACAAGGATTGCTATATCTAACTCATCATGAAAGACAATAATAGAAAGTATCGCTACTTAACAAATCTAATGGCTTCTATAACACTCTTGTATTACTTCATAGAAACAAAAGTCAAAACAATTAGAAATCACAACAACAACATACCCAGTGTATTCCACATGTGGGTTCTGGGGTGGGTAGGGCGCAAACCTTACCCCTACCTCGTAGAGATACATATGCTTCTAGAAGACCCTCGGCTCAAGTAACACATAACAAGGCAGTTTGACATAGCAAAAATTAGAAATCACAAAGCTACTTAAAAATGATATTATTTAAGCAATAGAAAGGAGTAAAACTTTCTGTTACCTGTCCAGATCAAGGATAGGATTATACACAAGCATTTCCCAAGTAGTTACAAACGAATGCCACAATGGATTGTAGCAAAGTGACTCAGAGGACCAAAACATCCCTGTATATGTTTCTAAGAAAAAAGTATCCATGCACCAATCTCGACCAAAAAGAACTTTATAACGAACCGCCCTAACACCACCATGACAAGTGAGAAAGCCACCAGACCTTTTCACAACAGATGGTCCAATCACAAGAGTCACATATATGCATGGGCCGAGCTGCAAAAGGGAAAGCAAAGGAACTAGAGTTTTCATCCCTCGTTCTTCCCATCCAAGAGGAAGACCATGCAAGGAAGATTTATTTCCTCAAAAGCCAAGCTCCAAAGGCAAACCCACGACCCGAAAGGACTTCTTCACCCCCATTACTATGACAATCCACCACATGATCTCTGATAAAAACTTTAACTGATGATGATATGTTGAGTGTCTACATCTTGTTACTTAATTCCATAAGGGACAGTACCTCTAAGGGATATATCTCTTAAAGATTTTGAGTTTCAAACACTTTGTAACTATATTGAAATAACTCATATATGAGTGTTTAAGGATTAGTTGTCAAAATACAGGTTTGCAAATAACCTATGAATTCTTGTTGCAGGCTGTGTAGTTCTCCCTCTGGTTCCTCCTGTCACTCAAATGATAGCTTGAAACAATTATCTCCTTTTATAAACAACTGACTGAAACAACCATTCTTTACATCTCCTAAAGTTAAACTCAATGATCCATCTGGAGAATATGATCCAACTACATTGATGGAGCAAAATAGTAAGCTCAAATGCATAGGTAACTTGACACGATAATAGGTTCGATCGTGGCAGCACCAAATAACAACAAAGGGAAATAGGTGTACACAATAAAACAATGCTTATTGATCTGTTCTCATTTTTTTTGTGCTGTGATTGTATTATACTGCCAAGTACCAAGGCACTGCCATGAGTGATTCAATTAAACAAATCTTGAATAGGATTGTTGCATCACGGTGGATCAAGTCTACGGTGCCAAAGATTTCACAATCCCTGTAACATTATCTGCTATATTTTGTGTATAGATCAGAAAAAGAAGATCATTTCTGAGAACTGGCCTTAACAAGCAACAACAAAGGAAGGGAAGTCGTTTAGAGCCTAGCATTAACAAACATTAACTTCCACATCATTTGTATTCAACAGTGTCATGATAAATTTACAACGAAACAATAATGTATACTCCGTATTCGTTTTACCAATTAGCCAACAACTCAGACAGTAATAAAACTAGTTACTACATCGACCATTCTACTAATAATCACTGTCTAGCTAATATAATTGTCTCCGTCTCCGTATTACCATAACAAAACATTTGTCTGAAATACTATTATATAATGTACCTATGATTAAATTCGACCTAATCTGATTCAAGGTCAAATGATGGAGATCATCATCATCATCATCACGAGCTGCTCCTCCCAACAGTGTAGCAATGTAAGTGAGAAAAGCAACCCATACACAAGTGTTAGGTCCAAATCCATAATCCCCATAAGCAATATTAACCGTAAGCATAAAGAGTACATTCTGTACCCGAAAATCTCTAGGCCTACCAAAGTAGTGCGCCATGTGAAGGTACAATATAACTGCTAGTACCACAATAGGAAACACGATTATGTCAAACAATTTGTGGCTGAACAGTGGCGCTACACATAGCGCCACAAATGGCCCTAAGATATCAGAATGACGGCGTATTCGTCTGGGATATTCCAGACGGAAGTAATGATAGAGACGATGAATGTAACGGCAGTGGCGATGGAGTAGTACTAAAAGTAGCTCAGCTAACAGAATGGAAGCAGTAGTAGAGATAAGCCATGTTGCGTAGCCAAGAGCAGTGGCAGTTCGTATAGTAAAGAAAAATATGGCAAGTTTAGCCAAACACTTGAGTTGCTCAATCTTCATTTTTTCTTTAGGTAAAATTGGAAAAAGGTTGTTCCTTTTTGTCAATTTCTCATCACCAAATGAGTTATTCACCATCCATTTTCCTCAACAACTCCGGTGACCCATTTCAACAGTTCCTTCCACAATGGTAGATTGGGGTGCAGGACAAAGAGCAAAGAGGTGATGGACTCTTAACAAGGTTTTGTCCAGCGGGTAAATTGTATGATGTTGAAAGGCGATTTACGTGGTATATTTAAAATCACAAGATTAAAGTATATTTTAGTACATTAGATATATCTTTAATTTAAGTCATAAGATTCAAAATATTTTTTTATTTTCTTAAATCAAGTCAAAATAGGTCAAACAAATTAAAAGAGAGAGAGTGTACGTCCGTTTAATATCCAAAAACTACTCAGCAACAGTTAATATTGATTTTTTCAATAGCAGATAAACAAACCAACCTTCCGTCATATCACATTTGGTAGCTAGTTAAGAGGTAAATTATTCATGTATAAAGTTAATATGGTGTTTGATTTGCAATTTATAACCTAATACATGAATAACTAAACTCTACGTAACGTGATACTCTTACTTATTTTATACACATATGAAACAATACGGTATTACTTATTCACCATATTAATTTTATAAATGAATAACTTATTTTTCTAATCGATTAGCAAATATGGTACTTACTATTTATGCAGAATTTAATATTTGCATGACTCACCTCCAATCAAGTTACCAAACGATTCCGAATGCAGTTGGACTTGGGCATCAGGGCATGGTGATCCTGATTGGATTAGGGCTAATACCCCCTCACCCATGTTAGCAATATCGAAGAGAAGTATGCCTGTTACGTGTTTGTGAAAATGTGTCAGAGAAAAGTATTGTGTCTGTTACTATGTATTTGTGAAAAGGGGGAAGAAAATTAAAGAAAGAGAAGCAGAGAAACAGAGAGACTCTGAATTAACCAACGTCTCTTTCCCTTTGCAAGAGCTAAATCAGTCAAACGCTTCACCTAAATTATTTACTTTGCTCCATTTTTGGATTTAGTTTTTGTTTTTTTTTTAATGAAGTTATCGTTTTGGGATTGTTAGTAGATCGAAAAAACAATTGGGAAAAGTGATTAAACAAATGTGAGGCATGTTCAGCTCACCGAGATATGATTTTAGATAAGAGAGCATAGAGATCGAGAATTAAAATAGAAAATGAGTAGGTAGCCCATCGGTTTCTCTCTTCCTTTGAGGAGAGAGCACGGTTCTAGCTTGAAGTACATTATTTGCTCCCTCTTCTCCTTTTCAAGTTTTATTATTATTTTATTCTTCATTTTTATTACTAATGTTGTTTCTTTTGCTTTGGTTATATTATCAATATTCTTCTTCTTTTCTTAGTATTTTCGTCTGAGCTTCTTTCACTCTTTTATTTTTCAAACATGTTTTGGAAACTCTTTTCGTAAGCCGAGAGTCTTAGGAAACAGTCTCTCTACCTCACACAAGATAGGATAAGGTTGGCATATACTATATCCTCCTAGATCTCACTTATGAGATCACACTGGGTATGTTATTGTTGCGGTACTAAAAAAACAAAGCTTCACCCATATAGCAATAGTGACAAAATTATTTTGTCACATTAAAGTAATTGAACTTTATCTAACTACAAAGTCATAAAAATCTATACTTAGATACTTTGATGGATATGTTTGTTTTGGTTATAATTGATAATTTTTGCGACATGTCAGACAGCAATGCTGAAGAACAAGATTTAGAAAACATCTGTTAAAGAGAATTTGATGTTATTTCACATCATCATAGTAGCATTTTTGCAGGTACAAAGCAATGAAAGATTGCTATTTTTACATAAAATGGAGTAATAAAATACTAAAAATCCTGAAACCATAAGACTTGCAAATTTTAACAGTAACAATATCTGCACATGGACTAATCAAGAATCAGTCTCGATGTGCTTCTTTTGTTATAATAGTGGTATCCAGGCCAGCTTGTGCAGACCTCGACTATTCTTCCGGAACCTGCTACCTCCAATCAACACAATCTTGATGTGCACTTGAACCAATGACTATACTAATGTTCTATAGTTGCAAACCAACACCAACTTGACAGTAACCAACATGTATGTACAGAATCTTGAGCCATTGCAATTCATATGGGCCTCAAATGAAAAGGTGTGTTGCATATCTGTACAACTTCACCCCCATCAAAGCCAAACATTGCTATACAATACTTGAGACAACTAACTGAAACCACTTTATTTGTTTATCCTCAGTCTCATCAACTGCAAATAACCTCAACTGAGAGTTTCTTCATAACATGTGGACATGGATCACCTCCAAAGATCTCTGGTGTCACAGGTACTGAGCACGAATTTTGCCCGATGCAATACTGGAAAAAAGGGAGAGTTGTTCAATCAGGTCTATACAGAAGATAGCTACTTCAAGAATGAAAAGAAACAGGTTCTTGTAACAGGTTGAAGAACCATCAACCTATTCTACTAGAAATATGGAGGCATAACAAAGAGTAAGATTTGTAAATACCCTTTCAAAAGCATCATATGAGTGGAAGGCGTGGCAGCTTCCTTCCCGGAAGCTTCCGCAGACCCCCTGTGGTGTTCCAAAGCTTGCAAATTTGATTGAAGTAATCTTCTGACCAGCAGCACACGAGAGGTGAGCTTTAGGCCTCAGTGGTTTGTCTACTTTACCGGATGCTTGCATTTGCCAATTCACCAACTGTGGTTGCCATTCATTTATATCTGCACAAACACTTGCGACTTCTCTTTTTACCAAAGAGATTCCATGAGGCTCTCCTCCCGATTCCTCAAATAGAACTAGCAAATTTCCAGTAGGATACAGCCAAGAACGGGGAACATGATACCTGAATTACAATTCCAAGTTAAGTTAGAGCTTCTTTTTACACCGGAGGAAAATGCCACAAGATTTACCATTACTTACCATCGTTGTGAAGCCTCTCCACAGTTACTTAGGCACTTTTTCTCATCAAACCAGCCTGCATAGTTACAGGCACCGCAGTTACCAGATGCTTTATATCCAGGCCAGTAGCGTCCGAGGCTTTGACCATTTATCCACGCTTGGCCTTTGCCCATGGTATTCAAGTCTAAAGCCAAAGGATCATTTCCAGCTGGAGCATTGAAAGTGCTCTGTATAGATAACACAAAGATCCAATAGAAATTTTAGTCTTTTTAAGCCAAGAAATTCAAGAAGGGTACAGCTGCTTAAAGAAGATTTAAGTATTCCTTCCTTGCAGAGGAATGACTTAATGTCAAAATATACAACTAAGTTGGTACAGAAGAAGGTTTTAGTATGAGGTATGCACCTTGTACCATGTGAGTGGCTGTCTCTGAGCCACAAAAGAACCCTCGACCCACTCAACTGACGAGCTACCACTGAGTGAATGAAGGCTCAAGGCTTCTCCTTTCAGACCAACCTGATAAAAGAGTGGAAGTTTATATAACCATGCAATGAAGCATCGTCCGTTTCTGTTTTTGGAACATTTTATACACACAAACCTTGTAAGACCATTTCTGCCATGTTAAATCTCTTTTCCCCTCGTCAAGACCACTGAGTGAAACTGGCCCAAGAACACCAGCATTCCACGTCTCAAAATGTGGGCCAATATTCTGCAGTTGAGCATATGAGGAAGGAGGCCAAGTAAGCACATATTAATATGAATATATAATAAAGTAAGAAGGCGGCAGAGAGAGAGAACACACCGGAAGGCCAACAGCAATGCTCAGTAGAGAAATCTTGTTAACACCTGCTCTCAGATTTACAGCTTTACTGAAAGTTAGTTTCGGTTTTTGTAAACTTCCATATGCAGTTCCTGCAAGAAATTTGAACAAAGAGAGATGTAAAAAACAAAAACCGCCACTATGCGTCAGGGTGATGGGGGCTATTATTGCACAAACTGTTCACTTATTGTATTTGCGTGATGAGACCAAATAGCCCTCAGCTTTTGATTTAAATTTTTTCTACAGCAAACAGATAAGCTGTAAATGGTCCACCATTTTTTCCTTTTAACATATAAGCAGTGGTACAATGACGCACAAATAATGATCCAAATTGTAAATCACGTCAAATACAAATAATTATGCCACGTACCTGCTAATTGACCATTCACAAAAACATGCAATGCATGGCCAGCTGACATGATTGTAAGCCAAGGCCATTTTCCGCCTCTCAAAAACTTTTCTCTTGCATCAATCCTGACACTGAGGACAGAAAAACAATCATAAACATGTGGATGATGCAACGTAATTCAAGAGTGTGTGTGTTTCTTAATTTAATATGTGAAGAGGCTGTCAGAAGCTACATAGGCACTTACTCAGTTGAATACCACAAATAATCAGACACATCCCTTGTGGTATTTATCTGTTCCAATAACCCAACAACTGTAAAACTACTGTCTTCATAAGATGCTGTCTCTTCATTGAATGACTGCCAGGACAATCCTCTGCTGACTGGACTCATCTTCATCTGAGCGCTTTGAGCACCAATCTTCACATCAATAACGTTATCAGTTAGTTAGGAGGCAATCTCCAGGTCATGAATGATTTATTTGAACCATGAGAGAATTTCTCATTGTTATGCTCTAACAGCATAACTATTTCAGGGAGAAAGTATATCCTTTCTTCTTACCCTTGCTGTATTGAATACAGTGTTCTTGCAGTCGGGAAGAATGCTGATTGACCATGGTGGCAAGTTGTAATGCCTGTTTGCAAATGACACGGTAGCAAAAGCGTGTTGGTCGTAGTTTGCAAGGAATGCAGCACAAGAGCCAGACTTCGACCTAAAAACATGGGCCTGTATAAGAAACAATGAAGCTCCAGTTACTCTCATTGCGAACTTTGTAGTGGTGACTGGCTCAAGAAGCATTCAGTTAAATCTCACCTCCTGCTGGCGTCCAAGTGCCGTCACAGTTGGATCTCCAGACACTAAAGCTGGTTCACAAAGCTTTATTGCTCTATGCAGATCTTTCAGGTGACCCCATTTAGGTTGTCGCAATAATCCTAAAGACCAGATGGAAAATGTTAAATTGGGCTAAACAATACATTTCTTTAGACACTTTTTTTAAAAGGAAATTTCTTAACTTGCAGATTGTCTCTTCTGAGTTTTCTTCCTAGTTCTAAAGCATGGACTCAATACTCAAGAAATCTCATCCATAAAGAAGTTAGAATTAACAGCCATTGACTAACTGCAAAACATGATGCAAGTTTGGTGAAGGGATATGCCAAGCTACTTTATTTGATGGAATCATTGATATCAACTTTTTTTAATTATATTTAGGCGTTGACAAATAAAGTTCTGTTTAGGCGCTTCTCACTATTCAAATTCAAGTGATTATAAAATGGTATTCTTATTTTTAACCTTCTGGTGATGTGAAGAAACTCAATCAAAACCAGATTACAAGAAAAGGTGCATACCATATTCATCAAGAGGAGCATCATAGTCATAACTAGTAGCAATAAATGGACCACCAGCAGTCCTTCCAAAGTTTGTTCCTCCATGATACTGCACAAAAAAGGGAAAAGAAAATCATAAAAAACATAACTTTCTTGGCATCAGAAGAAACATAACAATCTTGAATATCAGAGACGATAAACATACCATGTAATAATTGATGAAGGAACCTCCCTTCTGTATAAATTTTGCAACAGCAAATGCCAAGTCCTCAGCAGGACGGTAAGGAACTGGATTTCCAAAACCAGTAAACCTGCAAGAAAAATTACGACAGAAATTTATCCCCACATGTATTCTAGCAGAAACATAAAACTAGAAATTTTATTTATTTAATGCATCGGAAAGATATATGCACTTACCATGCAGTCCAGGCTTCAGTCCATATCTTTGGTTTATAAGCCTTGTTTGGAGAAAAGTAGTCACAGTAGAAGCCATTGCAAGCATTGATCTGAACAGGGGGAAAAGGTATATCAAAACAGGAAACTGAAGGGAAGGACAAGGGAAAAGAAAACTTTTATCACCTAGATATTTTAACAATATTGACAAAGTAGAGAATTCAGATACAAATATCTCAATGTACTGAGCAAGATTAAACATATTAAGGCTACAATAGCTCTGACTCCAAAGAGTGAATAATACATTATTTTGCATAAGACTACCAGGGGAAATTTGGCACAGGTACATTACAAGAGTCAAAGACCATTGAATGCTTAATGAAGAGGCAAGGAATACAGATAGTAGTTAGAAACAAAAGCAACCCATGTGCAGAGTAAGCCTTGCAATTCTGGACCATCAAGGGGGACAACCATTGGAACATAAGAACCCCACTAGGAACAGGAAACATAGCATGAAAGCCTTCAACAAATATAACAACAACAACAACCCCGCAATCCCAAGCGAGTTGGGTCGACTCTATGAATTCTCACAGAACATTTGCTCCATTTAAACTCATTTCATACCAATATTATACAAAATAAACGTAAAAAGAGACAAAACAATGATAAGAGAAAAATGCTGAATTATAACAGGGCAACACTTACAATAGGATCAGGGGCATCGTCTTGCTTGCACATGATCCATGGGACACCAGTGTCAAGACCCACAGCCATTTTGGCTGCCCACTGTGCGTAAGATTTACCGGGTGCTCCCAGTTCCCACTCCATGGGTCCATATTCATTCTCAATCTGTCAAAAGTTTCAAAATAAAAAAATCATCAATCCCCCTTATATTTTGGAAATCTTAACCTCTGTGCAACCAACAAATGCAAAGAAACAGGAAAAGAGAGTGGGCACTTTTGAACAACCTGAGATAAAATTATTGGGCCGCCTTGAGTTTCATACAGACGTTCCGCTTTCATCATATTGACAATCTTGGTAGTGAATTTTTGCATTGCAGCCTAAGGTACAATATTTTGACATGAAAGGGTACAGTAAAAAATTAGAAACCAATCACATCAAAGAAAGAAACTTTTTGAGAAACATCAAAGATGGAAATTTTCATATTGTCTAACCTTGAAAGGTCCATTATCTGTTCTGAAACTGATACCCGGAACATATTTTAGCCAAACAGGAAAACCCCTGAAATTGAAACAGGTAAAGTGAGCAAGAAAGTCCATTATCATTCTTTTGCAGATAAAACAGTAATTTGAGGAATACCCAAAATTCCATTCAGCACAAGCATAAGGTCCAACTCTGAGATGGACATAAAGTCCTGCTTGGTGCACCAGCTTAATAAACTTCACTAAATCATATCTCCCTTCAAAATAATACTGGAAAGAGAAAAAGGAAAAACTAAATATCAAGAACTGATGAAAAATACAAATTATGAAGAAGAAAAAGAGTCTAATTTTAACTCACTTTTCCTTGTTGAGGCTCATGCCCATTCCAGAAAACATAGGTCTGAATCACATCCACACCTCCTTCTTTAGCCTTTTGAATAATACCTGGCCACATCTGTGTAAACCCAAAATAAAGGTTCAAGAACATAACATTTTGCAAAAAAGACTCAACTTTTAACATTTATTAACACACCCATTCATGCAACAACAACAAAAAAAAGTCTTCTCAAGAAAACTTTTGAAGTACATTTCACATGAACATACCTCAGGAGTGCTTCTTGGGTAATGAACAGAACCAGAAATAAGGATTCTCCTTTGTCCATTTACAATAATAGCCTTATGGTCATATGAAACAGAAGCTGTTCCAGAAAAAACCCATGAACCCAACAACAACACCAACAACACATTCAACATTATTATTAGCTTAGAACCCATGTTGGTAAATTAGCTCCTTCTTTTTCAAGGCAAAATGAACTTTTTTGTTTGCCCCCCTAACTTTATTTCCTTCTTTCAAATTGCACTTTATTCTATACTTGATTCTTTTACTACCATTTAGAAGAAGAAAAAATGAAGAATTTTAGCAACAATAGTGAGAGTGAGTAATAAGTGCGAATAAATGAGGAATTGGGACTTGCAAAATATTGGTACATTGCAGCTGCTTTTAAATACACACAGCATTGGATTGTTTAAAAATGAGTGTGGGGTCCATTCTTGGGCTTTGGGACCCACAAAATGGGACCCATATACGCGGAGCATCATCCAACAAATTAATTTCCTCTCTGAATTTCAGTTTTTTTCACAAATTAATTAGTTAGAGCATTAAAGGCCTGTTTGGCTGTTGTTAAAAAAGTGAATTCTTTACTTATTTTATTTTTGATGTACAAAGATTCTTTACGGTCGGCTTCTGTTGTTCGGCAATAAGCGTTAATGTTTGTTTCTGGTGGGGTGAATTCTCAGACAATTAATTGCGCGTGTAGTGTAGTCGCGACGATTTGTCATGCGTAAATGGTAAGTGTATTTCACGTTCTTGAGTAGAGCGTGGAGAAGAATCTCTCTTGGTAATTACGTCTGTAATTGTAATTAAATTTTCTATTAAATCACTTTTTGACTGTGTTGTTTTGTCTGCGCAGCCTCACGGGTTAGGTTTAGGGTATCCTGGACTCTTCAAAATGTTATCTCCCTCGTATTAAAATCTTCAAAAATGTGCTGCTAAAAAATTATTTGTTAATCTTTTTAAAGAGTCCAGACAACATGGTAATTACCTCTTTAAATTTTGAAGTTTTTCAATATTTCTCATTTCTCTTTGTAATATTAGCGTTAGTCATGAGCACAGCAGGTTCGACAAAATTCAATAATGTTAGTTCAAATTCATATATTTATATTGAAGAATTTATTTAATATGTATCATAATTGTCAAAATTATAGCTCTGTGTATAATGGAAATGGTGTTAATGTGGTAAATTTATCACGCATTGAATAGACTTCAAAATTCTCATGTACATGTTGCGTACTTGCGTCCATGTTCTTGCTAAATTATATTCCATGATATTTATGTGACGATAAAAAAGTGAAAAAATTAATTCCATTAAAGTACAGTATGTTATAAATATCATATTGTGGATGTTTATTACACAATTTCTTAGATAAACTTACAATTGGATAAATATGCATTCAGATAAGCTTGTAATTGTATAAGCTATCACCCGCTAATATTTTTGAAAAATTAAAACAACGTGGAATGACACTACTTTTTACACGGAACCAAACCTCAACCACAACAAAACTTAAATTTTAATCTACCTTTTTGTTTTGGGTACACAAATCTTAATCAAGTAAATATTATACATAAGACTTAAAACATAAATATTCTCTGCCTTTTTAATTTCACCATGGACATATTCAGTAGCAGATAAAAATTTTATTACCGAGATTCAAAACCTAAAGAGGTAAGACACGGAGAAATTAAGAGAATACAACATTTACTATATATACATAAAGAATAATTTTAACCTTTTATGTATAGTATAATTTTCGACGAAAGAAGTTCGAACAGGATACCGATATATCTTTATATCACTCTCTTCCTTTGCCAGCACAACTGAACATTTCAACTCGAATTCTATTTATAGTATTAACTTTTTTATGAATTTATATTTGTTGTCACAAAATAAGTACTAGCAAGTATGGTTAATACTTTATGCCGTTAGCTTAAAATTCAAGTTCTTCCTCCTTTTTTTTTGGGTTTATATATATAAATGATTTTTGTAGGTGACACAACTATATTGTTGTTACTAAGAAAAAAAAATACTAGATTTGTGCATGTTGAATGTTGGCGTGTGAAGGTAATCAAAGAAAAATGTGAAATCTTTCACTTTCAGTAATCAAATAATGAAAGATTTTTTTGTTAGAGTAGATTGTTTACTTGCCGGGAAGAGAAAGGAAAACAAAAAGGGGAAATGAAAGGAAATTAGTTTTCCTTTCTGTTTTCTGTTAAGAAAGTTTTTTTCCCTATAAACGAAGCAATATGTTTTTTTTTTCCACCCGGTGTTTGGTCTCTGTATTAGAGTTCCAACTAGTTCGAATCGCGCATTGCATGACCCATTCTAGGGGTGGCTCTTTTAACAGGACTTTTTTCATACTTAGAGCTCGAATCTGAAACCTTTGATTAAGGGTAGAGCAATTCCACCACTACACCATAACCCACGTTGATAACAAACCAATATGTTGCATGCACTTCTCCACTACTCACCACCATGCATCATTGCACACACCAAACAACATTCCATTTTTTCCTTTAAATATTCCTTTCTCTGTTTGATAATTTCCCTTTTTTAAAAAAATGTATCTACTAGTCATTTACTTATATTGTAAGCTTAAGTCAACAAAATCATGTGAAAATATATCCTTTTCTTCAATTATCTTATGATTTGTTACACGCTCCATTAATCAATAAGGTCACGGTTCTTTTTTCCCTTCCTTGTTACAATCTGGTGTATGTGTCAAATCAATATGTAATTGCATGTGTAATTTTTTTATAGTACACTAGTTAAGTGTATGTGCTTTACACGTGTGTATCACGTTATAAATAATATTAATATGTAGAACTACAAATTCAATCCAATAACAAAACAAATACCATAAATGAGGAGATAATTTTGGTTTTTTTACATATTGTGTAACATACTTCTATAGATTGGGCAATAATATAATAATGTAAAGTAAATTTGGTTAGAGCTACACAAAAATATAGCTTGTTCACTTGCTTCTCTTTCTTAGTACACTCTCATTCATCTCTTTTGAGTCCCAAAAAAAAGCATAATAATGTTCCGATTTATCAAGTTTAATAATTCTTCAATAAAATACATAACTTAAAAATAATAAAAATGATCTTACAAAAGTGCAAATTCTAGAGTACCAACGATATTTCTAATTGATTATGTACTCTTTTTATAATTAATTTTATCTATTTAATTAAAGTAATCAAATTATACAAAATCATATTGATTATACCTTTATAACACATAATCAACACTCTAAAACCTAATGAAGTTCTAGTAGGTACACGAAAGTTTCCTAATTTAATTTAAGAAAATTTGGTGTCATTTTTTTGGCTATATAATTATATAACAAAGGTTAAAATTTCTAAACCTAAAAGAATTTTTAAACGCGTGCAAGATTACTTAAATTTCTAAATATATAGTGCAACTAATAGCTTCCGTTAGTTACAGTCCTAAATATAAGGTAGAATTGTGTGTTTGACATTAATTCTTCTGATGTTGTTTATTATTTATTTTTCTTATCATATATTTTAGGATTTCTTAATTTTAAATGTTACAAAGATAATTAAATAAGAATTTAAGAATTTGAGACCTCTTGGAATATTCAATATAATATACTTAGGAGTCTTCTAATTTATTTATGTATTATAGTCAATATTTAATATTATAAAGATAATAATTAAAGAAAAATAGTTTTAAAAAAAATATTGTCTAAAGAAAAGATTTTTAATGACTAAAAGTAGCAAATCCGCATTGATAAGACAAGCTTCATACAATCAAATGTCTATAATTGTATAAGGATAAATCATAAAAGAGGAGACTCTTCACATCAATAGAGAAGTTTACTACCTAAATCACAAAAAAAAAATAAGCGGTAAAATAGATTAAGAGAAGACTCTTCACATCAATAGAGACGTTAACTAACTAAATTTACAAAAAAAAATTGAGTGGTCAAGTAGATCAAATTATATAAGTCAAATGGCGACAAATTACAAAATCTCCAAGAATAGATTCATGAACAAAAATCGAATAAAAGTACAAAATAATAAATTTAATCAATCAGTATTTACACATTATTTACCCATACAACTTGTTTTTGAAGCTTGATATGTTTTTCTATGAACTACTTGTTGTGAGACTTAGCAGAATTCAAATCAATGGTTGCAGTGGATACTGCCGATATAACATAATCTATTTAAATGATATTGCTTGTATCCAAAAGAAAAAAGACAATGATTAGAGCCATTATTAAAAATAATGAAGATATGTCAGATCTAATAATTTATTCACAACTGAAACAGTTGCATAGAATCAAATTTTAAAAGAGAATTCATATAGAATCAGAATGACTAACCAATTTCTTGTGACAGAATGTAACGATCCAAAGAATCTGGTCAAAACTGTAAATACGTCAATTTCAAATTATTAATTGTATATGAGTCATTATTGATAACGCTCAAACTACACCTCAATTTAAGAAGCGTAAGCGATCGTTGTCAAATATATAACCCAACAAGGTTGGGGTCGAATCCCACAGAGAATATGGTGATGATTAAGACTTTAGTGAAGTATGTGACTAGTCGTCAATCGTTTCCAGTAAATAAAGGGGGGTTTTGTAATCAAATTGTAAACAAAACAATAATAAACGTAGGAGTTTAAATCAGTATGAGAGAATGCGAACTAGGGACGTGGTCACCATGGCGTTGTAACAATGTCGATTCTAGGCTTAACTGGGTTCTTTCTATATACATGTCACGATGTGATTGCGTCAATTGTATCGTCTAAACGTCTCTCGACCAAATAAATAAATTTCCTTTTATCTTCTTTCGATCTCAAAAAGATGTGCTTTTTAGCTCTCAATCCTAACATCAAGTAGATTAATCCAGTTACGGCATTAATCTTTAAGACGAGAGATGGTAGTCTCGAATCCTTGTTGTTAATCAAGTTTCTCGGTTTTAATCTCTTTCTCAAGCAAATTAAACCTAGGCATGTTCTAATGTTTGTAACCCACTAGAAAACGTGACATAATGTATGATTAACAACGTGACAATACATAAATCGAAACCAACGCTACCCGGAATCTATATTGCTACGTTTGCCATGGCTCCCACAACCCTAGTTGCGGGAGTTTTAGTTAATCATGCTATAAAGAAAAGAGAAGAGAATTGTATTCATAATAAGGAGAAGAAATTCTTACAATATAATGAAAATCACTCTTCAATATCCAAGAACAAGAGAAACCAAGAACTCAAGAACGAATCAAGAACACGAATGTTAATTCAAGAAACGTGTTCTTGCTCTCGAAAACTAACTAAAAACGTGTTTAAACTAATGGGAGTGCAATCCCTAACATAAACCTAACATAGGGTATTTATAGGAGTAGTAGAAACCAAATCCAAAACGGGCTAGGAATCCCCAAAAACGCGGGTCGCCGCCTGAGCCACTGCCTTAACTTGACGGCCAGGCTGACGGACCGTCAAGGCAGTGACGGACCGTCGCCTGGACCGTCACCTTAAGGCAGTGGTACTGTTTCCTTTGCTGCCTTGGTGCGACGGTGGGGGCGACGGACCGTCACACCCTTGACGGGCCGTCACCTTGGTCGTCATCCTTAGGCAGTACGTTGCTTCCACTTGACGGTCCATGTGACGGACCGTCACATGTGTGACGGGCCGTCACTCAGGCCGTCACTCTTAGGCAGAACGTCGCTTTTCTCGTATTTTCTTCCGTTTCCGTGTTTGTTCCCATTTCCTACAAATACAACATAAAAACATCAAAAACAACAATGGTTGCTTGAAAACGTACGATTGTTCTTAGTAAAAAGGAGTCGAAAGTGACGTAATTTGGCATCACATCAACACCCTCAACTTAAAACGTTCGCTTGTCCTCAAGCAACATGACAGAAAACAATAATACGACTCAACTAAGAACACAAACTCGTGTCTATAGCAACTCATGGTCATTCAAACTTATTCAATTCAATCAAGCTCCCTCGTAGCACACGAATGTATGAAACACTAACTTGCAAGGATCCAAACATGTCATTCCGATATGATAGAACATTATGCATACACACGCGTAGCTATCCTAACAATCAATAGACAATATAGACATCTTGGTGCCCTCACCACAAAGAAATCCCACACAAAAGATTTGGGACTAGGTAAGCGCTCACACTCACAAACGATTTCAAACAATGCACATGCGATACCATAGGCTTGCCCTTACTATTCTATTTCGTTTCTTCAGAAAGCTACTCAGGATCACTACAGGACTTGTTTAGGCTTGTAATGAGGCTTCGGGTGCAGGTATGATACATTTAGGGGTTAGTGACTAAGCCCTCCTTGGAACCATTTACATCTTATCACCACATAACTTCACTTTATCCATCCTTTATTCACCTTTTTATTTCCTTGATTCTAGATACCGGTGCGGCCTCTTTATTGACAATTCTTTTTGTTTCTTTTTCAATCTTTTTCATCTTTCTTTATTTTTCTTTTCTTTTCTTAGGCGCACACCCGGATTTTCATTCTATTCAACAACAATCATCTCCATCCTCTTTTTCTTCTCCTTTACCACTGTAGTAGCCACCCTCAACTTAGGCTGATTGCCTACGTCAAGGTACACAATGTCCATTGGTAGGACCAGGGCCAAAACAGGGATTCAAAGTTAAACAGGAATGGTGACAGGTTATTGAAAGAACAAGGTCAATTATGGCTCGAATAGGGATCAAGGGATTCTTTGTATTTGGACGGTCATATAGGCTAAGTGGACTGCATCAAAAAGGGCCTGCGATCCTTTCCTAAGCAACCAACTTCAAACTTAACAAAATAGACCGGGCAAGTTCTAGATGCATGCACAGAGTAAGAATTTATAACAATTAATCTCACACACTCTTAGCACCAAGAAACGATATCGCTACCAACTATCAAACAACCGCTCGGCTTAAGCATACTCATTCTAATCATATTCACACAATGACATTCAAGGATCCAGACAGTCAATCGTTTCAACATAAGCTCAAAACCATAAAATTTTTAAAGGGGCTTCGTTTGCTAAGAAATCGCATGCTTTGCTATAGAAAAAAAAAATTTAAAAAAAATTTAAAACAACAACCTAAACATGCCGGTTCTACTAGATAGCACACCGGAGGGAAAAGAAACACGGCAACAAAAACCCTCGGTGGTGACTCACAGGTTTCCCCACGAATTAATTAGACTATAATACAACAACAATTTATGGGTTGCCTCCTATACAGCGCCTGATTTAACGTCGCGGCACGACGCGGGTGTCTTGATTACTCAGACTTCATCAAGACACCCCAGACTTAATAAACAACCGTATGCACAACTATATACCCTATAATAAACAAAAACAACAAATAAAAGTAAAAGCAGGAAAGTATGACTAAGAGTCAAATAAACACACCAGACTTAATCAAAAACCGTATTCCCCGGCAACGGCGCCATTTTTGATAACGCTCAAACTACACCTCGATTTAAGAAGCGTATGCGATCGTTGTCAAATATATAACCCAACAAGGTTGGGGTCGAATCCCACAGAGAATATGGTGATGATTTAGACTTTAGTGAAGTAGATGACTAGTCGTCAACAGTTTCCGGTAAATAAAGGGGGGGGGTTTGTGTGATCAAATTGTAAACAAAACAATACTAAACGTAGGAGTTTAAATCAGTATGAGAGAATGCGAACTAGGGACGTGGTCACCATGGCGTTGTAACAATGTCGATTCTAGGCTTAACTGGGTTCTTTCTATATGCGTGTCACGATGTGATTGCGTCAATTGTATCGTCTAAACGTCTCTCGACCAAATAAACAAATTTCCTTTTATCTTATCTCGATCTCAAAAAGATGTACTTTTTAGCTCTTAATCCTAACATCAAGTAGATTAATCCAGTTACGACATTAATCTTTAAGACGAGAGTTGGTAGTCTCGAATCCTTGTTGTTAATCAAGTTTCTCGGTTTTAATCTCTTTCTCAAGCAAATTAAACCTAGGCATGTTCTAATGTTTGCAACCCACTAGAAAACGTGACATAATGTATGATTAACAACGTGACTATACATAAATCGAACCCAACGCTACCCGGAATCTATATTGCTACGTTTGCCATGGCTCCCACAACCCTAGTTGCGGGAGTTTTAGTTACTCATGCTATAAAGAAAAGAGAAGAGAATTGTATTCATAATAAGGAGAAGAAATTCTTACAATATAATGAAAACCACTCTGCAATATCCAAGAACAAGAGAAACCAAGAACTCAAGAACGAATCAAGAACACGAATGTTAATTCAAGAAACGTGTTCTTGCTCTCGAAAACTAACTAAAAACGTGTTTGAAATAATGGGAGAGTAATAATTAACATAAACCTAACATAGGGTATTTATAGGAGTAGTAGAAACCAAATCCAAAACGGGCTAGGAATCCCCAAAACGCGGGTTGCCGCCTGAGGCTACTGCCTTAACTTGACGGCCAGGCTGACGG
The DNA here is from genome assembly GCA_003996215.1 of Jaltomata sinuosa. Classification (NCBI taxonomy): domain Eukaryota; kingdom Viridiplantae; phylum Streptophyta; class Magnoliopsida; order Solanales; family Solanaceae; genus Jaltomata; species Jaltomata sinuosa. The sequence continues at coordinate 1,381,583 of QJPP01007218.1, forward strand.
ACCGTCAAGGCAGTGACGGACCGTCGCCTGGACCGTCACCTTAAGGCAGTGGTACTGTTTCCTTTGCTGCCTGGGTGCGACGGTGGGGGTGACGGACCGTCACACCCTTGACGGGCCGTCACCTTGGTCGTCATCCTTAGGCAGTACGTTGCTTCCACTTGACGGTCCATGTGACGGACCGTCACATGTGTGACGGGCCGTCACTCAGGCCGTCACTCTTAGGCAGAACGTCATTTTTCTCGTATTTTCTTCGTTTCCGTGTTTGTTCCCATTTCCTACAAATACAACATAAAAACATCAAAAACAACAATGGTTGCTTGAAAACGTACGATTGTTCTTAGTAAAAAGGAGTCGAAAGTGACGTAATTTGGCGTCACATCAACACCCTCAACTT
>QJPP01007220.1:600000-1062871 GCA_003996215.1 Jaltomata sinuosa
ATATATTATTTTGACTGTTTAAATTATTTCAAAATTTGAATATATTTTTCTTTTATTTCATTTCTTCTCATTTCTCAACCTTCTTGTTATTTCATGTAATTGCTCATATTTTTATTTATTATTTATTTATTTATTTATTTTTATTTTCTTCTTTCAGTGTAACTACATAATATATTTTAATTTTTGAAATTACACCTCTTAATATTAGAAAGAATGAGTCATTAACAAACTTTGTTTATAATCAGTCATGCTATTAAAGTAGAATTTATTTATTGAATGGAGTTATAGACGTATGTTTTCCTCTCTTTTTTTAATTGTATTTACTTAAGTTATATTGAAACTTACTTTATATTATGTTGAAATTTGATTTAAGAGTACTATGTTAATTTTGTTAATTTTAATTTTAAGTTATATTTTTGAATTTTATTTATTTATTTTAGTACTATTTGTTATTTCATATTGCATGTTGTTTAATTTTCACTTACAATTAATAGATTATTTTTTATAGTTGAATAATATTTTGTTGTCAAACATCTGGTGAAACATCTGGTGTATGATGTTCTTAAAAAAATGTGTTGTTTTAATTTTTATAATTAATCTTATTAAGTTGGCACAGTGTGCGTTAAGTTAATAGACAGCTTCAAATATGAAGAAGACTTAGGGTGAGTTCAGTATGAAGGAAAATATTTTCAAGAAAATATTTTTCTGAAAATAAGTGGATTTTTACATATTTTTTTATATGCGATTAGTAAGGAAAAAATATTATTTCAAAAACATTTAGGTATAATCTATGTAAATACTATCACTCCAGATTCGGACCCATGTTTCAACCCATCAAAAGACTCGACCCCAGCTTGATACTGACCCGGACCCGACCTCGACACTAACTCATAACTTGATCGAGTCTCTAGGCGGGGTTTGAATCTCAATAGGGTCAGGCGGGGTTCTGACTACTATATTACATTAAACTTTGATTATATATATAATATTTCAATCAATCATTTAATTTTTGTGAAATAATGAGTCTAGATATTTGAATATTTGTATTTAAATAAAATCACAATCTCATCTTATTTTATTTCAACTTAACTCTGTTTTTTTTTGTTGATTAAATGTGCAGACTGCATTGTATATATTTAATCTTGTTTTAACTTATCCTAGAACCCTTACTGAACTTCACCGTTTTTCCTCCATAATTCAAGTTTTTGATTTTCATCCTCGTTTATTTCGTCAATGAGAACAATATCGTTAGCAAATAGTATAATCAAAAAGACACCTTTTGAATGACACCTCTCCATCTCACTTTTTCATTGATTCAAAGATCTTGCCTCAGATTTTATACATTAAATTAACTGAAAATCTGAAAAAATTCTCATCTTCTTCATGCATCATTTTCAAATAAAACATAAGTGTCGTGTGATTTGCTCCTAATGATGAGCCGGGATTGCATTGCCGCTATTACAGAAATATTTTTCCTTCTATCCTAGAAGGAAGTAACCCAAAATCTTGATAGTGAGAGATTATAATTTCTTAAGGACACATAAACAACTTGTGGACTCGAAATAACATTCTACTTCTTCTACATTTTTGATTTAATATTTTAAACACAAAATACTAATAATTTATCCATAATTAGGGTAAACAAACACGTGATCAATGCAATCGCACAATTATGAAAAACTCCTTTGTGTATCTCCTATTACTGTTCTTATACTAGTGACAACTCCTTCATACATGTTCAAATATATATAAAATTGAATTATATATTTAATATAAATTCCTTATTTTTTCGGCACCTATCATATTTCTTGATAAATATATCATTTGATCTATTTAGATCAATGAACACCATATGTAGACCTTTCTTTCTAATTTCTGAATAAATCTCCATCAATCTTTATAGCAAGAATATAATCTCAGACTCTCAGTTGTAGAGATTTGATGAACATAAATTCAAATTGATTCACTGTGACTCTTGTAGTGTCTCTAGCTAAGATTATGTTTTATAGCTCTTTCCTAGAATTTCATCGTATGACATGCAATGTCATGATAATTTGCACAAATTTAAATATCTCCTTTGTTTTTATTAATTAAAATCAGAATATTTTTTACTCACTCGTCGGGCTTCTTACAACTTCCTAATATGGTATTAAAATAGCTTAATAAGTCTTCTTATTTCAATCTCTCCAAGACACTTTCAAAATAAACTTATAAATATATTCGAACCACAATTTTTTTTAATTCTCATATTTTTTTTCTAGCATCTTTTGTTTTTACTTGGCATAATTCTATAAGTGTTGCAATAATATCTATGGTGTATAAAGATCCAAAATATTATTCTCGTACATAAATATTTGTGTAATCTGAATAATGAAAAGATATCGTAGTAGGTTGTTAATCATGATAAAACTAGCCAATTAATAATAAATCCACCGAATATAACTTTTTTTTGGTTGAACTTTTCTTCAAAATTCTGATGCCTAAATTAGGGGGTGTTTATCGATTAGTTCTGTCCAATTTTGTATATTATCGATTGTTGATTGCTAAATTGATAATCAAGCTAATAAAATATTCATTATTAATTATCAGTTAATTAATCGATTATCTTATTTCTATTTAACAGGACAAAAATTCCATCATCAAGCAGAAACTGCAACAGATGCATTAACATTTTTGCTTTGCCAAACAATATTTTCCTTTGTTGAATCAAACAATATCATTTTTCCACTTGGGGAAAGCTAAAAATATACTTTGTTACACCCTGTAGTCCAAATGGTGATTTGTTTACTGCTAAGTGCTATGTATTGCATTATTGGTCTAATCATTAATTAAACAAAAATTATGTGACACAAAAAGTATAACTCTTGTATTTAATTGAAATAGTGACACTTTAAAAAAATTACAATACATAGCGAGACTTTGGATTCAATAGCAAATATACCCATACAGATATCTCCTTATTCAAGCCTACGAATGTATAATCTAAAATACAGTGGCAATATACAAGTGATTTTGGTAGGGGTTCGGGTGATTTTTGGTGATGATACAAGTGTCATATAGTAAAAATACAATGACATGGATACAATATATTTTGCTTGCGTGCAAATATAATATATTTCGTTTACGCGCAAATACAATACATTTCGCTATATTTCATAAATACACAAACTATCGCTATGTTTTATAATTAAGGGCACAATTATTGTTATGTATTTACATTAACCTCTTCATCTAAATTAAAGAGGTTGTAAAGGATTAGTTATTTATTTTTATTTTGTCGTCTTTATTTGATTTCCATTTCCATTGTATGTCCTATTTTTTGACAGGCCTCAATTGACTTATTACAGATAAATTACAACTCCCTTTTAATTTATGTAGCACTTCGTTTCTCAAAAATTAATTTTATTGATATTTGAAGTTAATTTGAATTAGGTCAACTCAAAATTTTTAAAGTAAAATTTAGATATTAAAAAATATATAAAAAAATATTATAAATTATATTTTTTCTCGATATCAATATGATGAGAAAAGACATTTTAAAATACTGATCAAACATCACATTGTTTGAATTATGTAAAGCAAAAAGTACCACATAAATTGAGACAGCGAGAGTATTACTTTATAAATATCATGGAACTACGTATATTTTATTTGATGTAAGTAATTAGGCATGTGAACAAATTAAAGTCTTATATTGATAATTGAAAGTTGAAAAGGAAGAAAAAAATGCTACATATAAGGTGTATGAAAACCTTAATGGTGTGTGGCTTTTGGAAAAATTGTACATGAGCTTGAACCATATGGACAATATCACAATATCATATCTTGTTAAGAGTATATATTTTTGAGTTGTTTTATCCAAACAATTAGTATTACGAATAATGATTCGGCAAGGTGAATACAAAGATTGTGGAGCGGCGGCGTGGGGATCGTATTAGTGCATTTGCCCATTTACGAGTCGGTTTACTATCTTTACCAATAACTTTGGAGATGCATGAACCAGCAAAAAGAAGTTAGTAGGCTTTGGTGACTTTAAATACTCAAATAATGTGGGTGATATATAATTAATCTTCATATAAGCTCATAAAGTGATGAGTCATGTGGAACTTAGTTCAAAGGGTAAAGATTATTAGGTGTTAAACATATAGATTAGTTACACATTATTAGTAGATAAAAAGAAACAAAAAAGTTACATATAAGTATAGATATATTTTTAATGATGTAAATGTTGGGATATATGTGTTATTAACTATGGTATATATACGATTAATTATGTATTTAGATATAGTATTTAATATTGAATAATTATTAATTTATTTTTAATAAAAGATTTAATAGATTATATATTCATTTATGTGTCCGTTTACTTAGATAGTAGATGATTTAGCGTATAGAGTTTTAGCTTATACACAAAGGATTAGATCATCGGTTCTTATAAGTATAAAGATCTCAATTCACAATCTAAGATGGAAATTGGACAAGCCATCAATATGATCGTAGCACAAGATTAAATGTAATTTATCTTGATTATAAAAATGGTGTAGTTTCGACTTCTTGTGCTAGAGCATTTTGTATGTATTGAACATAACCAATTAGATATAGTTATTTTAGACTGACTGGTAAAAATATATTCTCCAAACTATTAATGTACTTATATTCTCAATCTTGATATAACTATTGTGACATATATATATTAATTATCGTTTTTATTTTTTAAAAGGTGAGATCCTGAGATGGGTTAATATGCCTGGTAGATTGGATGATAATAATATATATTGGTGAAATAATAAGTTAGTTGATGATATTCATGTCTTGATATAGAGATTGATGGTATGCTTTTTTGAGAATCTTATAAGTTTTTAGTGTGTCAAATCTTGCAAGTGATTTATGAATTTGACACGTGAAATAGGTTAACCGGTGCTCTAAATGGCAGAGGCAATTACCATGTTATTAACCGATCGAAACTTTAATACAACTACCAAGAAAGCGAATCACAATGGATCGAAGCCCTCCTTTTCCTTCCAATTAGTGAGATTCTATCTCTTACTTGGGAAATTGTGGTCAAGCCCTCCCTTTATTCCTCGGAATCGAGCGGGCATCAAGAATGAGAATCAACCTATATAACATCTGTTCCCATGTAGTCCGCATTCTAGAAGCAAAGCTCCCCACTAGACGCAAATTGCCGAATCAACAAGAAATTAATTATTAAAATAAATTCATCAGTCATTTAATTTATGGATTAGTATTTGTAATCTTAACATGGAAAATTACACAAGTGTTTAATGAAAATTTTAAAAAATAAATGAAGGAGTGCAATTAAGATTTTTTAGTGGGATAATTTTAATTTGTTATGGTAAGAATAATTTAAATCATAATTTTAAATTATTTTCATAATAGGGAGCTTGAATAATTAATTCTGTGATCCCTGTCGTGCCCTTATATTACTAGAACTCCGAATCCCATTTCTAGGGAAAAAGGAAGAAAACAGGTTGTTTTCTTGTTAGAAAACAGGTTGTTTATGACTGAAAAATTTACCACTATAAGTAGGGGTTCTTCTAACCTAGAAAGAGAATCAGTTTTCTATGCGATTGTCCACTCAAGTATTGAGAGAGATCGACTGTGAATTTGGGATCACTGCAGAACTGGAGTCGAACTTGCAGACTTGCTTGAAGATATGTGTTCATGCTTCGAGACGTATTTATCGAATTAAATTTCAGCAAGTTAATATGTTCTAGCATGATCGTATATGTTCTAGCATAAACATATGTGTTATCTATTATTCATATAAGCAATATGTTTCTAAAATATTTTCGCCGTGCATATGTTATCCAACAGTAAAGCCTTTTGAAAAAAATTATGCGCAAATTAAACTAAAACAATAATATCACATCATATTAAAAATATATTTGAATTGACTAACCCGACAAAAAGTGCCTCTAAAACAAGTAAACCTATTCATCATTCTCTAGTAATAATTAAGTACAAATCTATATTCAAGTGATTAACTATCAATAATTAATGCAGAGGTGTAAATCATGTATGATAATTAATCAATTATAAAGAACTGATTAGCTATAGAGGAAATTAAACATGTATACCATCATTTTAATTAATGTGATTGCTAACATTTATTACCATCGACTTATAGTTTTCGTAGTCAAGGTTTTAAAAGGTCAAAAATATTTATTTTAAATTTCAAAAGCATTTATTTTAGAGAATGAAAATATAATACATACACATATATATATTATATATGTAATATCGAGTCAGAAATAATATAGATACGCTCGTAATTAATTAGTTGTAACAACTATAAGCACAATGGCAAAGAGTAAAATTACATATCATAACTACAATAATACATTAACAAACCCCTTGACTATGTAATCCTATTTAAATTAATGCTTGTATATCACTTGCAATCCTCTTCGAAACTAACAACAATAACATACTTAATGTACGTTATTTTACTAATGAAGTCGAGGGAAAGTGATGAATACACAACTTACACCTATCTTGTGCAAATAGAGAAGTTGTTCATATTTTCGATAGACCCTTAATATTTTCTTCAAACCAAGATATATAAATAAAGAAACGAAAGGCATACATATATTAATATAATTGTCTCCCAACAATCAACTAACAACATAACAATTCTTATAATCTTTCTACATAGGGAAGAAAATAAGAATCAATCAAATGTACCTACGATAAAAAATATTATAATTAGTCTCAAGTTCATTTTGAAGATCAACCTCTCTTTTCAAATAAGCACCACGACTTTTTATCATGTAAAGCAACACTCCAGCGGTGCCTCGCAAAATAACCTCTTCCAGATTAGCATCAATATCCCTCAAATGGCGTCTCAAATCCTCCAGCTCCGTGCAAATCGCACGCCTTCTATCATCGTTAGCAGCATCAGGTACCAACGTCATTTTCACAAATAATTAATAACTGGACCAAAAAAATAGAGAAATAAATTAGTATTACAGTCATATCTTTCTATAACAACATGAATTCCCTAACTGTTTTTTAAATTAATTTTTTCATGTTTTCTCTATAATGGCTAAAAAAATATTTAGACAAACAAAATTGTTATAGAGGGATTTGATTGTATATATACACACCTGATAGATGAGGTGAAAAAAGAAATGGGGAAAAAATAGTTGTTACATTCATACCTTTCTATAAAAACATAAATTTATGAAAACGGCAAAATTTTCTTTTGGAATTAATTTTTCACATTTTCTATAAGAAACAAAAGAAAATCGAACAAATAATATAATTATAGAGAAATTTGATTATATTGTATATGAAGAAACATACTAAGCAAAAAGGAAATAGTTAAACTAACCTTGTTGAAGTGATGTTCAACTAGTGAATATAAAATGTGATAAGAATGAAGTGGGAAAACATTGGTATTTATAGAGGGTCTATGACCCTAATTTCATATGAGTTACTCCGTCGGTTTTAATTCATTTAATTATTTGGTTTTGATTTGACATTAAATTTTAAAAAATAAAGAAGATTTTTAAATTTTATAATCTTAAATTAAATATATATAGAATGTACCAAAATATTCTTTAATATTGTGATTTTAAACATGTCATGTGAAAAGTTACAATTAATGAGTTATAAAAAAGGAATGAGACATTCTTTTTGAAACAAACTAAAAAGAAAACTAAGACAAACAAATTGAAACATGCTACGGGCGAATTAGTCAAACATTATTTTTTACATTAAAAATAAAATAGGTTAAAAAAGTTGTTTCCAAATGAATCAATATAAGAGAGATAAATTTAATATCATAAATCACAAGAGAGGATTAATATTATTGAGTCAAATTTGAGGCGAGGTCTATAAAATTATCCCTAGATGAGCAAAAATCTAAATTTTCTGAGCCAAGTTTCTGAAAGATAAAAAGTATTTATTTTAAAATTTTAAAATTTTAAAAGCACTTATTTCAGATAATAACGATATAATATATGCTCTTATGACACTTATTTCAGATAATGAAGATATAATATATGCACTTACGTATTAAAACAAGTAATCTTAAGTAAATAATATGTACTAAATGTAGATACACTCTAATTAATTGTAACAACCAGTATAACCATAACTGCAAAGAGTAAGATTACTTGTCTTAATTACAATACATTACATTTAAAAAAAACCTTGATTATCTAATCTTATTTAGATTAATGCTTGTATATTACTTTCTAGCTATTCTCTTCAAAACTAACATAAAGTAAAAAGAAGACCAAATCAACAATAACATATTTAGTATAATCTCATAAATAAAATTTTGGGGTGGGATAAATTTCACAGATGATCACGTAATTATCGATTTTTTCTCACAAAAGTCACCTTAATTATCATTTCTAACACAAATAGTCACTAAACTTTGAGTATACTAACACTAAAATTACACAACCTAAAAATATTAACTTTTTAATGGGTAACTCATTTTTCACTCATTTTTTTTAAATCTAAATAAAATTCAATTGAATTTCTGTTTATCAATTATTATTTTTAAAAAATGAGTTATTCACCGGATAGTTAGTATTTTCAGGTTGTATTACTCTTTGTATTAGTATATTTAAAGTTTAGTTATTATTGTGTTAGAAATGATAGTTAAATGGTTTTTGTAAAAAAAATGACATCTACCTAATTATCTTTCAAATTAGTGTGTACACATATATTATCCTACTTTGTGAAGATAATAAATAAATAAAAATTGAAAACATAGATATACTTTAACTCAAACACATCATTTAGACGTAGGATTTCAAATCCAGAGAGAATAAAATTCTCTTATTTATATATCTTTCACAATTTTTCTCCCAACAATCAAACAACCATCATAGCAATATAATTCTTATAATCTTCCTATATATAGGTAATAATCAAAGATACCTACGATAAAAGAAGTTATAATTAGTTGCAAGTTCATATTCAAGCTCAAATTCTCTTGCCAAATAAATAGCACATCTACTTAGCAGATAAACCAACTCTTCAATGTTGCCTCCTAATGTAACAACATATCGCATTTGTAAATAAACTCCGCTCAAATGGTGCCTCACATCCTCCAGCTCTGTGCAAATCTCGCGGATTCGATTACCGTTATCATTATTAGGCAACGCCATCTTCGCAGATAATTAATCACTGAACAAGAAAATAAGAAAAAAAATTAGTTGTTACAGTCAGAATCTCTATAGCAGTCATCCTTATAACAATTAATGATAGATGATGCAGTAATAAAGAGGTTTGACTTACATATACACGATAATCGAAAATATTTTCGTAGTTAATTAATCAGTGAAAAAAATAATTTTTTACAGTCAAACCTCTCTGTAACAACATAAATTCATGATAACATATGAATTTTATTTTAAATTGATTTTTCACGTTTTCTATAACAACAGGAAAAAAATCATACAAATGATATATATATATATATATATATATATATATATATATATATATATATATATATATTATACATACATATATATACACACATACACGATAGACGAGTAAATTTTCACAGTTAATTAATCACTGATTTTTTTTTAATTGTTACAGTAAGACCTTTCTATAACACCATAAATTCATGATAATGGCCAAGTTTTCTTTGAAATTGATTTTTCGTGTTTTCTTTAACAGCCAAAAACAATTCGAATAAATGATGTAGTAATAAAGAGATTTAATTATATTATATGTGAAGAAATATAATAAGCAAGAGAAAATAACTAAACTAACCTCAGTGAGGTAATGCTCAACGATATGTAAATTGTTATGAAAATAAAATGTTAAAGCCACAGATATTTATAGAAGGTTTGTGGTCTTAATTTCATATCAGTTATTAAAGAAGCTATCATAATATAATGAATTGGATTTTCAAGATATGGAAGAAACTTTATTAAATTTTTATGGTTTAATATTTCTATGGTCCCTCAAACTTGTCAGCGAAATTCATTTGGACACTTAAATTATAATTTATTTTAATTGAGCAATTATGATAAATATTTCTATTAGATACTTTAGATCAAATTTTAAATATATATTTTTACGCATGTTATTAAATGTCTATTACGTAGATAAGTTAATCACTTAACATACGTATTCATTTCATTATATGAACTAGTCTCAATAAAACGTATAACCTCACGTGTGTTCCGATTGAATTTTTTTGTAACCATTATTTTAAGCTTTTCATATTGCATATAAAAAATAATATGTGGTTAATTTGCCTTTAGTGATATACTCTTTCTTTAATAATAATTTTGTGAACAACTTTTACTTAATTGAAAACCATTACCAGTAATTTCTCAATCAATTCCAATCAAACTATTACGGGTTTAGTCCTAAAAAGAGTATATCAGTAGGGGTGAATTAATCAAATATTAGCTTTTACATTAAAAATAAAATAAGTTAAAAGAGTTGTTACAAAAAAATTAAAATAAAAAAATAAGCATATATAATAATATCATAAATCACAAAGAATATTAATATTATTGAGTCAAATATAACAAAAGATCTTTGACTCTTTGAAATTATCCTTATTTATGATCCTATATTAAGTGAATCCATTTCTGGTTATATTATTAATAAACAAACACATGAAAATCACCAATGTAGATATCATCACATTTTTTGCACCAATTATACAACAAACTTTATCTATTATCCCTTTCATTAAATTTGCATGGAAGAAATACATAATATGAACATGTCTTCGATTATATAATGTGATAAATCTACATACTTAGATATAAAAGAAATAATTCATGATTAAAAAAATATAAGAGAAATTATTGTTTGTTTGGCAACAGCTTTATTAGTTACTAGTTATCATCATTGATAGATAATTGTAATTGGTAGAGAATGTAGCTACCTAGAATGTGTTCGATACGAATAAAATATTTTGTAGGAGAATAAGTGGTTTGTTACTTATTTTTTTGTGTTAGGTATATAAGTAAAAAAATATTATTTTAAAGATATTTGTATATATATTTCTTTTCTATCATGTAGAAGAGCCATGAGAAGGACGATCAAGGGCATTTTAGTAATTCTAACTTTATTTAAGGGCAAAATTATAATGATCAAAATAAAATTCTAGAAGAATTCAATTCTTTCACAAGATCCACAAGGGCATTTTAGTAATTCTTATTTAAAGGCAAAACTATAATTGTATAATTAATGATCAAAATGATATTCTAAAAGAATTCAATTCTTTCTCAAGATCTACAAAAAGCCACGTTCCACAAATCTCATCTTCTTAAATAATTAATTTTATTTACGTTTACTTATGAACTAAAGAAGATTATATATATATATATATATATATATATTGACTCAAAAAAGTTAAAAGGTATTTCTATAGATTATCACATATTGTAATTTTATATTAAGCTAATAATTGTTAATGTTTTTTCTTTCTTTGAGAATGGTATTAAAATATTGTCTTAACTTTGTTGTACACAATGCATGAACTAAAACAATCATAATATTTTCTTTTCAACTACTATCATGTTATAATGACACTTGCAATTTCATCTGAAAATTTCATTAGTACATACGACACTTGCAATTTCTATATTTTTTAAAATGCTCAAATACAAAATGTGGATAACATATTTTTTCAATTTAATATTTAAATTAAAGTTGAGTAGAAGGGGAGTCTTGTCGTAACTGATAAATTAAAGTTACTGCTATGTGACCAGGAGGTCATGAGTTCAAACCATAGAAACACTCTCTTACAAAAATGTAGGGTAATATTGTGTACAATAGACTCTTGTAGTTTGATTTTTTTCGAAACTCGTGCATAACATGAGATTTAGCGCACCAGACTATCCTAAATGTTGGAATAAGCAATGAAACATGTAAATTTTCTTATGTCAATTGACAATTTAAGCAAATTATAAGTTATTGCTTTAGTTTGATTAAATAGAAAAATAATTTATTATGAATATAAAATGAAGAATCTTATCATTGCTACGGATGTGTATAGATGCAAGAATAAGAATTGATTATTTTTTTCATAAAAAAAAAGAGATAAACTAAACTTGCAATGTTGGGCCCGTAAATAGGCTTTTTCGTATCTAGTATATATATAGTATGGGCTGGCGTGGACGGAGTCATCTTAGGCAAAGGGTGATTCGGTGCACACTCTTCCCTAAAAAATTATGTGATGTACAGAGGTTAAATATCAGCTATATATTTTTAAAAAAATCACACCCTTAACACAATTGAAAAAAAATTTAGTACGCCCTTCGTCAAATTCGTGACTTCGCCACTAAATATGGGAGAGAGAGTAGGGGTATGAGTGTGAGATAGTAGAGATGGAGGCTATGAGGGTGATGGTGAAGATAAAACAAGTTTTCAGGTTTTGGTTCTCTTTTCCTTAGATTTGACGCTTCTCAAAACAATTTCAGTAAGAAAACACCTAATATCTGATACAACCTTTTTTTATCTTCTTTTTATAAATATGTATTTATGTTCAAGTGATACATGATGATTAAAAATCGTCAACCAAATAAGAATGCTATTTGCCTAAAATTATTGTATCTAGTAAAACTGAGATATGTATGTTATGAAATAGATACACATTGGTATGAAAGGAGTATAAAACACAAATACATAAATATATTTGTGTATCATATACGTGTATAAAGTTAAAATGTGGAATGCAAATATAAAGAGGGACATAGTGGAGCAAAAGAGGAGTGAGGTGAGAGAAAAAAATAATTTTAAGTGAAATTATGTCTCAGATATAATTTCTAAGCGAGACAAATTAATCGTGTGACTAGTAAGACACTTGTTCAAGTTGTTTTATAGAATTACAATAAGTGGATGTTTCTTTTAAAAAGGTATAATCAAAGTTAATGTGAATAAATACATGTAATTGTCTCAACACATAACAAAGTTAGGTGTAACTTGTCAATAATATTTTTTTTTAGGATATGTTTTATGGTCACATATATCTATATGTGATATAGGAATCGTTCATTGTGAGAAAAATTTGACTATATTCTTTTCTCAGGCAGTTTTAACTATCTGTTACAAAATAAAATATACATTTTATAAATTCATAGAGAAATTTCATTATTATATTCTTACAAATAAATATTCTTTATGTCCAAGTATTAAAAATTATCTACTTGAACTTGAGACTGTTTTTTGACATGTATATACTTATACATCGTTAAAATTCTAGTCCTTTTAGAATAGTATCTCACTGATGACATGCAATAGATCTGCCGGAGATTCAAAACACAAGTCATCACGCTCGTGTAGAGGGACTAAGACGCATGTTGGACCAAGTAAACCAAATCGGTTCTTGTGTTTTAGGATGCCTAACGAAATAACACCAAATCGGCTCTTGTGTTTTAGGGTGCCTAACAAAATAACTATTTCTAAAACTATAACAATGTATTAAAATGAGAAACTTTCATAAACACCAACTAATAGAAACTTAATGAGACCTCCATACTAACATTTTATTTAATTACAATTAGTACCAACACTTTCTATACCAACTGTATTTTGCGGCTTACAATACAAATACAAGCATATAAATGCAAATAGATTAATCTCGGCATACAAATATAAATCCGTAAATATCTGCATAGAAATGCAAATTCGTAAAATCTCGGCATACAAATACAAATACATGCATAGAAATGCAAATACAGTTCATACAAAAACAAAAATCAATAGTTTTAAACCCTTTACTACAAAATATAATTGAATTAAACTGTTGGTATGGAGCGTACGTACGTACGTTTATGTAATTTTTCCTATTAAAATCAAGTGAAATCAAACCTTGGCCCAAACCTCACTTAGCCCATCCAACCCAAATTCTAAAGCCCATCACCTTAGTAGCCCATATTCTTCCCCTTCTTCTTCATCCTTTTAATTTTCCCTAATTTTAAGCTTTTCTCCATTGCTGCTGTTTAGAAAAAAGGTGAAATCTTTTCAAAGAATAATAATACTCGTTATTGAAGCTTCACTAAATTAATCAATTGGTAAAATGTCATCGTTCAAGAACGCAATTCCTAGACGAGCTCATAAAGAGCGAGCTCAGCCGTAAGTGATTCTCTAATTACTGATTATTATATGTGCTTTTGAGTTGATTTGGTTTAATATTTTTGTAAATTTTTTATTAGACAAGCAAGGAAAAAATTTGGGTTGCTTGAGAAACACAAAGATTATGTGGTACGGGCGAAAGCATTCCACAAAAAGGAGCAGGCTTTACAGGTAATTTTTTTTGTTCACAAGGAATTTTAAGGTTTCAGAAGTTAGAATAAAACGTAGATACGGAATTTAGTTGAATTCGACGTATTGTTATGACCCTAGATAGGCAGGTTTAGATATGGAATTAGTTGAGTTTGAAGTATTCTTTAGCTTGGTACGTTATATCTTCAACTTACAGTGGACATGACCCAAGGTTTGGATACAGAATTAGTTGAATTCTAAGTATTCTATAGCTTGATATGTTATATCGTCAGCTTACAGAGGAGATGACCATAAATAGGTCGAGGATTAGGATAGAAGGGTTCTAGGTACCCGTGTGTTGGAGTACTTTTACAAGGAAGAGGCAGGGAGCTAGTCTCCTCTTCTCATCTTCTCCTTTTTTTAGTAGTCTTATCTTACCTAGTATTCACATAGTACCCTATTCTTCAATTGTACTGTCACTTTGTTTGTTTTGTTTATCTGCTATTATGTTGTCCTACTCCTTATTACTTATAGCTTGATATGTTATATCTTCAGCATACAAAGGACATGACTCTAGATAGGAAGGTTTAGGTATGGAATTAGTTGAATTTGAAGTATTCTATAGCTTGATATGTTATATCTTTAGCTTACAGAGGACATGACCCTAGATAGGAACGTTTGGAGGCGGAGAATTAGGGTAGAAGGATAGTAGGCAGTCGTGTGTCGGAGTACTTTTATGAGGAAGAGGCAGGGAACTAGTCTCATCTTCTCCTTTTTCAGTAGTCTTACCTAGTATTCGCTTAGTACCTTATTCTTCAATTATTGTTTTTTGAATGCTATTCTGTTGTCGTTATTATCTTGTCTATCCTGTTTTTATTACACTTCTTTTGAGACGAGTTTCCATAAGAAACAACCTATCTACTCCAACAATCATTCGGACTTGGTAAAGGTTGTCGCAGCACCTGTAGTAGGCAAGGTAGGGGTAGGGTCTGTGTAGATCCTTTCCTCCCTAGACCCCCACTTGTGGGATTACACTGGCCACTGGGTATGTTGTTGTTTCTATAGCTTGATACATGATTGAGACATGAATAAGTTTAGGGTTGTTTGATATTTGCTGCAAGGTCCAACTCTAAGAAAAGAAAGAATGGAAGAAGGAGTCCTCAGGATTAGGTCAATTGGCTAAGGTAGATAATTTTTTCTTTTGTCACAAGTTCGAGTATTCAAGTGGAGAAAGGTAGAGGGGCGGGCCCATCATCCCCAATTTCGAAGGCTGCGGTTGGCTGATTTCTCGGTCATAAAAAACGATCAAAACCCTTGATTGTGTTTTGCAAGTAGTCCTTTTGAAGGGATTCTTACATGTTCTTTTGGTTTTTTATTTGGTGGGACCTTTATCTTTGCCCTCAATGATCATTTACATTTTATATGATTGGATATGTGAGTGATATTTGTTATTTGCCTCACAGAAACTCAAGGAAAAAGCAGCATTTCGAAATCCAGATGAGTTCTACTTCAAGATGGTTAAAACAAAAACTGTTGATGGAGTGCACAGATTGGAGTAAGATAAGAATACTCATATTTTTTGGTTGAGCTAATTTCTTCCTCAGTGTGATTGAACTGACTTGTTGGATGCCGTTTCCATGTTTCCAGGAGCCAAGCAAATAAGTACACTCAAGAGGAACTCATGTTAATGAAGACTCAGGATATAGGCTATATTTTACAGAAAGTTCAGAGTGAGAAAAAGGTTTACTGTTGCTTATTGTGGTTCACGTTGTTATTACTTTCTTTTTCTTTCTCTTCCTCTTTGTTGAGCCCTAGAATTGAGAAGTTTCTTCTGCTTTGTTCTTGTCAATAACTCTTATTGTATGCAGAAAATTGAGAAGTTGACTGCTATGCTGCACTCACTTGATAGTCAACCATCAAATAGACGTGTCTACTATGCCGAAGACAGGTTAGAAATACCTCTTGAATTCTTTATGCATTCTTACACATTCAGCGTACAGGATTGAAATAACTTACATTCTTGTGTTAACGTGCGTAAGCACTCAAATTACAATCACGTTTGGGAACATCTATTTGAATGTAATTTACCTGACAATTCTCGTTCAATATTTAACTATCTTCATGGGTTGAAATATCATTGAACTTCAGAAAATAGTTCACTATTACCATACAAATAAAGACTCATTTGTAGCTATCTACTTGATGGTCATTCATTGGCCTGACAAATTGCATCCAATATTTAGCTTTCTTCATGAGCTGAAACCTCATCACTTGATCTCGGTTAACTTTTACCATATGACTGAATCAGAAGGACTAATGATTCCCTCCTGTATGGTAGTATTATCTCTAATGGATGGCCAAGATTTGTTCACAAATTATCTCCATACATTATCTAACTCTAGTTTCATTTGTCCTAATAAAATAGCCAAGCAGGCAGCTTCCCAAATAAATTTAGTGCCACTCATGACTGAACCTCTCAGGAGACTGAATTGATACTGAATCGTTGAAATTAACTGAAGTCTCTTTGGAAAAGAAAAAAAAAAGAAGAAAATACTGAATCATTGAAACTGTGCAAGTATCTCAGCACCTGCTTGAATTCGGCAGAGGGATTTCAGCCTCTCGGGACTTGTCTTTTTCAGTATCTTTGCCTTGTTTCCTGTTTTTAGTGTTGTTTGTTTAACCTCAAACAATCAAGGAATGCCATTTTCTTTTATCATTCTTTTGGCTCTCTCTCCTCTATATCTCACATATTTGAGAAGAGGATGACGTGTGAGGATTCCTAAGAGCTCTATTTGAGTCTATTATAATCATTTTGGACAGCCAGCAACTGAGACATTGCATATTTGTATCATTTCTTTTACTTCCCCCCCCCCCCCCCCCCAAAGAAAATCACTTTGAATTTTCTGTTTCTGTTAAAAGATCTTTCTTTGGTGTTGCAGTTCCATATACAAATTCGGAATTCCTTACTTTCTGTGTTTGTTTATTTTTACAGGGAGGAAGCAGAAGAGCTAGCGTCTGAAGCTTCAGAACGTAGTAATCTGGCTGTTTCTGGGAACTTGCCTAGCAGTATTAGAAGGTAATCACAGCTTTTCTTATTTATGTTGTACGGCAGATTATATCATGTTTTGAACTTGTATAAGATTTAACCTTTTAGCAATCTATTTAAAATTCATCAAGCGTTTTCCTTACGAGATATGTCAACATTATCATTATTATGATGATTTTGACACTGGATCTTAGTTCCTTATAAGATATAAACTAATCATCTAGGCTGTAATTAGAGATATATGGTTCCATGGGTCTCCTTAATTCATTATCATAGGATGATGGCTCAGTATTCCTCTTTTCTCTCAGATGTAGGAACTTACTAGTTTACTGATGTTTCGAAAAATACATCAATTGGCCCCAGGGCTTCCTTCTAGTGGCAAGAGTGCGACGTGTTAAGTGGATAAGGGTAAAGGGGAATCATGTGTTAAGTGCGACATGTTAAGTGGATAGTCCCATTTTAACAGAGTTTCAAAACATCCACTAACTGGCACTCGTGGATGCTCAGTTATCCAAAAAAAAAATAAAAAATACATCAACTGCATTCCAAACTTACGTATCTTTTTATCCATATAGCGGATAAATTGTTTGAAATGGTTGAGTTCTTTTATACCGAAAACTGGTCTTCTACATTTTATTGAATCACGTTCCAATACCTTGTTTTTCTGTTAAACATTGGAGGCATTTATTTCTTGAAGCTAAGGGTAGTTTCTTCCTTATTCGATCCTTTCCTTCACTTCAACCCCAGTCAAGCACCTTGTAAGTTGTAACTGCTGGAAGGAAGGATTGCAATTGGAAGAAACAGTATCCACTGTGAACATGCCTGAAAAGAACCTTAATCTGTTCAGTTTACTTGATGTTTAAGTGTTGTCGTATTAAAGCTTCTGCAAAATCGTTCTTCAAAATCTGCTTTTACAAATGCCTTCAATACTCTGCCCAGAAGTGTGAGATCCAATTTGGTTATGGGAATTGCATTAAACTTTGTTTTATTTCTTTGTGCTGGGTAGTGGCAGATCTGTGCATTTTCATAGATGTGTATACTATTTTTCCTTTGGTTCAAAGCAAAGTTTGTCAACTTTTTCATTATTTGAATTTCCTGCGCAGGAAGACAGCTACCTCTTACAGAGAGTTGGAAGCAAGAAAGAGCAGAGTGAGAGATTTAGAGAAACTATACATGGATATGGCCATGCAGAAAGAATTACAGGTACATTTAGAGTGTGTTTGGTATGAAGGAAAATTTTTTCTGGAAAATGTTTTCTAATTTTCTTGTGTTTGGTTGGTCAAAAAATTTGGAAAATGTTTTCCTTCCTCCAAAATAAGGAAAATGACTTCTCTAATGAAAGTAGGGAAAACAAGTCCTCGCCTTCATAACACCCCAATCTCACCCACTCCACCCTCCTAATCTCACCCCTACCTCTACCTCGCACAATTTTTTAAAAATATTTTTTCTATTTCACCCCACCCCCATCCACCCCACCCCCACCTCCACTCCACATTAATTTTTTTAATTTTTTTTTCAATTCTTTCTTTAAAAAATAAAATTAACTTTTTAAAAAAAAGTAATTTTTTTTTCCGTATTTAAGGTTATTATATCTTTAACGTATTCAAGGATTGTAAATGGTGATGCTAGAATAATTCTTTTTATGTCAACCAGAAATCTGGAAGGAAACGCAAACTTCGTGAAGAAGAGCTTGTTAACCCAACAACCAAACCTGTCTACAAGTGGAGACAAGAACGTAAACGATGATAATTTCTCTGTTACAATACAAGCATGGAGAATTTTTTTGGATGGTCTGGTGAAAGTCAGTAGAACGGCGTTCTAGTTGGCTTCATCGGGTATTGAAGCTCTACAACATTGTGGGTTGCTTCTGTCAGGGTGAAATCTTAGAATGGTACTTCTGCATCATTCCCTTCATGGAATCAGAAGTGGATGGCTGTTTTATCATGAACCATATTGTTGAACATGTTAGACATTTCCATAGAATGTTAAGATTATTCACAATTCCAGCTGATGCTTAAGAGGCTCTGGATGTGTTTGTGTACTGACAATCAAATTTGAGAATGGTCAACTTCTATCACAATTATATGCATTTGCTTCTAGGTATTGCTGTGTACAAGTGCAAATGCATGTGAAACTTTACTCCTAAGCTGAGTTTTCCTTAATTTCATTTTCTGATCCTCCAAGGGTCTATCAAAAGCAACCTCTCTACCTTCCAAGGCAGGGGTAAGATCCGTACACACTATCCTCCTCAGACCCCACTTATGGAACTACATTGTATGTTATTGTTACGTTGTTGTTCATTTTCTGTTCCTGTAGTTCCTGAGTACTTTGAGGTGGAAAATATTTAAACAGTGAAAGGACAACAATGCATAGTACTTGAACTATTTAAGTTTCTTGTTTTGGGTACAAATAGAATTCAGTTGCCAACAGCTCTCTAGCTACTGCATAAAGTCACCAATGCATCTTCTTTGTCCCACTTAGTCGCTCGAACGTACAATATATCCTTCTTAGATTCAATGATAATACATTTCCATGACTATAGAGTTCTCCAACTTAACATCTGAAACTTCTTGCAAGATTAAATATCAATTCAGTGCGAGCCGAAGAATCAAGAATCTCATATTATTTCAGTAGTTTAGCAGCAACATGTTCTGCAATAGCCATACTGGAAGTTAGGCCTGGTGATTCAATCCCAAACAGGTTAACCAAACCAGATATACCATGAATGTCCTCTCCCTGCAAAACATGTGTTTAAAGACAATCAGATTTAGCAGATGGAACTATTGAAATATAACTGAAAACAAGAAACATGATCAGAGTATTTTACCTGAACTACAAAGTCGGTAGGACCCTCTTCTGGACCAGAAAGCTTTGGTCTGATGCCTGCATAGCCTGGCTCCAAAGATCCATCCTTCAGACCAGGGTAGTATTTTCTTATCGATGGGTAGAATTGATTTGCACGTTCTTCATGCACAGAGTACTCGAACCTAGAATATCATAAGCACATCATATCGGAGATTAGAATTCTTCTGCTCCTGTTAGTCTCGTAATGCAAGAAGAGTAACCATTTCCAGCACTAAGCAAATCTTTTGACTGTTCCGCAATTCTATTTATCCACATAAAAATTTCTTAGAAGAATGGATATGAGTTGTTATTATGTGTGCTCAATGAGAACTTACATGTTGAGGAAGCTCGGAATATCATCAATTCCTTTTATCCATTCGACATCAGGACCAAACTTGACTTGGCCATTCAAATCCAAGGTAACATGCACTCCAAGGCCACCGACCTCAGGTATAGGATAAATCAAGTGCTTGAAAGGGGATTTAATGTTTGAAAGTGTGAAGTAGCAACCACGAGCATATTGAGAAGCAGGAATAATACCGTGGGGTAGACCTTTCATTCGTTTTGCAATGGCTGGAGCGCTTAAGCCTGCAGAATTCACTACAAGCTTTGGAATAAGAATTAGTTCAGTGTCCAATTCAGACCTCCCATTCCAGTTTGCAATGGCATTGCTCCCAGAAACATGAATTTGAATTTGATTTCCTTCAATATGACCACCGATAACAGCAGTATTGTAAGAGAAAGTCGTCCCATGACTTTCAGCTTCGCCCTAAACCCATGGTATGATCATAGTCCTGTCAATATTACATCAATGATTCTAAAAAGGTAAACGAGTAATGATAAATCGAGCTCTTCTAAGTAAAGAGAGTTTTTCCCCCAAAGTTCTAAAGAATGAGCTCTTTGGATGTTGATTAGCAAGCAGTCAATATGACAGTAATATATTTGGAGACTGGATGGTGAGAAGCAATACCACCAATGATAGCATCAAGGAATGGCTATCCACTATTCCCGAGGAAGGCGACCATAAAGCTTTAACACATTGCAATTCAGGCTCCAGTGTAGTAGCTTCATACCCCTCCATCATTCTCAGTCCCTCAACCCCATTTTGAATTCCTCGAGTCATGAGAGCGCTCAACTTTGGAACCTCTGATAATCCAGTAGCAACTATTAGCTTTCCTATCTGCTTGTGTGGAATTTCATGATCTTTGCAATACTTGTAGAGCAATTCTTTCCCTCTAACACAGAAAGATGCCTGCGATAAAATTTGAAAGTTAAAGCTCGTGTTTGGGAGCTCCTTGTAGTCTAACTGCTTATGATAGTTTCTGAAACTTCACAACTATTACATTCCACATCCCAATAATGGCACTTACTCCTTTATAATTTCAAGAAAAGAGATCCATACGTGTAAGATAAGAGTTTGCATTGAAGTGAGAAAAGATAAGAACGACTACACAATAGCCAGCTATCGCTAATTTGCATAGTATTGTACATTTAATATCGCTAGAGCATATGCGGCTGATACGCGTAGTATCAGGTTGAACTCAAAGTTTAGCACTCAAATCGTGGTCATGATAATCAGGTCTAGATTGCGTTTGAACTCGACTTGAAATTCAAACATCAGGTAAATGTACTGTAATCAAGCTAAGACAACTAGTTTCTCCATTTCAAACTTCCAGTCATCCTTAGTAGGGAAACTTCATCAGCTAAAAGAAACAAGAAACTCGACTAATAAGCACTAAGCAGTATCAAAATTCAAACTTTAAAGTAAATGCTTAATGGGGTATTCATAAAAACAAAATTCAGACTTCCAGTTAGCTTAATCGTGAATCTTTATCAGCTAAAAGAAACAAGAAAATCGACTAATAAGCACTAACCAGTATCAAAAATTCAAACTTTAAGGTAAATGCTTAATGGGGTATTCATAAAAACAATATTCAGACTTCCAATTAGCTCAAATGTGAATCTTTATCAGCTAAAAGAAACAAGAAACTCGACTAATAAGCACTAAGCAGTATCAAAATTCAAACTTTACAGTAAATGCTTAATGGGGTATTCATAAAAACAAAATTCAGACTTCCAGTTAGCTTAATTGTGAATCTTTATCAGCTCAAAAAACTCAAAAAAAAAAAAAACACAAACTCGACCAATAAAAGGGCAGCCCGGTGCATTAAAGCTCCCTCCATGTACGGGGTTCGCCCGACCAAAAAGGATCTATTGGACGCAGTCTATTGGACGCAGTCTTACCTTCCACACTGGTCACATGACAACACCTTTACCAGTTACTCGCATTACAAAAATTCGATTTTTAACTAAATGCTTAATGGGTATGCCTAAAAAACAACAAGATTCACAATAGAAATTAGAAAAAAAAAGGATTCAAGAAAGAACCTTGAGAGAATTAGGAGGGTAATAAATGCCAGCATGAATAACTTCACTATTACGAGAACTTGTACCAGTCCCAAAAATAGGTGCAGAATCAACAACCAAAACTTCTCTACCATGAATTACACTAAGCTCTTTAGCCACTGAGATGCCCACTACACCTGCCCCAATCACCAAACAATCCACTTTCTCCTTTGGAATTGATGATGATGAAAATGGGGTTTTGCTGGGATTACTGATGTTCTTGAATTTTTGGATTACTGTTTTTGTGATTGAGTTTCTGGGTTTCATCATCTTGAAAAAAGTGCATCTAATAGAGAGATTTGGGAGGTAAATAAAAAGCCGTCCGGTGCACTATAGCTCTCTTACATGTGGGTTCGGAGAAGGGCAAGATTACAAGTGTCTATTGTATATAATCTGCAGTATTTTCTAAAATTTGAACCAAAGAGACTTATTTCATGGCTTGACTTTGTGATCTTCTGATCATATGTTAATAACTTTAACATTACTTCAATGCTTTATCTTTTCAAATTTGAAATGATAAATCTTTGAGAAAATTGAGATATCAAAATTATTTCCAATAGCATTATATTTGGTTAAGCTTATATTTGTGTATAAATATTTTTTATATGCTATTATTCTTTTTTATATATAAAATTGGTATATTATATACAATAATTTTCCCCAAATATAATATCATGTAATATTATATATTAAGTTACGTGCATAATATTTTATATTGAACGGTATAATTTTAATAAAATTTCTAAACCTTTCCTTTCTCTTATCATTATTAGTAGGAGGATTTAGGAAAAGTCTTCATGTTGAATAGTAACGAAGATGAGTTTTGACGTAACGAGAAAAATATATAGTGGAAGAATAATTTGAAAAGAAAAGTTATTTGTTTTATAGTTGCTTGTACTAATGTAGTACTGTAATAAGAATTCACATGATAGACTAGGTTTTTTTTCTAACTATCTACCCTAGGTTTCATATGATAGACTAGGTTTTTCTTCTTCTTTTCGCTTAGTGTTTCGTGTAGTTCGATTATAATATTATTTTATTGCGTTTATTGTCTATTTCTCTTGTATTTTCATTATGTCTTTTTTGGTCAAATTTTGTCTTGAGGCGGGGGCTATTGAAAACAACCTCCTTATCCCACATCTAAGGTAAAAGTACGGTTTGCATAGATTTTACCCTCTTCAGATCCCACTTTATGGGAATACATTAGGTATGTTGTTGTTGTTGTTATGTCATTTAAATATTTTTAATTGATAATTATTGTGACTTATAATACTTTTTACGTAGTTTTCAAATATATAAATTTTATTATACAATTCATTTGATAATCCTTTTAGTCGTTGAAATCGTAAAACTATACGATTCGTCAAAAAAGGGAAGAATAGTTACTACATTTTTCTGTATTCCATACCCAAATATACTGTCAAAGTTAAACTATTTAACTATCAAAATTCAAACTGTATCACGTAAATTGAGACAGAAAAAAGTATCGTTTTTGGTTGCTTTTTCCATTTGCATTGGGAAGTTTCCAGGAAGTTTAACAAAGGAACATAAAACGGCAAAATATATTCCACATTTTGTTATTGTCGTTTTTAGAGAAAAAAGGACATTCGTAGGTAAGTTGTCAACTTTTATTACAATCAATAATTGTAGGGAAATTTCTATGGCTGTATGAAAGAGAAAAAATCGTGTTATGGCACACGACAATTTTACAAGCGTTTTGGAAGTGTTAATTACGTGACTCAATAGTATACGTTAATGGTAAGTATTCTTGTATCCTTATGATGGGCGGAGTCGTCGTTTTAGGTAAAGGGTGATTTGCATATCTTTTATCGAAAAAATTATGTAATGTACAAAGATTCGATGTTAGCTATTATGAATGTATACACATCCTTAACACAATAATTGGAAAAAAAAATATTGCACACTCTTTGTTAAATTCTTGGCTTCGTCACTGATCCTTATATAGAGATTTTAGATTCGAATCTGTGAATAAAATTATTTTATTATATGCTACATTTTAACAACCAATTTAGATATTCACGATAAAAAAATACTGCATTCTCTTTCGGATAGAAAATAAACTTCTAGCTCAAAACGAATTCAAATCGTATTATTGAATACTAACTCCACATAGTACAATATAATCTCAAGTAAATTTAAGTGCATAAATATATGGACGTTATAAGCTCGCTTTCGATCTCTTACCTGAAAAATATCAATATAAAAAAGTCTGGTGTCAATTGATACCCCTGGTTGACACCCTTAGCATAAAATAGCTTTACATTGTACAAATATAACTGAATACTCTCTTGATTTCTTCGTGTTTTTACTTCTTTATTATATGGCGAACTTAAACGGAGCTCATAAAAATTACTATTATAATGGAATTAGAATCTGAATCTATATAGTACATAATGCTCATACCAATTCCATTTCATTTCATGGGTAAAAAAAGAAGGAATTTGTTCCCCATACATTTTTATACACAATACTTGGCATGATTCATTACACTTCCTAATTAATCCAAATTCTTCACTAATCACACCATTAATTTCCAAAAAAAATAAAAGGACTTCATTTTTGCTGTTCCATCATAAGACAAAAGTCCTCGAAGCATACGAACCCATCTCCATTTTTATCAACACCTCTTATCATACGCCGGCAATCCTCTAACGTGCACCGTTCATCTCCGATATTTTTAAACACGTTAAACAATTCCTCCGCCGTTATCTTCCCGTCGTGATCGGCGTCGAAGAAATCAAACGTATCTCTCAGCTCCGAATCACACGCCGGCGGCAAAAACGCCGAGCTAATCGCACCGAATTCCTCTAAGCTTATACATCCGTCTCCGTTTACGTCAACTTCGTTAAGTAACAGTACTAGTTCCTCTTCCGTCGGCGGTTCGGATCCAACTCGGGTCAGAATAGCTGAGAGTTTCTCCTTCTGTATTTTTCCGTCTCCGTCTCCGTCGATCATGTGAAAGGCTTGTACAAGTTCACACGAAATTGGAGGTAACACGCTGGTCGGGGTGGATAACCCGTCGGAAGAAGAGGTGGTGGTTACGGACCCGAAGGATGGGTTTTCGTATCGGGAAATGGATCGGGTTTTTTTGGATTTGAAGAGCTTTTTGGGGAGGTTGGTGATGAGCTTCATGGTGATGAATTTGGAAAGAAGAATGATGATGGAGAAGGAGAGAGGAAGGAGAGGAGGTTAAATGGTGGAAAGAAGTAGCAATCCATAGTGAGCTTCCAAGAAGTTTCCTAGTGATGATGATAGTAGGGTGAAAAATAAGGCACTATTTATTTGAGAATTCCTTTTTATCTTGTTTGATTTGACGGCTCGTATTGAGGTACGATTAAATTTATATTTATGTAGGAAAACTTTATACTTTTTTTTGTCATGTTATTGGAAAAAAATGTCTAGCAATACTTGTTTAATTTAAAAAATGAATGAAAAATTTATCTATTTTTATTCATTTTATCATTGCTATTAAATACTATTTATTATTCAATGTATTCCTCAAAGTACATTAAATTTATTTTATTCAAAGGGTGATATAGTTAAATTACCTTTATTATTTATTATTTCTTAATTATATGTCAAGTCAATAGTGGACAAATATTATTGGCCGGAGAGAATATAACTTATTCGATTTCATCACACTTTTCTTTTTAATCAGTATAAAAAAGAATGACATATTTTTATATTTAGTAATAATTTACTCACTCTGTCTCATATTAGTTGGTCACCTTACTAAAAACAGTTGTCTCATATTAGTTGTCCACCTTACTAAGTCAAGAAAGTATTAATTAAATTTTTTACATATTACTCTTGCAATTATTTCTCGAGGGGTGAATTAGTAAAACTATATTTCTGTATTATCTTTCTTCTATCAAAAAAAACTCCAACGTGAACGGGATGAACTATAATGTGTAAATGGTTCGAAAAAAGTCTACATTTAACACTTGATTTTCCATAGACGGATTTTTGGGGTTAGCTGAAATTCGAAGGATCATGATCTTTTGTCCCGATCAATATGACATGTGTATCGCCTAAGGTATAAAAGACATTATTGATTTGATGTCATCTTCTCTGACTTATCACTAATCTGATTAAGGTTCAAAACTCATTTGATAATAATAAAAAAATCTAAAACTTAATCCTTAATTCTTGATTATGATGTAAATTAGCCCCAAATTAGAGTTTCATTAGGAGTTGAGAGCAAATACTGGCTCTCTGTCTCTGATGTTAATGAGATAATCAAATATCTACATTAGGAATGAGGATATCCGAGTTAAGGTGGGTGTGGCGTCGGTGGAAGATAAGATGCGGGAAGCGAGGTTGAGATGGTTCGGACATGTGAGGAGGAGAGGCACGGATGCTCCAATGCGGAAGTGTGAGAGGTTGGCTATGGATGGGTACAGGAGAGGACGAGGTAGACCGAAAAAGTATTGGGGAGAGGTGATTCGACAGGACATGGCGCAGTTGCAGCTTACCGATGACATGACCCTAGATAGGAAGGTGTGGAGGACGCGGATTAGGGTAGAAGAGTAGTAGGTAGAAGTGTGTGTAGGCTAGTAGGTAGGAGTGTTTTTCCTTATTGTCCCGACTAGTAATCGTAGGGCTACGCTTATAGTTTCTTGTTCTTGGATTCCTCGTGGTAGTATTTGGTGGCAGTGCTCTGTTTCTGGCTGTTGTTTGTTACTACATATTACTTCCTATCGTCTCTTGTAGTTTTATCTTGTATTTTTACCCTGTATCATTGTTACGTCCTTTTTAGCCTATTTTTAGACTGTTTTGTCTTGAGCCGGGGGTCTATCGGAAACAGCCTTTCTACCTCACCTCTGAGGTAGTGGTATGGACTGCGTACACTCTACCCTCCCCAGACCCCACGCTATGGGAATACACTGGGTATGTTGTTGTTGTTGTTGTGTATGTTTATTTGACGCATATATTTTTGATTAATGGACTTGAGACACTATATAATTAAATCAAAAACGAAAAAAAAGAGTTTTAATAAGTTTTGATTAATCTAAATCACAAGTTACATAAAAAATAACATTATCAATATATTTTCATAAATAGGTGTTCAAATAGAGTGATGCACACATATTTTACTCTTTATCTTTATGAATAGGCGAGTTACATGAAAAACCTTCTCATTAAATACAAAATTTCATAATTTCTAGGTACATTGCACCAACTTGCTAATCTCTACATTATAGTGTTAATTAAGACGATCAACAAATCACAATATTTTTTATATCTAGATTAAGTGTTCACAACCCCTTTTGAGTTTATTTGCTAAATTTTTATTATTTAATTTTGGAAAGAATTAGAGTGCATGTGAAAGATTAAATAAAAAATTAGTCCAAGTTTTGCTATATCACATGCAGTTAGTTTTTTTTCTTCTTTTTCTTTGTTAACTTTTGGCCAACAGATATAATTGGCACATAGGAAAAGGCATTAGCTCACTGTTAACAGCACGTCAAAAAATTGGACCTATATACTCTATCCATTCAAGTTTGTGCGATATCTTTTGAATTTTGAGATTTAAATAAGTCTAATTTTGATCATAACTTTTTTATATATAAATTTTTAAATATTTTAAATTATCAATCATTATGACTTATAGTATTTTTTTTACGTAGTTTTCAAATATATAATTAATTTTATTTCAAAAATTAAAAGATTCTATGTCCGAATTCACAATTAAAATTAAGTTATTTGACTCTCGAAATTCAAACTGTGCCATATAAATTGAGTATTAACATGATATATGAAGACTGTATATTTTTTTTAATAAAATAATTATGTGGTCCTAGCTTGAACTTGAAAATAGACATTCAGTAGAACAAGAAAAAAGATAACCTTTTTCTAGCTTTCAAAATTTCATTTTAATTTTTTTTTAATACAATGAACGGGGACCATTAAAGGGGAGCTCGGAGCGCTGTCTCCGTGTGATCTATAGATAATTGATCCAAATCGTAAAATAGTCAATAATACTTGCATTAGCATATTATTTCATCACACTTCTTAAAATACAATTTTTTCAAAATCTCTGCATAATCGCGAGATATATACTTTGTGCACCGTACTGTTCCTCTTTACGAACGGCCGGGGACCATTGCTACTTGCAATTAAGAAATTTACTGGAAATTGCACTTAATTTGTTCAGAAGTGAATGTTTTCTGGCAGCAAATAAGGTGATTAATTATATTTTATTTCATAATTAACTAATTTATTGAAATACTAGAAACCTGTGCTTTGACTAGATGTTGTGTCAATTTTGACCCACAAATGTGTAACTTGCCCAGATTTTAACGAGTTGGATTACTCAGCAACGACTCATCTTTTAGACGGATTAATTAGCGACTCAATTAATCAACCCGTCCATTTATCGTCCCTAAGGAGAGCATGGAGACCATTTCACCATATCCCTAGCTTGATGGTAAATTCTTAATTTAACGACTAAGAAATAATTACTAATTTCGATCTATATTATCTGTCTTTTGAAGTTCTTACTCATTAGTTAGAAAAGAATTAACAACTTTAATCATAAGATTAGTTACTCCATCATCTCCAATCATTAACAGTGCAGATCGACATATACTTTAGGTACATAAATTAACTTAACCCTCTCTTAAACTATCACGTTTTTATTAGTGTCATACTTCAACTATATTTTGCTTATATGTTACCCTCCGAACTATAACTTTCAAGTGTTAAAACCTCTCGTGCTCATTATGTTTGTATATATATTAGACGTGTCACCCTCTTGACCTCTTTGTATATTTTGAATTTTTTTAGTAAAAATTCTGACTCGATCATCCATATCATTATTTTGTAGCTTACAAGTATTCTTTGTTAACATTCCAAGAAAAAATCCATGGGTATCTAGAAAGCCAAATGCCCCACAAGAGCCCATGTTGGTTAATTAAGTATATATATTATATTATATATGTTATGTTTATAAGACATTAATAAGAGAATTATAAAACTTTTATGTGGAGATTCTTGTTTTGTGTGCTGAGGGTGTTGGATTTTTCCTCTCTTAACTTTTTGCCTTGGCTTTTATTGGAATTCAACTTTCTTGAAATTGCTTGTTAATTAGCTAGTCCAATTTGGATGCACTAAGTATTGAAAATTTCAAAAAAAAAATTCAAAATAAAATTTTCTCTTTTCTCACTTTGGACAAAATATGTATATCTAATTTGTTAGTAACTCGAGACTCGTAAGTCTATATTTAAAGATGGATCTAGAATTTTAAATCGATTTTATACAAGGATCAGAATTTAAAAATCACATACCAAAAGAATTTCTAATATCTTTTTCTTTAAAGAGGAAATGAGTGAACATAATAACCCTTTACGATTTGATAGAAGAAAATGACCATTTTTAAATACAATATTTCCCAACTTTTGGCATTTCTAGAACTCTAATGTGTGAAATCATCTTTAAAAAACATAGTTAAATTTAGTTTTTTATTAAAAAAATAATTTAATTATGTTTTGTTTGGGTACTTTACTTTATATGTGTAACATGTACATTGATGTGTTGGGAAAGGCAAGGCACTAACAAAGAATGCACAACAGGGTAGCAGCGGAAGAATACCCAAGTCTAAACTTTCCCTTTCAATTTGAACCAAGAGAAGACAAACAAACCAAGCACAATGGTAATAAGGCAGCAAGTATATCAACCAAAACAAATACGACAAGACAAAATAAACCAATCACACGAGACACCAAGATTTACGTGGAAAACCCCTTCGGTGTGAAGAGTAAAAACCACGGGATCAAAACCTCCACTATAATCACCAAGAGTTACAATAATATTCTCCAAAATGGCCACCAAAGAAGTGCCAAACAACGAGCAACACTACATAAATCACAACACCAAAAACAAGAGAATAAAAGGAGCAAAAGCACCGAAAAAACGCAGCTACTGTTCACGGATGCAAAACTGGAGCTACGGGATACCAAATCCAACTCTGTCAGTTTCTAATCAAAGATTGAGATGAGAGGAACAAGCTGTCCAAAAATCAGATCAATCGGATAAGAAACGAAGCGGGAATCGCAATTTGAAGTTGGCAATTTAGGTCTGAAATTGGGTGCGAAAATCTGCTCTTTCTCTCTATGTGTGGCTGCTGAAAAATATTATGTGGATGATGAAATAAGACCTAAAAAAGGTCTATATATATGCCCCATAGAATTGGGCCTATGGGCAAAAGTGGGTTGGTCCAAATTGAGCTTTATTTATCCACATAGGAAGGGAAAAAGACCCATAACCCCAACAATTCTCCCCCTCACGACTATGTGGAGGAGACCGCCATCCCGGCGATCATGCAACAATCTTCAAATTTCCATCTTGGCAAAGCTTTAGTCATCATATCGGAACCATTATCATCCGTATGAATCTTCTCAAGTTCAAGCAACTTAGAATCCAACACATCTCGAATCCAATGGTATCTCACATCAATGTGTTTAGACCGACCATGGAATGTAGAATTCTTGCCAAGATGTATAGCACTTTGACTGTCGCAATAAAGCACATACCTCTCTTGAGCACAACCAAGTTCCCCCAAGAATCTCTTCATCCAGAGCAACTCTTTACAAGCTTCAACGGCAACAATAAGCTCAGCTTCTGTAGTAGATAGAGCAACACATTTTTGCAACTTAGATTGCCAAGACACAGCTCCCCCTGCAAAAGTAACCAAGTACCCTGAAGTAGACTTGCGAGTATCAACATCACCAGCCATGTCTGAATCAGTATAACCACAAAGAATAGGCTTCCCTGTACCAAAACACAAACTCAGACTAGAAGTGCCACAAAGATATCTCATGATCCACTTCACAGCATTCCAATGTTCTCTTCCCGGATTAGAAAGAAAACGGCTAACAATACCAACAGCATGAGCAATATCTGGTCTTGTACAAATCATTGCATACATTAAACTACCAACAGCTGAAGCATAAGGAACTTTCTTCATATCTTCCTTCTCATCATCACTGGAAGGACACTCTTTCTTGCTCAACTTGAAGTGCATAGCTAAAGGTGTACTGACAACCTTAACATTATTCATGTTGAACCTTCGAAGTACTTTCTGAATGTACTTCTCCTGTGATAACCACAACTTCTTGGCCTTTCTGTCACGGACAATCTGCATGCCAAGAATCTGCCTTGCAGGTCCTAAGTCTTTCATAGCAAAAGACTTACTCAACTCTTGCTTCAACTTTTGAATCCTGCAAGCATTATAACCAACAAAAAGCATGTCATCAACATAAAGCAACACAATAATAAAGTCACCATCAGAGAATTTTTGCACAAAAACACAATGATCTGAAGAAGTCTTCTTGAAGCCCTGCTGACTCATAAAAGAACCAAACTTCATGTACCACTGTCTAGGAGCTTGTTTCAAGCCATACAAGCTCTTCTTCAATTTGCAAACATAATTCTCTTTTCCCTTGACTTCAAAACCTTCCGGCTGCTCCATATAAATTTCTTCATCTAAGTCACCATGGAGAAAAGCAGTTTTAACATCCATTTGTTCAATCTCTAAATCTAGACTTGCGGCTAAGCCTAGAACAACACGAATGGATGACATCTTCACAACTGGAGAGAATATCTCATCAAAATCAACTCCCTTTTTCTGGTTAAAACTCTTCACAACTAATCTAGCTTTGTACCGTGGAACTGGATTGCCATCTTCATGTTTCACCCTGAAAACCCACCTGTTTTTTAAAGCTTTTCTGTCTTTAGGTAACTTAACCAAATCAAAAGTATGATTATCATGTAAGGATTTAATCTCATCTTCCATAGCATCAAACCATCTTTCTTTTTCTTCACTATCCATGGCTTCATCAAGACTCTCAGGTTCTCCCCCATCAGTCAAGAGTACATACTCATTGGGAGAATAACGAGATGAAGGTAGTTTCTCTCTAGTAGATCTTCTGAGAGAACTCTCTGGAGCATCAATAGCAGCTGGTTGCTGGCCAACCACATCCTCTTGCACTGGAGCATCAACAACATCCTGGTCATTCTGAACATGATCATCATCTTCATTATCAACTTGATTTTCATTATTATGAAGATTTTCTTCAGGTGCAGTAGTCAAAGGAACTGGATCAATATCAACTAGGCTCTCACTACTCTGAGAATCAACCTTCTCAGTTTTGTCAAAATCTTCAATTGTTTGGTCTTCAAAAAATACAACATCACGGCTTCTAACAAGTTTCTTCTCAACTGGATCATAGAAACGATAGCCAAATTCATCTTGACCATAACCAATGAAGATACACTGTCTAGTTTTAACATCCAGCTTTGACCTTTCATCCTTAGGAACATGAACAAAAGCTTTACACCCAAAGACTCTAAGATGATCATAAGAAACATTCTTACCAGACCAAACTCTGTCAGGGACATCACTATTCAAAGCAACAGCAGGAGATAAATTGATAACATAAGCAGCAGTATTAAGTGCTTCTGCCCAAAAGGAATCTGGCAGCTTAGCATCTGAAAGCATACATCTAACTCTCTCAACTAGAGTTCTGTTCATCCTCTCTGCTAAACCATTTAACTGAGGAGTCTTTGGAGGAGTTTTCTGATGCCGAATACCCTTCACTCTACAATATTTATCAAAAGGACCAATATACTCACCACCATTATCTGAGCGGATGCATTTCAATTTCTTCCCTGTCTGTCTCTCAACCAAGGCCTGAAAACCCTTGAACACATCAAGTACCTGATCCTTGGACTTCAAAGGAAATACCCAGAGTTTGCGAGAATGATCATCAATAAAAGTCACAAAGTAAAGTGCATCACCATGAGACCTTACCTTAAAAGGACCACACAAATCAGAATGTACCAACTCCAGCAAATCAAGCTTTCTTGAAGGCGGATGACTCTGAAAGGAAACTCTTTTCTGTTTACCGGCTAAGCAATGAACACATTTCTTCAACTTTGCTTGTTTCACTCCAGAAAGCAAATTTTTCTTAGCCAAATTGTCAATCCCCTTCTCACTCATATGACTTAGCCTTCTATGCCATAATTCTGATGAAGTATCATTCTCCACCAAGTTTACTAAGCCTCTAGAGATGGAGCCCTGAAATACGTACAAGTTAGACAACTTGTCACCACGAGCCACAACCATTGAACCTCTAGTAAGCTTCCACTGGCCAGCACCAAGGGTGTTAACATAACCCTCATCATCAAGGTTCCCCACAGAGATCAAATTCAGGCGAACATCTGGAGCATGCTTGACATTGTTGAGAACTAATCTCGAACCATTGTTACTTTCTAAGCAAACTGTTCCAATGCCAAGAACTTCAACTTCATCATTATTACCCATCTTCAACATCCCAAAATTACCTGGAGTATAAGAAGAAAATAATTCTTTCTTGGGCGTGACATGAGAAGTAGCACCAGAATCCACAAACCAGCTAGACTCATCACGAACAAGATTAATGGCATTCTCACCACAAGCAACAAGAAGATCATCATTAGCAACAACAGCAACACGATTCTCATTATCGCCTTCTTTCTTTTGTCGTCTCATATCTCTCTTGTGCTTGTGACAATATTTCATGATATGTCCATTCTTGTGGCAATAGTCACATGTAACATTCTTGTATCTGGACTTTGACTTGCTTCTACTTGTACCTCTATCATTCTGACCTCTGAACTTATTTCTCCCCCTATCTTCAGTAACCAAAACATCGGAGTGTGAAGCTGAAGAAGATGAGGCCTGTGATCTTCTTCTCATCTCTTCATTCAAGACACCACTCTTAGCATATTCCATAGTTACAACACCACTGGGAGCAGAATTAGTCAAAGAAACTCGAAGAGTCTCCCAAGAGTCTGGCAGAGTATTGAGAAGCCAAAGTCCCTGAATTTCTTCATCAAACTTTACACCCATTCCGGACAGCTGGTCAAGGACACCCTGAAAATCATTTATATGATCAGAAATAGGACTACCCTCTTTGTACCTGATATTTATCAATTGTTTCAGCAGGAACAACTTGTTGTTGCCAGTCTTCGAAGCATAAAGTGTCTCAAGCTTATCCCACAAACTTCTGGCATGTGTCTCATTCACAATATGATTTCTAACATTATCTTCAACCCATTGTCTGATATAGCCACAAACCTGCAGATGCTCAAATTCCCAATCCTCATCATTCATAGATTCAGGTTTGTTAGAAGCAAACACAGGTAAGTGCATCTTCTTGACAAATAGAAGATCTTTCATCTTGCCTTTCCAAGTATGATAATTACTACCATTCAAACACACCATCTTGCTCATATTTGCCTCCATCATTCAAATTGACTATCAACAACAACCAATGCTCTGATACCACTTTGTTGGGAAAGGCAAGGCACTAACAAAGAATGCACAACAGGGTAGCAGCGGAAGAATACCCAAGTCTAAACTTTCCCTTTCAATTTGAACCAAGAGAAGACAAACAAACCAAGCACAATGGTAATAAGGCAGCAAGTATATCAACCAAAAGAAATACGACAAGACAAAATAAACCAATCACACGAGACACCAAGATTTACGTGGAAAACCCCTTCGGTGTGAAGAGTAAAAACCACGGGACCAAAACCTCCACTATAATCACCAAGAGTTACAATAATGTTCTCCAAAATGGCCACCAAAGAAGTGCCAAACAACGAGCAACACTACATAAATCACAACACCAAAAACAAGAGAATAAAAGGAGCAAAAGCACCGAAAAACGTAGCTACTGTTCACGGATGCAAAACTGGAGCTACGGGATACCAAATCCAACTCTGTCAGTTTCTAATCAAAGATTGAGATGAGAGGAACAAGCTGTCCAAAAATCAGATCAATCGGATAAGAAACGAAGCGGGAATCGCAATTTGAAGTTGGCAATTTAGGGCTGAAATTGGGTGCGAAAATCTGCTCTTTCTCTCTATGTGTGGCTGCTGAAAAATATTATGTGGATGATGAAATAAGACCTAAAAAAAAGGTCTATATATATGCCCCATAGAATTGGGCCTATGGGCAAAAGTGGGTTGGTCCAAATTGAGCTTTATTTATCCACATAGGAAGGGAAAAAGACCCATAACCCCAACATGATGTTCTTCAATATTGCTCGGACTTTCCAAAATATTGTCGCACTTGTGTTAGATCCTCTAAAATTGTATTACTTTTGAAAGATTCGATACGCACTCCATAATATTTTTAAAAAGTCCGAGCAAGTCGGAGCAACATAAGTCGATCACTTGAAAAATCTCCTGGCCAGGATTTAAAGAGTAGTCCCAAACACTTGAATGGCAGACAATAAGCACATGCAATTAATTCCTTCAAACCATAGAGACACTACTAGCTAGTCAAACCACTTTTGCAAGGAGAAAAAGTATATGCAGCAGCAACAACAACAACATATACATATTCGGTGTAATCTCAAAGTAGAGTCTGGAGAGAGTAAAATGTACGTAGACCTTATTCCTACCTTGGTAGGTAGAGAGATGTTGCTTTTGATAGACCCTCAGCTCAAGGAAAATCGCATCAAAGCAGATCGAAAAAGAAATAACGGAAGTGAAGAAACCATGACAAAAAATTACTATAGAAAGCATGACAAAACATTCTAGAAAAAAAGAACAGTAACTATAACAAAATGATGCGATAATCGAAGTACAAGAGACAGTAGATAGTAACAGAAAATTAAGCACAAGAACTACAAGAGAAATACTACGATCACCAATACTGAAAGAATAAGAAAGTATATGCAGAACATCACAATAAGTGGACTATATAGTTTCCCACAACTTTAAATACACTGTCTAGTTCAACATCCACAAGCATATGTCAACATAATTCCCTCCAAAAAGACAGCCACAAATCCAACTATAATCTCATCAAAAATCTTAAAACATTATTCCTAAAAAAAAAATGTCAAAAGTAGTGGCATATGTAGCCTTTGACAGCAGAGGTTGGCACAACCATGATGAGTGTTGACACTGGAAAGAACTTTTACGGTATCAGGTTAAGTTGACCTACGACAACAGATAACTCTTCATATCGAGTAATAACCGGCTATAACCGGTTAAACTGCACTGATAGTACAAACATTCTTTACACAGCTTGTCATATCTCATATGATCTGATTTTCTGTTACTTCTTGATCATTTTCTCCATCTTCTGATACTGAACTTATATCCATATCCTTTTCTGGACTTTCGAGTTGCACGCATTCGGCTACTGGATCATGAAAGGAACTGTTGTTTTCTGAATCAAGACTCCTGTTTGATGGAGTTAAGTCTCCTCTCCTTACCACATTGAATACAATCCCATTGTTAGTCCTCTCAGTCTGTAGTAAATCACCTTCAGCTACAATGATTCTGATGTCTCTTTGATCAAATTCTGTATCTGATCTTCTATCTGGTGTTGTCACCCGTGGACTCGGAGAAAGAGGCTCCCTGACTATGACATTGTTGAGGTCAATACTCAATCCTCTATTCGATCGTTGTGAAGCATTAATTTCCAAGTTTTGGACATAGTCGATAAACTTATCAGCCGATGTTGTCCTCATCAAAGGACCACCAGATCTTGTCCAAGAATTATAATCCGCGGTTTCAGACTCACTGTCACTACCATGATGATCATGTGCATTCCTATTATTAGAACGCCAGTTTCTTCCAGCATTGTGATGAAGAGAGGAAGCAAGATCCGCGTGAAAGTCTTCTTCAAGGGAGCCTGTTGAATTCTCTCGCGCAATGCAATTCCAAGAAGGAATTCTCCGAGAAGCATTGAGTCTGACAGTGCTGCTTGACAAGCCGTGTGAAGCAGCAGCTGCTCTCTCCGCGCTCCTTTTTAGTCTACGCATGTGGTTGAGTATTGCTACACACTCATCAAGAGCAAGCTCAATTCCACAATTTGCCTTAATGGCTGATAGTTTCTCCCAAGTGCACCTCCTCCCTTGGTTTGCTGCTTTTTGAACCTCCAAAGT
This sequence comes from Jaltomata sinuosa, assembly GCA_003996215.1. Classification (NCBI taxonomy): domain Eukaryota; kingdom Viridiplantae; phylum Streptophyta; class Magnoliopsida; order Solanales; family Solanaceae; genus Jaltomata; species Jaltomata sinuosa. The sequence goes on from QJPP01007220.1 coordinate 637,492, forward strand.
AGAGGGGTTCTGTATGATTTTCAAGTACTGTATCATAAACAAACATTTTGGAGAAATGGTTAGATATGAAGCCAAACTCCATGTCTTACAATGAAAGAAATATACATTCTTGTTAACTTGAAACATGATGTTTACTAGGTCTCATATAGTTGAACACCCTTCATCGGAAAATTATGTTGTGTATATAGAAAAGGATATTGTGTATATAGGTCAAAATTACTTCTTAGTGAAATTCCTGGCTTCACCACTGGACTCTCATGGACATACCTGAGCAAGAGTGGCGGGCATCACAACGGTGACGTCACCCTCCCAATCTTGAGCAAATAGCTTGGCTAATCCCATCAAGGGAAAACCAAGTTCCAGAACCTGATTGCATCTGTGCTTCACTTCCATCTCAGTAAGATGAGCAAGCTGCATAAGCCAAAGACTTACTGTTACATTTGTCCACTTAAATTTTCTAGTCTTCTTAAAAAATCAAGACATAATTGCAATACTGTGTAGAACAAAGTCATACAATTCACATCAGCTAGCCAATACAAGTCCAAGATTACAGGAAGTATCAAGAACAAAACATCATACCTTGGCAGCAAAGTTGCCTCCATAAGCTCTTACAAACTCTTTGATCCTCAGTAAGGGAGCGATATGTGGATTCGCCTGGCTCACGATAAAGTGGTTTACATTGAAGAGCTCTTTTAGCTGCATCATAGGCAAATCGATCTCCAAGCTACCATCCCTCCATCGACGAGCAGATGAACCAGAAGCATCCTGATCAGGTTCCAAATGAAATGGCGGATGATAAGGAACAAGATTTCCACTTCTATCCTTTGCCATCAGTTCTTGAGCTTCAAACAGACCAGGAAAGGCGCAAGAAGCAGTCACAGCACTCCATATAACAACATGAGGTGATGTCAAGTAGTTCAAACATCTAGGAGGTTCGTGTTTTCTAGGCGAGCAAACAGTAATCCCTAGAACTCGACCAGTCATGTCATAGGCTTCTTGGAAGGTAAGATTATTCGTGAGATGGCGTAACATCACCTGCAACTGTCTAATCTCATGTACAGCACCTTGTCTCATGATCCTCCTGAAGACAGTAAGAATTCCTCCCATCTGCTCAAACGGTTGCAACACGTGCCAAGAATCTTCAAAGAAACTCTGCAGCTCGGGCCAAGACCGAGTTGCAACTACAGAACACATAATTGATCCAACACTTGAACCAGCAATTATCCTAGGCATAAGCTTGTGTTCTACCAATGTCTTCACCACACCAACATGAAAAGCTCCCAAAGACGCGCCCCCGCTTAAAAGCAATGCTGTCCTACCAAAAGCATGTCTTGTTTCATGCATAAAAGCAAGCTTCTCTTCCAATAAAATCTCATCTGAATCAGAGTCACATACCATTTTCAACTGAGTTGAAACCTCATCAATATACTCCTTAATAAGTTTAGGCACATGAAGCCTACCCTTATGAAGTTGTGGATTACACATATTGCCAAGATTTCTCACCAGATCAGCCCTCATAAAGAACATAATGTCTCTTAAAGATCCTTCATGTCGACGTTGTTGAAGTTCTTGGAGCTTATATATAACTAATTCTTCATCATAAAACTCTGCCTCATTCATTTTAGGGGTCTCTTTCTCCAACATTTTGGCAGCATGAGCCCATTCCTCGTAAGTTAACGCAGATCTCATCATATTCCTCCAAAATTTCCTCTTATAAGCCATATCAGCCCTGATTTTTACATTCGTAAATCGCCTCAACAAGAAGGCTAGAAGTGTTACTAACGCTAATATCCCTTGTGGGTTACGAGGGTTAAACCATTTGATCAAAGGTGTCAAGTAGTATGACAGACAGTTCTTGATCTTGTACAAGTAGCATATCAAGAAATGAAAAACTCTGCTCCTCAACCGCGAGATTGATTTGCAGAACAAGACTCGAAAGGCTATTGTTCGACCCACAATTGAAGAAGGTCCAATTGAAAAGAAATCAACACTAGCCTCACTACTTATGTCCATAACTTAATGAGCTAGGAAAACTAATCCTATAAGCTTTGCTCTATGAAACCAATACACAGATTGTAAACAACTACTAAGATTATGAAAATGAAGAAAATTATTCAACGAGATTTAGGTAAAATCAGATGGAATCAAGAATTAAACACTAAAGCATGTGCTAGTAGAGTTCAAATAGTGATCAATACAAACTGAATATCTCAATACAAGTCAAAGAAAGAATAACAAAATCAGCTCAAGCACACAGAATAACTAAGCAAAAGCACAAAATCAATCAATAAAAAGAGAGAAAAAAAAAGATCAAGAATTTCACTTCAAGATTCAATTTTTATGATACCAACGAAATCAATGTCCAAAAGGGTACTAGAAACAACATGGATTTTTATTTTTAAAAAATAAATAAAGTGAACAATAAATGGACAGTGCAATGACATGTTATATGGGTTTATTTAACAAATAATTGGGATTGAAGAATGGTAAGAAAGTCCATAACTTTGAGTTAGATAACGATATGGGTTCTATATGTGTCAGCTATTGGAAATATGGATAGGCACTACTACTATTGGAACTTGAAACCAATTTTTATACTACTAATACTATTCAAAAATGAGTTTAAGTTTGGTGCATCGTCCGTGTAAGTACTCATTCATCCTTACCCCAGAGGTCTCAACCATGCAGGTACGGAGTGTTTTAGCCCTATTATGAGACTTTCTGGCGGAAATTTAAATTTAGTTGAGCCCCAGAAACCAAAAAAATTATGCAACAACTCCCAAAGTTTGTTACGGATTTAGCAAAAGGACAAATATTATCATCTTTGTCCTTTCTGGTTTTGGCCATGTCAATATGTTCTTGATTGTTGTGACAAATTCTTGGATATATACAAGTGATATATAGATGAGTACTAGTTTTTCATTTATGTAACATCTTTTTCATTGGCTACTGTTTATTGCTTGCAAGCAATTCACACAATTTTTTTTTTGGAAGTGTATGAAAGATGTATAAGATTGTTTGGGATAAGTATACACACAAAGTTTAATTATGTGGATTGAAAAATGTTTTTAGAAAAAAAAGAAGCCAATGAGGTCCTAAGTTTAAGGTTAATCAAGTTGAGATGAAATATGATTAGACCAAGTCCACATATGACAAATTCTTGAAAAGGTGTCATGTTGATATTGGTCGAAAGAATAAGTTGTTGTCTCCTTATATAGTTTTGGACGATCTCATGATCTAATAGACTAGGGATCTTAACATTTTTAGTCAATCGGCTAAAAGATTAATTTTTACCTATCTAATCATAACAGTTTAATTTGTAGCTGTCATCAGGTAATTAAGGTGAAGTCTACTTCAAGTCTCGTCATAGAATTATGGAGCATCGAAAAAGGGTGGAACTTAGCAAAAGAAATGTAATACAAGGAATTAGAAGTGGAAACAAACTTCCTACTTACCGTCAAACTTATTAATGAGGAGGACATACAATTAATGTAACCTCCAAAGGGCTATTGTTATATTTACATAACTCTTAAAAATTTAGACATTATTTGTACAAGTCAATCGTGGAATAACCGGGGTACACGCAAACTGACCATGACACGTATTCATTCCGTCAATAACACGTTGCAAATTGTGCAAAGAAAATACGTTTACTTTCTCAATAGCAACAACAAATTCTGGAAAAGAAAATGCTCCTGGCTCCTCTAAAGATTTTCCAAGACACAATGTATGAAAAAGAATCAATCAATTATACATCAATCCTAAACAGGAACGCGTGTGATTCATCCTATTGCGATCATCACAGCAAATACAAATTCGTAATATCCATAGACTAAGTTGCATGGACTCTTCAGTTTTGATGGCACACCCGTCTACGTTTGGAGAATCCGGCACGCACCCGTTGACATTTTTTAAGAGCCCGAGCAACGGCCCTAGCACAACAATGTAATCCCCTGAACGGATGACTAATTACAGATGATCCATCGTTGTATTGAAAGAAGGGATCTTTCAGCAACTCTTCCGCGGAGGGCCTAATAGACATGGGAAGCATACACTTTTCGATGATATCTTTCACTCTGGAGTCCTTCACCTTTTCGAGAGACGCAGGCTTTACACCAGTGTACACTTTCTTAAATACCTGCATCTGATTGTTGCATTCCATATACGGATATTCACCAGTAACCATCTCAAGAAGACACATCCCGAATGCATATACATCGACTAGCTCGTTGTATTCCCCGTTGAAGCTCTCTGGAGCCATGAATTCAGGGGTACACTTAACCTCTTGGTCTTTCACCAAACCACCCTCTGTAACACGAACAGCCAACCCAAAATCTCCAAGTGTAACTTGCTTCCCATCACTATCAACAAACACATTGTCACACTTGATGTCTCGATGGATGATCTTCGGGCTCTGGCTATGGAGAAAACTCAAACCTTCAAGAATCTGTCTGCCCCAATTCTTGATACTCGCCAAATCAACACAATTATCGTTATTAGACTGATACTCTTTCAAGCTGCCCGAGGGGAATAACTCCGTGATCATGTTAAGAGTTTTGGACTTGGAATCCAACCAATAAGAGAAACACTTCATAACCCTTTCATGGTTTAAGGATTTCAACATAATAGCTTCATCAAACAACTTCTCAGGGTCTTTTAATGCTTCATCTTCGCCGCGAAAAACGATTTGGTTCCACGCAATCTCAATTTTGTCAACACAATCCCAACCAAAGTAGACATTTTTGGAAGCTCCTTTACCCAACATGTGATTGTATCTAGTATATCTACCACAAGGAGATTTCTCTACAACTCGGTACGACTCGTAATCCATTGTGCTTGAAGAAAACGGGGATCGAACTTGGCTCTGATTATATTGCAAAACTTTGGAAAGTAAAAAATATATGATGTGATGAAAGTAATGCTTGGAGGGTTACTACTAATATATACATGTTTGTAATCCTAGTTAGGTTTGGATTAATGAAAATTAGGAATTTTTTGGTTACTAAGTTACTTGGACAAAAAGTAAAATAGCTAAAAGAGAAGTTTTTTGTTTTTGGTACACAATTTAGAAGCTTGTGCCTTGGTGATAAAGATTCTCTAATTGAGTCCAATAGGGATTAGGATTAATATGTACTAAAATCTTACTCCTTTCCAATTATGTATCCTTATTTGATTTGGATTGAAAGAAGAGAGATTTGGACTTCCAAAAGTTTCTAGATTCTTTATAGAAAAAATAATTAGATTAATTTATTTTAAATTTTAGTAGACTTTAATTTAAAATAATAAATGTGGTTATTTCCAAAAAAAGAAAACATAATTTTGGTTTGGATATAATTTTGGTTTGGATTTGAGGAGATTTAATCTCCATATTGAAAGAAATTATTAATTACTAAAATTTACTGCAAGCGGACAAGTCGAAGCTCTGGTTCACAAACAAAGTAAGTACAAATTACAAATATGAAGATCTCATTTTTTTCTCCAACTTGTACTTGCTAAAAAAACTATATTATTCGAACTCTTCAAAAATTAAATGTCTATACGGATGCATATCGAATCATCCATGTTCTATGAAAATTGGATTGTTGTTCCTGAAAATCAATAGGTTATAAATGATTTTCTTTTTACGAACAATCTTATTTGTACTTCATTTATTCAGGTAAACCAACGGATGCATGATCAATTACAATAAGGAGAATCTTGATAAATAATACATTGACGTAGTTTAACATGTAATAGTAGGTTGATTGTCATTTTTATCAAGTTTACTCTGAAAAGAAGGATATGGAATCGATAGGTTAACGTGAGCTTAATAATACGCCTTAACGATCAATAATTAACGACAACATTATGATAGGCAATTAAGAGTTGGAACAAATGATTCGAGCCTCTTTGGATTATTGTCTAGTATTTTTTACCAATTAGTAACACAAGATTATTATATTTCTCAAGGTATAATGACATATAGAGACGCTAAAAATGTTGAATTTTCATAAGATTTCCTTGGTTGTTATTCAAATAAAGCCCTAGGATTGAAATTCTATTATATGGGACATCCTAAGCCAAGGGTCCATGATGTATCTTGGAACATGCATGAAAAACGAATTTTCTTTAGAATTTGGTGTTATCAACATAACAGATGTCGTTTCTAGTCTAGTTCCAATTCTCAATTCTAGTATTAAGCGAGAGAAATTTTTTCACTTGGAGGAATAAACCAATAAGATTATGCCGGTGCTGACTTGGATCTCGGGTGACGGAATAAGGCGGTCAGAAGCGACGAGCAGTCGCGGTCGAAGCTTGGCTGACGCCGATAGGCTAGCAGTAAGCTTGGCTACAGAGAAGCGCTTCCCAAGCGCGAAGGAAAGGGCCTTCGCCACTTGAGCCGTATGCGGGGGAACTTGCACGTGCGGTTCTTAGGGGGGAGAGCTAGTAGGAGCCATCCCATCCCAATAGCGTATATTTGGAGCTCACTGCACCGGTACCGGTTATGAGCCACATTCAGCGAAGAGTTTCTAGTCTTTGTCCCCTTAATGCATTATAAATTGCAAGGAAAAAAAAAGTGGAATTCTATAGGTTTAGCTAAGATGATTTCGGAAATTAGAAACTTATTCCTTTTTTGTTTGGTGCGAGCTCAACTTAAGCTATACATTGCCCGAGAAGAAAGTGGAGTCTTGGTCAGAGCAAGCCGCCCTATTCTATTACCAGACATAATTGGGAGAAGCTCATCCGAAACTAGAGCTAGAAACGCTTTGTTTCGTTTCGTTCCCGTTCTTCATTTCCTTCTTCTCGAGTCCAAGGGGGACTTCTCATATTTAGAATCTTTCTGCGGTGTGCTCCGTTTACTATTCTTTCGTACTTTCTTCTTTTTACCACGCGATAGGTCAGCGAAGCCTGAGCGGGCGCGGAGAAGGAAAGGCCAAACACTCGCAAATGCCTATTATAGTACTGCCCCAGTAAGAAGTTCGTGAGGTGCCGCTGCAGCTTGGATTATCGTAGAATAAGAGGACAAACCATCCAAAGGACGTCAGCCCCCAAAAGTGCTTTCCTTCTCGGGCTATCGGAATCGAACCGATGACTATCGCATTATATAACTGGAAGTTAGTGATACAATTATAAGACAATACTTATAATTCTTAGTGCTCAAAGATTGAGACCAACACTACGTTAAAAAAATAAAAGACATGAACAATATCATTGCATTTTGTGCATGAAATAAATCTTGCAAACTTCATGAGATTTTGTACTTCATATTTCTTATATACATAATTTACAAATATAGTACTTTAATTTCAACTTTTCTGGTTCTATTTTTCTACTCCATCAAAATTTTAATTATTGTATATAAGCAACAATAACAGTAATATCATCAATTTTTCCTCCTTTATGTCTTCCCTTAGATGCCCTTGCAAATGGTGTATCTGCAAATCTATCAAATGAGTTATACAATGCAACGTTTCCAATTTGACTAGCCAATTTAATTTGTCCGTTGTTGTATCGGAGATTTGTATATAATTTTCCCCTTTCTAATTAGGAAAAATCCACTGTCGCTAACATTAGCAGCGCATAAACTATGTTTAGAGTTATAATACAAGCTGTAGACGATCCTTGGTAATTTGTGTTTTTGTAAGCTTCTTGAAGAACCCTTTTAGGGTTCACATGACACTTATTTGTAGCAATAAGTGAATTCTTCATAAGCTCTCTAGCGTATATTCCCTCTTTAGCCCAACCACCAACACCAATAGTTTGGTATAATTCATGGATCAAGTGTGCATCTTCACCTAGTGGTTTCATTGGATTGTCTTTGGGCAAGTATAAAGATGAAGCCACCATTTTTAGGCATGGTAATTTGTTACTAGTACTAAATTTGAGTATCTTGTTGTTGCTATGGATATTATATGCCAATGGATCATTAATTTCATACTGATACTCGAAAATTTTAAGATATGCCTAATTTAGATATCCATATATTATTTTATTTAGATCAATGAAATTCATATAAGAATATTTTAAGTTGTTAATTATTGTGATTTATAATATTTTTAATGTAATTTTTTATTGTGATTTATAATGTTTTTAATGTAATTTCCAAATCCTATATAAATAATTTATAATACTTTTAACGTAAGATAAATGAATTAAAACGGAGAAAGTATAAAAAAAAATTGAAGCGGGGCCCATCGAAGTAGGCACATCGTCCATGAGTAGCCTGCTATGCACGGGCTCAATATTGATACTCCAAAATTCTAAAATATGCCTAATTTATTTTTGAGAGTGGGGCCGACTGAAGCAGGCATGTCGTTAAATATGCATATATTATTTTATTTAGATTAATGAAATTTTTAGATATGCATACGTTATTTAAAATTTTTAAGTCAATGAAATTTCATATAAGAATATTTAAAGTTGTTAATTATTGTGATTTATAATACTTTTATATTTTTTTAATTATAATTTATAATACTTTAATATAATTTTTAAATATATAATAATTTATTAATTATTGTGATTTATAATACTTTTAACGCAACACAAATAAATTAAAACGGAGAGGAGTACAAAACTTTTTGAAGTGGGCCCTTGCTAATAAGCAGGCATGTCGACCGAATGGAGTCTGCTTGAGCAGCTCCACTCCCACTTCTTATATAGGAGAATAAACACATAAATAGAGTGTAGTTAAATAGATTTAAAGGGTAAATTAGTAAAAATGCCACGTGTCTCTCCGTCACATTTAAGGGAAATACTCCCCAAGAGTACGACGGTAAGGGTATTGATAGCCTCAAAGTATAACGGAGGGTATTTGTGTACCATTTTTGGAAGTTTGAGGGTATATTTGGCCTTTTTCCGGCCTCAAAATTTTGGAGTCCTAAAGCAAATATTTTACTAGCTTCACCCTTGAGCCACCATTGGCCGTGAGTCCACAAGGGCAAACTCGAACCTCTTCGATAATAGCAAAAGAAGAAACGAGACACTTAGTAATGGATGACAAAATTGTCTCATTTCACATTGTCTAGGGCATTTTTGACCCTATGCATTTTTCAGTTTAATGAAACCTTTTTTAAAAAAAAAGGTTTTGCCTATATGACAAACTCGATACTGCACAAAATGCGAATGTTCACAAAGAAGTTAAATGTTACCACTTACCATCATGTACAAAACAAGATTCAACCATGTGCAGTCTTGCCAGCTTCTATATAAGTTGAAGTAGTCAAATTTCTGAAGAAATTATCTACTATGCTTACCTCTCTATTGAGATTTGAACATAAACTCAATTAATTTTCAACCACGTCATTGACCACTAGACCACATTCTGAAGTGCGAATTGTAATTTTTTATACTTGAATAAGACAAGAATGAGCAAAGAGATACATTGGGCAAATTAAATACGTTGCTGCAGATCTCTAGTAGCTCTCTACCCTTAAAACTAAAGCTTGTAGAACAACAACTGAGAGAGAATTTTCATAAGAAAACATCCTTTATTGAACAACAGTAGAAGCATGAAAAAAGAAAATAGAAACAGAGGACTGGATGTATAGAGCTTAATAGACAGTATGGGCATGTTCGGTATGGAAAATGTCTTCATATTTTCTCATGTTCGGTTGGTTATAACAGAATCGACACTTGATTCATTCAAAATCGCTACACGTTTAGATTGATTCTTCTCCCCATTGCAGATGCCTGACAAAACTACCACGATTAAGGCTGCTCTGTGGTTGCTGCTGCAGCTGGCTGAGGGTTCTGCTGATGCGCGGCTTGCTGACCACTAGGTGGTGGGGGTGCTGTAGCTTGATAAGGTGGACGAGGATACTGTTGATAAGGTGGAGGCGGTGGTGGCATATAACCATAGGGTGGATAATAAGGCGGGTAAAATTGACCTTGAGGTGGTGGCCCTCCAGGTGGACATGCATAACGTTGTCCTTGTTGATTCTCAGAACCGTTCTTATTTTCACCAGGACCAGATCCTGTAGTTGAACTAGAAGCCCCGTCCTGGGATGCAATCACGGCACCCATCCTTTGTGGATCCATTGATGGATAATATGGTCTGTTTTGCTGAGGCATCGGGGGTATGTTGAAGTATGGCATGGATGGAGGTTGGTCCTGAGTGCCTGGTGGCTGAAGAGGCTGATTCTGCTGATGTGATATGACTGCTCTAGGCAACAAACCACTGTGAGTCAAAGCAGCCTGCTGTCTTGCTTCATCAGAGACGACCTCGGACTCTGGCTTGGGAACTTGAGGTCTCCCCCAGAGTAGCTTCAGTCTCAGGCCCTTTATCACCAGCCTGTTTGCGAGTTCCTCAGCTGCCTTCTCAGCACCTTCTCTAGTCGTGTAAGTTACGAAAGCACAACCACGCTGAACCACCATTTTAATGGACTCGATTTCACCATGCGCATAAAAATGGTCCCTAAGGTCCTGCTCAGTGATTCTTGCATCCACACCACCCACATAGAGGGTTCTAACGTTCTCGTCATCAGGGGGCTCCAATGAAGGCATTTCACCTGCTTTATTAAGTAGCTTTAAAGCCACTGGATCATTGACTCTGCAAGCATTTGAGGTAGAGTACAGTGAAAACTGTGTCAGTCGAGATCAGCAAGATAGTAATACAAATCATTTCTTCAACTGTAAGTAGGCAAACAATGTAGGATAAGTAGATCTTTGTAACAACTATATTTATAGCAGACAATTTATGGCCACTACAGGCCGCAAATTCACAGTATTACAAATACATGGATTTCTTTATACAACCAACAAAAAGGCAGAAAATAAGCAAAAGAAAAGTGACCAGCAAATAGATGTCATCAGTAATCGGCCTAGCCATCACGTAATCATGGAGAGACAAGGTAAGGTGAGTTTCAAAAGTGCATAGAGTATTTAATTGATTGGTCATGAGGAAAATGGTATCTTTCTAGAGTTATGAGTCTAGCTTAATTATGTCCATAACCATGGAGTTGACTGGGTTCTGGGTTGTAAAAACCTTGCCAGTTTCGGCAATTATTTGAACCTCAACAAGATGTTGAATCACATGAAAAAACATTCACCAAAAATTTTCTTGTTAAGACTTCCATTGGTTGTTGCGAGCAAGGATTTGAACAAGCATGGCACCTAAAGATATTCAAATAAGGCATAACTCAAATACAAGCAGAGGGGATTGAGAAACCAGAAAGGAATAAGCCACTGAATAAAGTATGGGAATGAAGACTGCCAGTAGTAGAAAGCAATTACACCACACCAGCACTTTTTAGCTGCAAAACTATGAAAAAGTGATTATAACAAATTGGCAGCAGGACTTTAAATGTCAGATCTGAGATAAATTTACATGTTCATATATGTTTTTGTTTATGATTTCAATGAGGGTGAAAGAGCAATTCAATACAAGATATTCACCTCCTGAGTCAGTTGACCAAGTCCATGTTACTGTCTTCCTACATTGAGATACATATTACTTAAGTTGTTTTGTTTCTCCTTTCTTACATGATAAATGAGAACATAAGCTCCAGGTCAATGCCCATTTTTTTCTCCCACTTGCTGTACCGACGTATTATTTTAGTATTTTATATAGTATCCTGTGGCCATGCATACAACTCTGGCCTTCATCCTATATTAGCCTTACAACTAAGGAAAATAGATAGTATATCTACAGTGACTAGTTACCCATCATGGACATATCAACAGAAAAGCGAACCACCCTCGTCTCACCCCAACTGCTAAAATAAAGATCAGAAACCCTATCACAAATATGTCAATACAGATATATGAACATCATTGGAAAGAGGAAAACTTCACATCAGCAAACAAAGAATCAGATCGACATACCCATAGTAACGGTCTTTAATATTTTGCTGTGACAACTCCCCTGTCTCAGGCATCTCATGCCTGTAAGGACACTCCAAACCTCTTGTACATTGACCACGTATATAGAAACTGCAAACATGTGCCCGATTTCTCTTGTAGTATGGAGTTGTTCTTTGAAGCTTCAAGATAGTGTCATTTGCACGGACTTTACCATATGACGATTCATAATCAATACCAGCTCTTGCCTGTTCAAAAACTTAACTATTACTTTGGGGAAAACCAAGAAAAAAGAAAAACATCATAAACATCAGCTTTTATTGTCGAGGTGCTTCTTTTAAGTTTTTAACCCTTGGTTTCACCAGGTCTAATTTCTTCTCCTAATTTAAAACTGCACCATCCCTAAGTAGTTCCCAGCAAGATTTGGACCCCGGTGGCAGGGAGGACCTAGAAACACAGCCTAGAAATTGCCAAAATTTCAGCTTAAAAGATAATTGCAGCTCATAATTTGGCAAATCATCAATTAAGTTGCTGTAGTTTTGCAGTATGTCCTCTTTAAGAAAGTAAATTCAGTTTAGAAAAAACAAAAAGAAGAGGAGCCAAATGCTTCAGCGATATATTTTGTTGTCCTTATTTATGTATAAGTAAATTAAATGGTCCTGCAAATGTTACCAGTTTCAAAAAAAAAAAAAAGGGTCCTGCAAGCAATTAGTTTAAAAGCATTTCATTCATAACTATAAGTTGGGCTTCCAGTTAGTAAATCACGTACCCTGCGATCATGCTCCTCTGCAAAAAATTCTCTATTTACGTCACTCTTTGGGATGGCATCATTTGAGTTGATACTGAGAGCAGTATCTCGGACCTGAACTGGCAAACCGTATTCAAGATCCAACAGGCAAACTTGACAAACATTCTTCAATTTGCTGCAGGTCTGACAGATCTCACTCTTTTTGTATCTCGCATCCCGACCAGGCCTCCACCTGAACACTGTGAAGGGTCGCGTGCAGATCTTGCACTCCTTGTCATAATCTGCTTTTGTCTGTACGAAAACCATAACAAGATCAAACGTTAGATAGTGAAATTGGAGAAAGAACGATTAAAGTAGAGGACGTGCAGCTGAAACCGAAGCAAAGACAGACACCAGACTGATTACTGGAGATACTCTTTGAGCATAAAATTAATTCCTAAAACTGTATGAAGAGAGTCAAGATCGTAACAATGTGCCAAAAGTAACAGTAAATCAGGAGAAGCAGTTGATAGATAAAGGTCTAAACAAAGAGCTCTTTCAGACAGCGACAACGATTTAAATGGAAGTGGTCTCGCCTAGCTACGCATATATGGAATTTAAAATAAAGTTTACCGCAGCTTGCACAATGCCAAGCAATTAAACAAACGCTACCAGAGATCAACAGTCCTTAAAAAAAGGCTAACAGCCTTTCCTGTAGAACAAATCTAACACGTACCCCACCTGGGAATTTCGAAAAAACAAAGATACTACCTTCATCAGAGGATCCAACCACATCCTTCACACATTTCACATTCTTAAGGAAAGCTAAAACATATAATATATCACTTAGACCCATACGATTAGGAATCGGCCTGTGATCTTTCAAGATTGATGAAATGCCAATCTATACCCTTTTGAACTTCAATAAAAGACACCTTTCTTTATTTAATTTTGCAAAATGGAACACAAATATTTCAACAATTACTAATTATTCCAACTCTGTCGATAAAATTAGGGTATTGGCAATAAATGATTCTTCATAATTCTTAAAAATTCACCCGAAAATTCTGAAAACGAACTTTTAGTTGTATTCAAAAGTAACATTACTATATTCACCAAAAACCATATCAATCAACCAATCACTAACTACGCCTCAATCACAAATTTTACTGTCGCCTATATGAATCCTCAATATCCATCTACTCTGGTCTCTTTGCACCTATATTCACCAAGGTAGGAGCCAACGGAAAATTATACTATTTATACATGGTTAAAACTACTTTTTATGTGTATATAGCAGATGTTGAACCCCCTTTGGCTTCTTCATGTGTTTACTTTTCATATTTTGAACCCCTCAGTGAAAATCCTAGCTCCGCCACTGAGCTAGCCTTCAAAGCTATCCGGCATATGGGAAGCCGTGCTCATTGGCCTGTAACGAATATGAAATAAATACTCACACTAAACAACACGTGTTAGAACATGCTGATTCACCAGGCAAGAGATGTCATCTGCCCGTTGGAAAGAAGCCAGGACTCATGCAAACAAAAGAGCACCCTCCCCTGTGCCTTATCAATAATTAATAAGGAAGACCAGGCAAAGGTAACTACTTTTTGCTCACCCGGTGAAAGGCATAGTAGGTAAAAAGGCTATCGGTTGCTTTACTTCCTTACCTCGGGTAGGTTGAAAAAGCTTCTAAGACTATTCACCTAAAACTACGACCAGAAATTCCTCAACTTCTTAGCAGAATACAGTTTCCTACACTTCCACCTCAATAGCAGATAGGAACAAAGCAAATATGAAAAATTTCCTCAAGTATATTTTCAATTTGCAACCAGCAACCAAAAGCCCTAGAGATTACTATAACTAATTTCGCTTGAATGGCAAGTGCTTTTCCTTTGTGTGGATCCTATTTCAATGGGAACTTGATGAGTCAATCCACCTCCCTACACGTCTTGCTTTTACTGTTATATCGGGAGTTACTCCACATATTGCTTGACATATGACTTTTTTCCGTGTTTCAGAAATACGGTTAACTAACATGTTAACTAATCAATTACGGTAAATTGGAAAACTACAAACCCTAAGAACATTCACGAGCTTTACAACAACAAAAATTGAACCAAAAAACTCACCATTCGCACATAGGGACTGTCACCGAGACACGATTCGCATATAATAGGGAAATCTGATCGTTCCCATCCATCAGCTTCAGCATCTCTCAGCAACCTATGCGCCATCGATTTTCTAAACTTCAATCTGCCAAACAAATAAATTATTGTAAAGCTCATTCCAAGCTATTTTATTACAGATTCTATTTCAATTTTAGCTTAAAAAAAACACAAATCTGAAAAAAAGTTGGAAAATCAATAGTACCTGATTAAGGCAATTTAGGATTGTAGTAGTAAAATCTCGCTTAGCAAACTCAATATTGATATATAGCTCTAGAGGCGGCGGAACCCTAGGTGGTCGGCGGCGGAGAGAGGAAACTTCCGATGAAGGAGAGCGAGGTAAATACCCCAGCTCAGCCGGAACGAAGAGAGAGATAAGAAGACCTTTTTCAAGTGGATTTCCGCTATCAATATTGCAATTTAAAAAAAAATCAAAAATCATGTTGCTATAAATTTTATAATTAGAAAATATATTTCTAATTATATATATGAAGTATATTTTAGTATTAATAATGCTCCTAATATATACTTTACGTATTATATTAGAACTTGTTATTATCTTTCATTACAAAATTATACATCCTAATAAAAGTTCAACTCTTAATTTGAAAACTGAAAATTAATATACGTAATACTTTATGTACTTAAAAGGCATACTTTTCTCGGCTTTTTCGCTAAGATCAGGTGTAGTATCTGTTCTTATCAGTTTAATATATGATATGTGAGCCATCAGCTCACGCGATATTAACTCAATTTTTTAAGGAGAAAGTGTTGTGAACCAATTGTCCCTCATCGGATAAATAGAGAACTGACAATGGGTTCTCCACCTATCATACTAGTATTTTGAGTTGGGCTCTTTCATTTGATTTGTAACATTGGTGCTTTCATTGAGAGTGAGGACCACGACTTGGAGTGGTGGCCTGGACCCAAGAGGGGTGCCAGCCGTGACTAACTGGGTCCAGCCGTGACCAACGAAAACTCGGAGTGGTGGTCTGGACCCAAGAGGGGTGTCAGTCGTGACCAACGAGAACTCGGAGTGGTGGCCTGTGCACCAGGAGTGGTGGCCTGGACCCAAAAAAGGGTGTCAATCGTGACCAACGAGAACTCGGAGTGGTGGCCTGTGCACCAGGAGTAGTGGCCTGGACCCAAAAAAGGGTGTCAATCGTGACCAACAAGAACTCGGAGTGGTGGCTTGTGCACCAAGAGTGGAGGCCTGGACCTAAAAAGGGGTGTCAGTCGTGACCAACGAGAACTCGGAGTGGTGGCTTGTGCACCAGGAGTGGAGGTCTAGACCCAAGAGGGGTGCCAGCCGTGACCAACGAGAACTCGGAGTGGTGGCCTGTGCACCAGGAGTGGTGGTCTGGACCCAAAAAAGAGTGTCAGTCGTGACCAACGAGAACTCGGAGTGGTGGCTTGTGCACCAAGAGTGGAGGCCTGGACCTAAAAAGGGGTGTCAGTCGTGACCAACGAGAACTCGGAGTGGTGGCTTGTGCACCAGGAGTGGAGGCCTGGACCTAAAAAGGGGTGTCAGTCGTGACCAACGAGAACCAGGAATGGAGGCCTGGACCTAAAAAGGGGTGTCAACTGTGACCAACGAGGTTGTTGGTTCTCAAGCGGGGGCGATTATTGTGAACCAATTGTCCCTCATTGGAGCGGCAGCGATTATTGTGAACCAATTGTCCCTCATTGGATAAATTGAGAAATGTCAATGGGTTTATAGGCTAAATGGATTCTCCCACCTATCAGACTAGTCTTTTGAGTTGCTTGATATATGAGTCTGAGTCTTTGCATGTCGCCTTTGCATTGCACTATAGCCCAGGCCAGGCACACCCCTACCAAATTAAGTGTAAAACATGTTTTTGTTTATTTCCCTAAAAATGAGTAGATGGTTAGGAAGATCAAGATACACAAAGGATTAGTAATTGAGATTATGTAAGTTATCCTAGAGGATTTTTGTACATAAAAGGAATTCAAATTGGGGCTTTATGTTCGTAGAAATGATCAAGAAGTACTCACCATGATTCTCAGAATGTTCCTATCCAAACTATCAAGAACGAAGTAATCTTGTTGAATGGTTCTTAAGTGAAATATTAACTTATAATTTCCTAATGATTATTATGCTTTTATTAGTACTCTCTTTGATGGCTTTAATGGCACAATTTCATTAAACTGAACTATACACAATTTGGTTTTGGAAGATTGAGCTTCATTGTGCTATAAGCGGACAATTTGGTTTTGAAAGATCGAGCTTCATTGTGCTATGAGCGGACAATTTGGTTTTGGAAGATCGAAGCTTCATTGTG
The DNA here is from genome assembly GCA_003996215.1 of Jaltomata sinuosa. Lineage (NCBI taxonomy): Eukaryota > Viridiplantae > Streptophyta > Magnoliopsida > Solanales > Solanaceae > Jaltomata > Jaltomata sinuosa. The sequence continues at coordinate 654,471 of QJPP01007220.1, forward strand.
CTACGAGCAACAATTTGATTTTAGAAGATCGAGCCATTGAAGTAGCTTCATTGTGTTATGAGCGGACAATTCACTTTTTGAAGCCAAATAAGGGCATAAACCAAACAAGTTTTCAGTAAATCTTTTGACGAAATAAACGAAATTTTCATGATGCTGGACTGGAAAAGATTTATTTCTTCTTGCCCCTGAACAAATTGCTTGAATCTTTTAAGTACAATTGCCCAGCTGGAAGTTGAACTGGAATTACAGAATTTCAGCAGAAGAGGTTAGGTTCAAAGAATAACCAATAACAATGTCTAAATCCTTCCCCATCAACAATGAATTATCCCAAACTAGACCTAATCATCTCGTATGCCAAGAAACAAGCAGCATTTGCAGGGACACTACGGGCCATAGCAGGTCCAAAGCCCTTGTAAAGGCCTTTGACACCCTCCGATGCCAAGATCTTCTTGAAAGCATCGAAAAAGCCAGAGAACTTTGGGTTTTTATAGTCATCGATCTGGATTACACTCTTGATGACATCTGTTGGATACACAGAGATCCAGAAGGAACCGCCAGCCAAGCCACCTGCTACGATAAGAGAACCTCTTCCCAACCCTGAAGTGTCTGTGCCTCCTGCAAAGTACTGCTTTAGCGCTTCATACATGCCAAACATAGCAGCATTTCCAGGTACTTCACGTGCCATGGTTGGAAACAATCCCTTGAAGAGACCCCTCATGCCTCCTTCGGATCGAAGAACATGTCTTGCTACATCCATTGGCCCTGCATATTTCACTGCCACAGCAGCTGAGCCTATACTTGCCGATGCACCCTGGGCTTGCAATCTGCACTCATGTAATTCAACCAGTAAATTGCCAAGTACAGAAGTTGCTTCCTAGTAGTTTTGATCATTTACCAAACAGTGGTAACAACAGGTTGAAAAGTGCACGTGCTTTCTTTTTTCTTTCCATCTATAATGCACACGTCACCACTTCAATGGAAAGGAAGTATAAAACATGGCAAACATCTGAAGTTCATTTATCATACAGTTTGGTCAAGTGAGGGAAACTTTGTGAATGCTAGATTATATACTACATTTATGTTTTAATGCACTAGGAACAAACCTGCATTTTATAAGCTCAGTTGGGCAAGCAAGAAAAGACACAGCAGTTCCAGCAACAGCCCCGCAAACAACTTGCTGGTTCACAGTAAGAGGGACTCCAGGTTCAGACCTCAAGAATGCCTCTGTTTGACCTCTCACTGTGAAGAGCACAGCATTAAAGGCTGCCACAGTGGCAAGCGGGGCTCCCATGCCTTTGAACAGCCCCCTGGCACCTTCTGCAGCTACTGTTTGCCGGACAGCATCTATAGCACCAGAATATCTTGGAGGCTGCCCTGGAAGCGGAGTAGGCTGGCTTTGAAGCTTGACCTTTATGGTATCAAAAGGGTGACCAACGATCAATTGTGCTGCTCCACCTACAGTCCCAGCTGTTAAATCCTTGGCTATATCACCCATTGGCAAATCTGGAACACAAAAACAAAAGGGAAAAAGAATTCTCAGTCTAAATGTAATGTTATTAGCTATTGCATTGACTATTTACAACTCTCAATTGTATAAAAAGAGCGATTTAGTGGGAAGATGAGGATTGAAAAAGTATATTATCAAATTCAAGCTTAAGACTTCTGCAAAAAGTTGGTGCAGTGGAAAAAAGAACATTAACCTTTACAGTCAATAGTCATGAAGCTACATAGTAAAAACTAAAAAAACACTAGGTATCCTTGATATAATACAAAGTCTAGCTTGGGTATTTGTGGAGCTATTGCACTTTTGGGAGTAAATAACACCAAAAAGAATCCGGCAACATAGTTTCTTCTAAACAACACCATTCACAATTTTACACCTCCAATGAGGCTCTCTGATAATGAGAAACTCATATGCCAGATGACAATGAAAGAACAGATAAAAGTTTGTATGGCAATTTGACTTCTTTAGATAATTTTGACATTGGTGTCCTATGAGAGTCGGCTACTTTAGAACCAAAGTGATTTCTGCCTACAAACTATCTACATACAGTGCCTGACAAAAAGAAAGAGTGAGACAGCAAGTTAGAACTCCAGTACTATCCCAGCACTGTTTTGTCTATTAAGGAAGGACTAAAGGCACTAGCTTTGGACCTGAAAATCCATCCTTTGGAACTCCAACCATGAATATTGTGGCTCTCAAAGCGGCTTCTCAAGCAAGCAGAGATCCCGTGGTTTTTTCAAATCACTGGTAACAAGAAAGTAATGAATATGGTCTACTCTTGGGTAAACATTCTCGGCTTTTCTTCTCCTAGATAAACATATTGAAACATAAGGAATCAGGACATGTACGATAAGAGGAGAGAAAAGGAAATCCAATGGTGGTGATAAATACTCTTCCTCGGATAGCAGCAGAAATTCTGAAAACGAACTGAAGACCTTGAGAGAATTAAACTAATCCAATTCTATTTGTTAAAACTTCAAACTCAAAGCTGACTCCAAGGAACAAATTAGTTTTAAGGAAGGAAAAAAATATGAAGAAGATATTCAAGAGACTTCTTGTGGTTTTAAACTTAATTAAAAACTGAATTTGTCTATATTGTTCTCCTCATGCTCGCTCACCAACTTTGCAAAAATCCAAGCAGAGAGCTTTTGGAGAGGATTCCAGCACTTTCTTATAATAGCCCCAGTGTCCCACGAGACAGATGACACTCCATTAACTGAAGGGTGCCTCTTTTTGCACAAAGGAAAGCCAATTCCAGCAATCAATTATAACAGAGCCAAACAACGTGTCCTAAATTAACTAATATGTTATTCACAAATGCCTCAGATTTCAAAGCTGCTGAAAAGTAGCCATAGGGGAAGCAATTCCCTCTAGTAAACTGTATATAGTCAAACCTCGATAGATATTCAAAACATAAAACCATTGGCATGAATAAGACCCAGTACCACCAAAACTAAATAGCTTTATCAAGAAAAGTAAAGCGTAATTATGGGATCTCGATGCACACTACATATTCAAAAAGTGGAAAAGCAATCCTTTTTCTTTTCCTTTTGTTAACCATAAGTAAATCCACCACCCTACATTCCATCAGACACCTCAAAGTTCAAATGCAGTCCTAAGCCACAAGCGTCAAATTCGCACAACCATAGCATATTAAAATAAACTCATACAAGCATTGGGATCGGGGTTTAGAGAAAGACTAAAACAAGAACAACAATTCTGATCAAAGAATAAGCCTTGACCTGGCTGATTTCTCTTTATACAAGATGAATATTCAACCAAACGGATCCCGAACTTATATCAAGATCTTTGTGCAATCTGAAATCAACAGATGAGCAATGTAACAGTCAATTACTCAAACGGAGCAAACGTGCACATAGAGAAACAAATCCCAGAAAGGAAAATTGGAAACATAGAAGTAAAGGGGTCTGAATTCTAATATAAGTAAGAAAGTGAAAAATACCAAATGGTATCTCTCAATGTCCATTCTCAGCACATCAACTTCTAAAGCTACAGATTTTTTTATTTAAATGAATAAAATAGAAGAAAAAACAAAAATACCAAATGGGGTATCACTCCATGCCCATTTTTCAGCACATCAACTTCTAGTTTTCTAAAAGGTAGATAATTCTCCACATTTTAACAAAATTATAACTGTTTATGCTAATAAAAGATTCTTCTGGTAAAGAATAAGCCTTACCCTGGTTGGTTCCTCTTTATACAAGATGAATTTCCACCAAGTCAACCAAATGAATTCCAAACTTATATCAAATCTACATAAGAAAAATGTATCAGTCAATTACACAGAGTAAATATATACATCAAGATATGACATGGAGGAACAAATCCCAGAAAGGAATATTGGAAAAGAATAAGCAAAAGGGGTTTGTTATAAAAGTAAAAAGGATACCAAATGGTATCACTCAATGTCCATTTTTCAAGCACATAAACTTCTAAAGGTGGAGTCTTTTTCCACATTTTTTAACAAAGTTATAAGCTTTATGCTAAATAAAAGAATCTTGTGGGTATCTAGGTGGACTAATGTATACCTGATAAATCTGATGAGTTAAAAATCTTGAATTTGAGTTACAGCCACATGAAGGAAATTCAAGAAACGACAATAGTGGGATGTGGGTGGCCAGTAGATCTTACACTAAGACAAAGACACAACTTGTACACACACAGACACACAGTAGGAAGGAAATTGGATAGGGAAGATGAGGACACAAATATTGAGCAAATTTCAGCCACTTTTCTCCTCTCAACAGAAGATCTTGAGAGAGGGAGAGAAGGAGAGGAGTTCCTATAAGGTTGGGTGACTCTTTCTATATAAAGGTAGTACAAAATTGCAGGGCTACATACCACCAACCCCCATTACCTATAAGAGTGTCCAATGATTTTGACAGATTCCCTTCTTTGAAAAAGATTTATTACACTCCTCCCCGTTTCGTTTTAATTTACGTGACACTCTCTCAATTTAATCTTGACAAAATAAAATTGCTCGAATGATAAACACAACTTACTTTCAATAAAATTGTGAATTCGAGTCATCGACAAAACAAAAGGGATAGAAAAAAAATAGGATAAAATACCTACCTTTTTCTTCCTAATTTATATGGCATAGTCAAAATTTCGATAGTCAATTAAATTTTTCTTTTGATGATATACTCTTGATTTTTTAAAAATATTTTAAGTTGTTAATTGTTATAATTTATAATATTTTTTTACGTAATTTTTCAAATATATAAATTTTATTTCAGAAGACTTAAAATTTCTATGTCCCAATTCACAATCAAAATTTAAAAGTGTGAATCTCAAAATTTTAACTATAACAAATTGTAATGGAGGGACTAGGGAGTAATTTATATCTTCATAAATATCAATGCTATATTTCAAATCACAAATTTTAAAAGTGTTCATTTTCTTAAAAAAATACTATGGATATAATACATAACTCACTTAATTATAGTTTAGAGAAGCAATAACAATTTCACCTTGAATGAATTGTCATATTTTTATTTTGTTTCTTTAAATCAACTAATGTTCCATGTGTACAAATTAATCAAGTCATACAATACTATAGTGAATCAAGAAAACAATATGCAAATTAAGATTATTTTGTGTCAGTGCTTTACACAAATTGCATCATCTCACCAAACTTATCACCTACTTCTACTTGTACAAAACAAACCTATATAAATGCAAATATTGAATACTAGTGTATATCTTTAGAGAATCTTTTCCATATTGCAAAAATTAAATAATACTATCTAATATTTCTTTAGAGTATCTTTTCCATGTTATTAAGGCCAAATTCGTTTCGTATTAATATTACTCCTCTAATTGAGTAGTTTAAAATTAAGGTGCATCGTGAACATGTCAATCAATCTACATTTATCAAACTATAAAATATTAGTACTAAAAATATAATTCAATCATCTCACCCAATAGTGTTTAATTTGAAAGTGAGTAAAATATAAGTATTCTGTAGTCAATTACTTTGCTTTGTTTTTTCCAACCAAAAAATTATTTTAAAGGTTTACGAGAAGATAAAAAAAAATTGTATCAAGAATTATGTACAAAAGAATATGAGAACGTCATCTGATGTCGAGGGAATTTCACGTATAAAGATTCAAAAACTGAATCGATCTGATCCAACTCATAATCGTTATGAAATTTTGAAAATTATTAATAAAAGATCGACCATTTAAAATTGAAGAATTACAAATGAAACTTCACAGTTTGTTTGGATGGTTGTTATCTATTAAATTGTCTATATTGTTTCTTTAAATACAATATTTATTTTGATTATTAATTAAATTTTATAGTACAATATCGCTAACTCCATTATTATATAATGATGAACAACCCATTTTACATAACAAGCGATTTGGTGTGATCACATTGTCTTTTTCTTCTCAATTTTCCCTTGCATCTTATTTAATAAACACATTTTATCATTTATTCTATCTTTTCTTTAACCATAATTCTACCTCATATCTTATTTTTATTTTTATAATATTTATGTTTATTCTTCAAATTAAAATTAGTGATGTGTGATAAATAATAAATAATAAAAGAGAAATATAATAGCTATGTTATCGAAAATAACAATTCTAAGCCCCATAATAATAAAGATAAGATTTACGTATGCATTACACTCACCGTATGTCAATGAGGAATGAGAATGTAATTATTGTAAAATAAATATGTTATCGAAAATAACAATTCTGCGCCCCTCTATACTAGAGATAAAATTTGCGTATGCGCCACTCTCCGTACCTCAATGAGAAATGAGATTGTAGTTGTTGTAAAATAGATATGTTATCGAAAATAACAATTCTATGCCACACAATAGTAGAGATAAGATTTACGTATGCACCATTCTCCGTACCTCAATGAGAAATGGGATTGTAGTCGTTGTAAAATAGATACGTTATCGAAAATAACAATTCTATGCCACACAATAGTAGAGATAAGATTTACGTATGCACCATTCTCCGTACCTCAATGAGAAATGGGATTGTAGTCGTTGTAAAATAGATATGTTATCGAAAATAACAATTCTATACCCCACATTAATAGAAATAAGATTTACGTATGCACCCTCTCCGTACCTCAATGAAGAATGAGAATATTGTTGTTGTAAAGTAGATATGTTATCGAAAATAACAATCCATAATAGTAAAGATAAGATTTACGTATGCATCCTCTCCTCTCCGTACCTCAATGAAGAATGAAAATGTAATTAGTATAAAATAGATATGTTATGAAAAATAACAATTCTACGTCCAATAACAGTAAAAATAAGATTTACGTATACACCCTTATTCGTACCTCAATGAAGAATAATGAGCATGTTACGCCCCATACTAGTAGAGATAAAGATTTACGTATGCACCCTATTCGTACCTCAGTGAAGAATGAGAATGTTATTGTTGTAAAATAGTAGATATATATTAAAATAATACTACTCTCTAATCTAATCGATAATCCTTATGGATTATCCAAAAATGAATGAATTCGGAGTTATCAAAGCAAAAAAATGACACCATCAACACCAAAAAACGTCTCTTACAAAGTTTCCATATATTTCACGACTCAAAGATTCTTCAGTTTCAACTCCCCCTTCTTTGCATGAACTCTCTATCTCTCTCTGTATATAAATATATGCACATACACACAAAATAATAAAAACGTATACAATCAAACAGTTTTTTTTTCTTTCAGTATCATATGAATACAATAAAAATTCTTCATTTTCTTTGAATTCCCAATGGCGGGTCTTTTAGCTACTACTCAAAGACCCACCACCACCTCTGCTACGTCGTCGTTTCAATCATCATCCTCTGTTTTTGCTTCACGTTTGCTGTATTTACTTACGATTCTTTCTGTATCCCTTGCCGTTTTCGCTTTTGTTCTTCAATGGCGTGGCGGGTTACCCGACCCGACTGTCCGATGGCTAACCGAATACGATCCAACTGATCAGTTACGGGTTATGGATGAGTCGAGTACCCTACGTTTATCGTCTTCTTCGTCTGGTTGTGTAGATATTCTTGGACAGAGCCGTACGCCGTCGTTTCCGTATTTCAGGGATTGGAAGTTTAATTTCGGGTCATCTTCCGGGTCGGATCTTAGGCCTAAGGTTCGTTATATCAAGTTTTATCCATTAATCCTTGGTGGGTTTTTCGATCTTGTTTCTGGGTTCTGCTTATTTTTTTGACATTTATATTCGTGTAATTTCACAAGTAGAGTCGGTTAGCATGTATACGCTAGAAAGATTGTTTCCGGATAAAATCAGATGTATGTTATGTTGCATGGCCCTATGTTGCTCGGACTATTCGAAAATGCCATCGAGTGCGTATTGAATCCTTCAAAAATAGTATATTTTTGGAGGATGTCATACAGGTGCGATAATAGAGTATTAGCAACTTAGGTTGTATCTACCAACATGGGTTGTGGTGCAGTGGTGGGACTGCTCCACACTTAACCAGATGTTTTGGGTTCGAGCCCTGGGTATGGAGAAAATCCTATTGGAAGCACTACCCTCAGAATAGGCCCTACAACGCGCGATCCAAATTAGTCGGGGCTCCAATACGGATACCGGAGACCGGGCGGGAAACAAAAAAAACTTAGGTTGCATCTCCATAAATTCTTTTTGCCTTTTATTATTGATAACTTCATGGTGAAGTACTGCTTAAAATTTTATTAGTTTGAAGAAAAATGGACACGTTTCTGTCCTTATTAGCCAAGTGTCTTTTTTGGTATTGTGGATGAATTGTGAAAAAGTTGCTTTTGATGATGCTGGGGTCCACCTGTTTGATAAAACTAGGTGGAATATTAGTTATTGGCATTTTCTTATTGTATAGAATCAAGTTCAATTCATTTTCTTTTTAGCATCTCATTTGTATATTTTAATCTGTTGGTATAACTAATAAGGTAGGGGTAAGATTGCGCACACACCGTCCTTCCGAGTATGTTGTTGTAATTGTGTTGGTATAACTGCCAGACTACATGCTTTTTTGTATGTGTGTCATTAACTGTTGTTGCCTTTAACTCTCATATTCCTATTCAAACTGAAATTGCTCACTGAAGTGCAAGTAATGACATTCTTCTAATGGAAGCAGGGACAAATTTAGTAGTTGCAGAATTTGTAGATTTGATTCTAGGCACTTGATAAATAAAATAAAGCATTTTGAAAGGATATATGCTAATTCCTTTTACTGCGTTACCTATACCATTCAGATTTCAACATTCTAAGGGGTCGTTTCGTTGCTGACTAGAGTTATGCAAGTATTAGTAATGTAGGAATTGGTTATGCGGACAAAGATTAGTTGTGCAAGGTTTAGTTATTCATGTATCTTCTATGGTGCATAAAATAATACATAGATTTCCGATTCTAGATTCCTAACCGAACACCGTATTTTGAGTGTTGAATTTTATACATAACAAAATAATACTACTAACAAGTTATGCATGATTTAATACATGAATAAATCACCTCCTAACTAGCAACCAAACGACCCCTAAGTACATATTTCAATGTTGGTTTAGGCTCGCTCTGTTCATGCTTTCAATGAGTGCAATTGCACTGGAGAATTTCCCCCTCATTTCTTCCTTTGTATTCGTCTAAACCGAGAACTGCAATTGTATATTTACTATAAACGTCTCAGATATTTAAGTTAAGCTTTACTATTCTTTTCCCGCCACCCCCTCCCTTCTCCTCGACTTAGATTGTTCTATATCAGTACCCTAAGTGACATGCTACCTTTGCTTGGTGTTAGATAGCAATCACTACAAGTACGTCCGCTGGCTTAGAGCAGATCCTGCCATGGATATTTTATCATAAGGTTATTGGTGTAACAAACTTTTTCCTGTTTGTTGAGGGAAAAGCTGCATCCCCCGATGTATCTAAAGTGCTAGAATCCATTCCAGTAAGTGTTCATGTCTCCTTAATATTTCCATTATCATTATTTTGTCGTGAACGTTCTGTTTCATCACTTCTACCGTTTTGTGTATTTGGACTTGACATATTTCGTCTCTTGATTAATATACAAAATGTGTGTACTCTGCAGGGACTAAGAGTTATATATAGAACAAAAGAGCTAGAGGATGTACAAGCCAAAAGGTAACTGATCTTTGCATATTTAGTACATATTCTGTGCCTAAAGTCTGAAGATGAGGTCTCCGTTAGTAGGGTAGATATTATTTCCTATTGCTTTGGGAAATGTTTTTTATCCCTTCTGTGGGTTTTATTGTGTGTATTTAGCCTCGTATCATTCAATTTCTTTATGTTGCTAATGGATGCAAGTAATAGTCACACTTCAAAACCCAAGGAGGAGAGAAACTATTTATCCAAATCTAGATGAGGAAAAGCAAAGTTTATAAACTACATATGTTAGCATGGGTTAACAAGTTTCTACAACTTGTTGGGAGTTGATTACTTAGCAACCTATTATATATTAGGAGTAACTACAATGCGTGGGTGGAGGGGGTTGACGTGAACCGACTCGTTTACCTAGTACAAGAAAGAAGCAATTACCCAGGGTAGCAGTGACAACATATTCTCTTTTCTATTTGTGTCTTGAGACTTCTTGACATTGTGACCCTCATTCAAACACTTATATTATGCTTGGTTCCTAAAATGGAAAGGGAGGGGTAAATGAGAGTAAAATTCATTGATTTATTTCCCCTACGTGGAGCACCGAGCGTTTAATTTCTTTATTTGGTATACTGGAAGGTAAGTAAATGAGATATACTTCTTTTATTCCCCTTACTAAACAAGAGAAATAACTCGTTCACCTCTCATCTTCCAACCCTTCCTCCTTTCAACCTAAGCGACATTGTACTGACGTATATTTTAAGTCATTCATCTTGAGTAAGCTTGGATCTGTTGTGAGTGTTATATGACTAATGTACTGAAGAATTGGTCTCTGAGCATAAAAGTTTACTATAGAAGTGGAACGTATTATAGCTTTTCTCTTCTTGTTTACTTTTTATTTATGAGTGAGATCAATTTATTCATCAGAGATTGCTAGAAGATTTTCTTTCCTACAATCTTGACTTCTCAATTTCATAATTCCTGGAGAAGTTGAAGGCATTGAATATCAGGTTGTAATAGACTTTAATGAAGAAGGGATTATTCAAGATACTAACTTAAATCAAACTAAGTTTAGAGAGTGAAATTACCGTATGGGTAGTAGACATGCTCTGTTCCCTGTATTTCATCTCACCTCTCTATTAAGGGAACTTATTATTTGATATACTGATCTATAATGTTTTATTTCCTAGTCGGATTTGGAATGAAACTTGGCTGGCTGGATTCTTCTACCAACCATGCAACTACGAGTTATTTGTTAAGCAGACTCTTAACATGGAAATGGCCATCGTCATGGCAAGGGTATGATTGCAATAACTACATCTGTTTCCAGTTATGGTTGCCGTTTGATCCACTTCATTGCCTTTAACTCTACAGGAAGCTGGCGTGGAATGGATCATTCATCTTGATACTGATGAGTTAATACATCCAGCTGGAACTAGTGAGTATTCTTTACGGAGACTTCTGGCAGATTTACCCGAAGATGTTGATATGGCGATCTTTCCTAATTATGTAAGTAATTGAGCTTGCTCTAGGCTGTCTTCTAACTGTGTCTAAGAATGTAATTGCGTGCACGAATATTCAAAAGCATGCATTTGCTTCCTTTTCATTTTCTGCAGTCTTTTCTGCTTGTTGGTATGTTCTCTGATGATGGCAAATATTTCAGGAGAGCAGTGTTGAGAGAGATGATGTGAAAGAACCTTTTAGTGAAGTAAGATATCTTTCACTGTATCCTTCTTCTTATCTTTCAAGTTCTACTGTTTAAATTCAATCGTTTGGCTGTGGAACATCCTCTACCTTATACATGGGGCGCAGATTTTCTTAAAATAAATTTTGATAATCCTATTACCCAATACTTGATAACAATGGAGCAATAGCTAGTAGTCAAAGAGTCGTCTCTCTCCGGACGAATGAAAAACTTCACGTCTTACAGTAGTTTTGCGTTGGAGTAGACACTCTGGAGGCAAGAAAGAAAAAATGTACCTTGCAAATATAAGGAGCTTGAGTGTTAAGACTTTGCTCTTTGTTTATAGCAGCCAGAATTCGTTGTTTTCTTGGAGAAAGTTTTCATAGTCTGTAATTTGTTTTAATTATGCAGCCAAAGTTCTTTTAGACTGTTTACCAGTAATACATCTGTATCATGTGGTAGGTCTCGATGTTCAAGAAGAATTATGACCATCTCCCAAAAGAAACTTACTTTGGCAACTACAAGGAAGCAACTCGTGGTAATCCTAACTACTTTTTGACTTACGGAAATGGCAAATCAGCTGCAAGAGTTCAAGATCATCTTCGTCCTAATGGTGCTCATAGATGGCACAACTACATGAAAAACCCAAAGTATGCTTGTTTGGCATGTAATTTCTAACTTGTTTTCCTTTCATCTCTATTTTGTTTTTTATTTATTCCCAAGTCTTCTAGAAGCACTGTATTATCGAAGTTGAAAACACACACGTTATGTTTTCATGCCTTTTCACTTCTTCTGTGTGTTCTATAGAATGTTCTTAGTTTATTTATCATGTTTCTTAGCTATCTAGTTTACTTCTTAAATTGATGATACTGCAGTGCAGCAGCACAATTCTCCTTTTAATTGTGAAAATGTATTTTCTTATTATTGTAGAGAGATCAAACTGGATGAGGCTGCTGTTCTGCATTACACATACCCCAAGTTTTCAGATTTAACTTCACGACGAGATCGTTGTGGATGTAAACCTACAAGAGAAGATGTGAAAAGATGCTTCATGCTAGAATTCGACAGAACTGTGAGTAATAGGCAGGCTGTTGTGCTTAATCATGCCAATCTGGATTACAATCATAATTTTAATGCAATTAAGCAAACGTTGAATGCTTAGGAAACTTTAAATACATGCAAGCAGGACAAGTACTAAGAGCTAATACGGTCTAGTTATCTTGAAAAGTAAAAAAACTAATGAATTCAAAAAATCTGGAAAGTAAAACATATGGAAAACACAGGGATTTTGTTCAAGGTGTGTGTACCCATGTAAACAAATGTTTTCGGGGTCAAAAGATGGACTGGGTAGTTTCTTTGTTGAATAATTTTCATCTTTGCCCTGCAGGCTTTTATAATAGCTTCAACTCTGACGGAGAAGGAGATGCTTCACTGGTAATGTTTCTTTTAACTTCCCTTCCTCTGAATTCATGCTAATCCGTAGAGTACTTATTTCGCCAAATCCTTCCCTAGTTAGATGGTAAAATCTAATTTCATACTGATCTGTAGTCCGCATGGTGCTTGATTTCTTCTTGGTTTGTATCTTGGAAATGCTGACAGATTCGTTCTTGGATCAGGTACCGTCAACATGTTGTTTGGACAGATAAAGCACTCACCCAGAAGCTTATCAAGAAGGGCATATTGACACGCATATATACTCCCATGGTAAGATCAAATAATACTTGATTGTCTAAGCTCCTTTGAGTTAGTCTTGACACATAATTACAAGAAACTGAACTCATAATACCTTTTTTCTGCCTGTAGGCCATTATACAGGGTTTGAAGGAATCTGGCGTTTTCGTTTCTGTTGTTGCTTCGGCACATAGAGATATCATAAAAGAAGAGTCTTTATCTTCTACTGGAAACAGAAACACTTCCGGATATCCTCATATTACTGATACTTTTCCGAGAAAGATGGGTCGTATATTGGAACCTCAAGCAACAAGAAGGAAATTCCTGGAATTTAGTGAAACTGATCGTCAGGCAGTTTCACCCGAATCACCTCCTGGTCCAATACAAAATACCTTCTGAACAATGATTCTTCTTGAAGAAAAACACTGATATATACCCTTGGGAAGAAAGCTGTACATGAGTTGAGGTACATGAGCTGTGTCCATACTGGAAATTGGTTTCCATATAATTGTTTTGAGTATCTAGCCAAGAATTCAGTTTCATATCTCCATATTAAAGATTTGGCCAATTCTTTCTTCTCATTCTTTTTTCTCCATCTTTTTCTACCCCAGTGAGAGCTTGGAATTTTTTGTAAGTTCGATATGTATACACGACAGAATGCTTTGTAGAATGACAATTTTATTCATGGGGTACATTTATCATCTTAGATATACAAGAACAGGTTACTTTTACTCGTGTGTGTCTGTTCGCGATTGAGCAATTTTTTTTCTTTATTCAGTGTGGAATGATTATATTCGATTCTAACTTCTAGAACTGCATATGATTCTTAGATTGTTGTTAAGTACTTCGTTTCTCAATCCAGTTGAAGGCCAATAGATTCTGGTCCAGAAACAAGATCAACACCTTGTGCATAAAGGGTGATGTGTGACATTTGCTTTGCTTTCTGGCCTAGACTTTGCATCTTCTCTGTTGTAATGCTTATGTGCTATGTTTCACGGGCTCCAAAGATACCCTACTTTTGGAGGATCAAACACGTACCCGCTGACATTTTTAGAGAGTTAGAGCAATATAGCCTATGTGTGCGCATGAGAGTTGGGGGTTGCAATTTGCAAACATTTTTTAAAAATAATTGGTTAGATGATATTTTATAATATATTGTAATTGTACTATAACAATAAACTATCTGCTGAGAAAACTAGATAATTGACTTGTCAATAATCTTATCTATTCCTCATTACTTAACAAAATGCGTTGGTTTCATCTTCTCATGATACCAAAAGAATAATCACAATTGTACTACAACAATTTAAAAATAATAGGCATGTTGATGCTAATAAAATTGACATTTAATTTGTCCTTTCTTTTATTTTAATTATATAAAAAGAAAGTTTCTTAGCTGCTCCGGATTCTATTCTAGATGCTACTTACTTACCTATGATGTTTTATTTCACAAGATAGCCCATCTATATAGCATAGCTGAAAGTGGACAAAGAAAGTTGTTCCCATAGAGTTACGTAGTATAGCATTAGCCAGACTTGGGCGAAGACAAACTAAAAGCAAGTGCACTAAATGTAAAAAAAGTCGTCATTTTTAAATTCATTTTTCATGAAAAGAAAATGTAAAAACAAGTTGATGCAAAAATATAAAAATGAGTCAAAAATAATGTTGCATCAAACCTGGAACTTTTATTGAATTTTTATGTTTATTTAATTCAATTAATTATGTTAGGACCCATAACAACTATAAATATACTATAGTACTTTTTATACTTCCCTCTCTTGGTAAATATTATTCTAGCTTTAAAGGCTGAGGTTGAGGGTTCAAGTCCCTCCCGATCGAAAACACCCCTTTTTCATTGATAGAGAGATTCTATCGTTTCAATTTGGCTCAGACCTTGATACTGCGACTCAGGCATTACACATTACTCAATAGAGGTGCAAGGCTAACAGAAGTATCGAAACAATCACAATATGCACCACTTTTAGAGAGTAGGAAAGTTATTCAAGTTCTCCTGCTTAGTTTAGATAAAGCACCCCTTATTGCCCCACGGCATCCGATTAGGATACAAAGCTTATTTTATTCCTAAAATAGCAGATTCTATAACAACATTCTAAAAGGGCCCACTTTCCATTTTTCCAGAATGAAGACATTTACTTTCTATTATGGATGAGTTGGTGATTTACGTCCATGGTACCCAAGATGACGATGCAGTATGGTACCGTCTTGTTATTGAAACGAAGAAGGAGAACGAGACGGAGAACAAGAATGAGACGAAGAACGGGACCGAGACGAAGAGCATTTCTCCAGTTGCCTGTATGCGTAAGGGGGGTTTCAACCGATTTAATGGAAGCTGGGCAGTTGTTGGTGTCGACATATACTGGGCTGGGAGATTTTTCCATCCCCGGGAAGCAATGTTACCTTTTGCAAGGAATTGTTGAAGCATAGTATTCATAATCAAGACGCTGCTTCTTGGGAAATAGTATGGTCCTTGAGCATTCCCCTGAAAGATTCCATCCTCGTTGCTGTTGGTAGAAAGATTACTATTGTGGCCGGCAAAGAATTAGAGGAATTCTTGCTGAAGTCGTGGTTGATGTCGATGATAATTGGCATACCGTGGTGAAATTTAAGCTCCCGACAAAGGAACTTTGGATTACCTGCGTTCAGACATAGGATATTTTGAACCCTATTCTACTCATAATGCTACTACTGCTGTTGATGGGAAAGTTGTGTTTTATTCCGTTGCTTATATATGGTTGTATGCTGATTTTGGACGCATCTACAGGTAGAATACTGGAACATGGCAAGCGCGACGGTATCTTAGGGTCTCTGATGGGTTATAATCCACTAAGTCTTGAAATGTGTCAATCACTTCTACCATTAAAAATTATTGTCGGTGGTTCAAATGCAGTGTTTCAAAATAAAATATTATATTTCATTACCTTTAAATCAGAGCTGTACGATTATGATGTGGATCTACACAAATGATTCGTATCTTATTTCCCTTGGACTACAAATCCCACAGCTTGCCAGTCATTATCTTTCTATTACACAGCTAGCAAATGAAAATTTGTTCGTGCTTGCTCATAGAGAACATGGACTATTTGCAATGGTCTCCCTCTCCGCATCCAAAAGTGCTTTTCCTGAATTTTCCAGTTCACATGTGCATGTCGATGGCATTCAGTATTTTCGCCCCCATGATCCTCATTTCTGGCCCACTAGGGGAAGGCGACCCAAATATATTTGACATGTCCGATTGTGGGCAATGGCAAGAACAACCATGGATATACCTAAAGAAACGAGGAAAAACAAACAATTTCTCCAGTTGCGTTTCTACATGTCGATCGTTACGGATAAAAAGGAAGGTAGACAAGGGCGTCTTAATAAAATTAATGGCCTAAAGCTAAATTTTAATAGGAGGCCTTAAATATATGCACATACACATAAAAATAATAATAATTTAGATTTTTTTTTAGATATTAATTGTTTTTAGCGTAGTATTCTTAAAATACATTCATCATTTAACTTCACATAGTAATATTATTATTTATAAAAGTAAGGATTAATTCTAGTTAATAAGATATTAGTCATTTGCTTGCATGCATTACTTTGGATGTTGTTGTAAAATCTTTATTTATTAATATGAAGATTTGAGTTGTTTAATTTAAAGTTCTAAAAAAATTCTATAAAAAGGATTGTTTTAAGTGAGATTAAAATCATAAAACTCACTATCAAATTTTTTGGGGTCTCAAAATATTCTATACGACTTAGTATTTTAGTGAATTTTACTTACGAGTTGCCTATGAGTGAACATGTTGTCTAATGTGTTCCAACGGAAGCAGTAAAGACAGTAAATAATGAACACGATAGTTTTACGTGAAAAACACCCGGCTCACAAAAGGTGTAAAAAGTTAACCCCAACTTCGCTAAACACAATGAGCCTCTCAACACAAGATTACAAAATCTGTAACCTAAGGAATTATAAACTCTAATTTCTAATATTCAACAATCTCCCCAGACGGTTGAATCCCATTTCAATTTCCCTGACTTGAAAATCAGATTACAAAACTCTTGCAATCCAAGGAACTAACTCTAGTTCCTAAAAAACACACAAACCTCCCAAGGTTTGTGTTCCCAAGTCTTTGAGTTATCCACACTTGAAGACTAAACTCCTAAACCAGTTTATACCACACTGGCACTTAAGAAAGCATGAAGATTATAACTCGATTGACAATACTCAAAATTAGACTTAAGAACCGTAAAATATAATTCTGTGGAACAGGTTCTTCAATCTGGTTTTACGTACTGGCAGCACTTGGATAGCTAGGTAGAACTCTCTCAAATATTGTTCTTGCTTATTTGTTTGTGTTCTACCTTTTTTTCTCAGTAAAAGTGCATAAATTTCATTTTGAAAGTCCTTGAATATTTATAACTATCATTGATCTTCATAATCAAGTAGACTTTTAACTCCACAAGGATTCCCATGCTTCTTAGACTGTACTCCCTTCTTGAGTGTTGTAGTCAAACACTAATTTTAATTCATTGCAGATTTTGAGTTCTTACGCAAGTATAGACTTCTAATTCCACAACAACTCTCTTGGTCTATCCATATGTATACTCTTTATCATATGTAGACTCTTATTTGATTCGTGCTTTGTGCAGACTTTGAGATAGACTCCTTCATTTCAAAGAATCCTAATGCAAGTTGGACTCTGCGTGACGGAACAAGTAGTATAACATGTTTCATGTATGTGTTCCACTGTTTTGTCAATCATCAAAATTTCACGAGTCCTAACAAATACACATTGAATAATATTAGGTTACTGACGCAAACATTAGCAGTTGATTTTACAGCTCGAACTCGTGACTATACAATCATATGGATTGTCTCCAAAACTCCCGTCTGTTCTTTTTTATTCTATATTGAGAAAAAAAATGTAATTCTTACTATTTGGCCTCTAATTATTTTGCTGGACCACTTAATTCTTATGAGTGGCAAAATATAGTGCTTTGCCTGTAACACAATTTTGTAATATAACTGGACTTCCTCTAAACTATATTGTTAATAGAAAGGTTGTGTGGAGCTTTCTGATTGGGTAGAGGATTTTCTTATTTTTTTTAAAGAAAAATAATAACCAGACCTAGTAAACAAATTAGTTAATGTCTTACTCAGCTTTGCTTCATGTGAACATTGTCCATCTTTTATTAATTATCAATAGAACATTTCCATATTTTCAATTTTTAAAATGGCTTTAAATATAATAAAATAATAGAAAAGGACTTCTATTCCATGCTTATATTGCCAAATCAATCAGAAGAATTTGGTCTGAATCAGGTTACTACTATTAGCAACAAAAAGAATTGATTAAAGGAAATCATATAAGTTGGCAACTTTCATGCTTTTTTTTAAATAATTAAATCTCATGATTAAGAACTAAGATAGAGACTTCCTTATATAAACAATTGATTAGAGGAACTGATAAAGGAGCATTAGAGTTGATACCAACACGGTTGTCGTGGGATGGATAGGATATCTTCACCCTTAACCACTCTTAACTAGAGATCTCGTGTTCGAGTTTTTGCTATAGAAAAAATTCTGTTAGGGAGCGATTTGGATATCGGACACTGGGTGAAAAGCCAAATTAAAAAGAACATGAGACTTGACAAGTGGGCAAACAAACAAAAGCAGATAGATGAAGTGTTGACTTTGACAACTACTAAATCTTTTTCAATATTCTTGTGAATTAAAAAAACAACTTCATGGTAGGCAACTTTGTAGTTTGACATTCTTTGAGTCCCTAGACTTTTTCAAGTTCCTAAATTTGTTTGCCATTGTTCAAAACCTTTTACTTCAAAGTCCATATATATATATGTAGTTCCATACTCACTAGCAAAACTACACAAGAAAAAAAAAAAAGGAAAGTCTTTTACTTTACTATCTCAAAAACCAAAAACTCCCAAAAAATGGAAGGACATGAAGAGTTATTTGCAGAAATTGACCAAAAAACAGATGATCAAGTATATAGTGATGGTGAAGCAGCATCATGTACAACAGATGGGAATGAAATAGTGAATATTATTGTCACAACTGATCCAATTCTGCAAGCAGAATCTATGCCAAGAAGGTATACATACTCGTGGAGAAGGCGAATACAGAAAGTTCTGCCTCTATTGAAGATGGACGAATACAACAGGCACGAGTATGATCCGAAAGTAGTTTCATTAGGACCTTACCATCATGGTAAGCCAGAGCTGCAGCTAGCAGAGGACTTCAAGCATATAGCCCTTGAAATGTTTGTTTCAGGTAGCAGTAAAGACGTAGCTTATTTCTATAACAAGATACTAGAAGTTGTTGACAATGCAAGAAGTTGTTATGTTGATGGCTCCACAGACAAGTACAATGATCATGAATTTGCCTTAATGATGCTTCTTGATGCCTGCTTTATTATCAACCACATCGAGCTAAGCACATCGGATAGGTATAACAAACTCAGAACCACCAGGCACCATCTTGGAATGCTGGCGTTATCAACAACAGTTCGTGACATGTTTTTGCTTGAGAACCAAATTCCATTTTGGATCCTGAAGCTCTTGATCAGCTTACGATATGACAAAGATGAAGGAGAAGAACTGCTCGAGATGTTCTTGAATTTCACCCTTTTCGGTGAATATGAACAAAAAGGGGAAATGAGTTACAACCATGTAGAAGAGCCTCTCCATCTTCTTGAAGCATTTAGAACAAGACTTGTCTCACAACAGAGTGAAGTCAGGAACTTTCATCGCACTTGCACACCTCAATGGCTAAAGAGGAAGAAAAGTATCAGCAATGATCGCATTAATATGAAAAGTTACATTCACTCCTTTCGTTCAGTGACCGATCTCAAAGCAAAAGGTATTCACTTCAAGCCTAGCTGCACTCATTCTCTGAAGGACATAAAATTCAAATCAAGGTATTTCTATGGGCAACTTGTACTTCCAACCTGGTATGTTTCTATCTACACAAAGGCATTCTTCTTGAACATGATAGCCTACGAGATGTGTCCAAATACTGTTACTGATCGTGCTGTGACATCATACGTCTACTTCATGAAATCACTAATCGAGAGCTCTAGGGACGTCAAGGAGCTACGCGAAAAGCAGATACTATTCAACATGCTTGGGAGCGATGAGGAAGTGGCAAGAATGTACAAAGAGATCAATACATATGGAGTGAACAACGCGCACATTTTCTACAATGTGAAAGAAAAAATTCAAGAACACTACCATAACAGGGCAAAAACATGGATAGCTGAGCTGATACACACTTACTTTAGGAGTCCATGGACTGCTCTAGCATTACTTGCAGCTACCTTCTTGCTTTGCTTAACTTTTACTCAAACATATTTTACAATAAATCCCAATCCTAGGCTTTAATTTGTAGTTTCTTCTATGGTATGAAATGCACTCATGTAACAAAATATTAGTACTAATAGAAGAGACAAGTGAGGATGAGTCAAACTACTCCCTCCATTTCAATTTGTTTGTTCCTAAGTTGCTCAGACTATCCAAGAATGTTGCCGCACTCATGCCGGATCCTTCAAAAATACACTATTTTTGAAGGATTCTACACACACCCGTCGACATTTTTGAAGAGTCCGAGCAACATAGATTTGTCCTACTTCTTTCCTTTGAAACGAATGAGTATTACATATGTAGGAAGCCCCAAAGGCCAAAGTTGAAAGACCAATTTGCCTATTAAATATTGAACGATCATTTTACCCTTCACTTAAACACTATTTATAGGGAGTAATATTTTTGTATTAAAAAAATTAAATTAATCTTTCAATTAATTAATTAACGATAAAATTGAACTACAATATGAATGAGGTAAATGGAGTTAGTAATTAGGTAAATGCTTGAAATTCCTTTCATATTCTTATATCTATTCAATGTTTTGGAGTTCTTTTCAACTTCCAAGAATCCCCCATTTTATCTATAACACTGTAGATTTATTATTTTAATTAGTGCTTTGTGATATTAAGTAATATAACAGAATAGAATACAATGTATATACAAATATTATATTCCAAGAACAAATATACTAATGCAATATGATTACATTATAAACAAGGGTAAAGTCTCAAGGTAGAAAGATGATAGAAGTCCAATTTTCTTTGAATAAACTGGAACAAATCGAAAATAGACAAAGCTTGCTCAATAAACAGATCGTTTATAGTGAACACTAAACTGGAATTACAAAGTAATTTCAACAAAAGCAAAAAAGAAAGGAGATGAGAAATAGGTAATACTAAAAGGAAGGAAAAAAATTGAAAAAAACATCTCAACTATTCTCTTAAATTTTGAATAATTTATTTATTTTGAACAATGAAAAAAAAAGTCTCAATTTTTTTTCTTAATATGAATCAGAGAGAGTACAAAAAAGGATGAGAAAACCAGATATATAAAAATTGAGATGAGAGAGAACATTGTTCATATCATAATACGCATAAACTTTTTTCTTCTAACCGCTAGTCTTTTTAAATAACATGTTAATTGGGCTTGGATCATATATATATATATATATATATATATATGGTAGTGTACACCTTCAAATTCCATATGAATTAATAGCTTTCCATTTCATGTAATACGACGTTGTTATTAGAATGAGCAACATGACATTGCAATCTACTTCTAAGTTTAAAGCATGACATGAAGTGAACTCCATTTAGGGGCGGATCCAGAAGGTCGATAATAAATTCACGAGAATTCAATAAATTTTGCACAAATCAGATATTCATTAGAATTTCACTAATTGTTTATAATTGATAAATAATAAATGTAAGTCTGATATTATTATTATTATTAATTAAATTAAAGTCGTTGTAGAATCCCATAAAAATTAAAATCATGAATCCACGTTTGATTCTAGTGATCATATTTTACCTTGTATTCACTCCTAATATTATACCTATGAGGGTAAAAGTAAATTTATGTGTACTCTTTGCTTCTTCTTGCCCAGGGTGCACCAAGTTCGGGAATGGTCGTATCCAAAAGGATATAATGCAAGCATCAGTGATTGGTTTTGGGCTCGAATTCATAACCTATAAGTTATACAAAGTCAACTTTATTGTTGCTTTAAGGCTTCTTCGAGACCTTCTCCAATAGATTTATAGTAAAATAACATTTTTAAATTTTGTTCAAGAATCTTACAACCTAGACAATTTTTCAAGATTTTCTTGAAAACGAGAAGATGCAATGAATCTATAAAATTTACTCGCTTCTGGTATTTACACTAATGCAAGACGCATGTCTTTCATACACATCAAAAGATAAAAGGACATGCGCTTTGAAGTTAAATTGTTGGATTTAATGTATGTGCAGGTAAGTATTTATGTTCCAAGTCTGACTTTTAAACGAATAAGCTTCCGCCCACCCCCTACCGATTAGGGTAAAGTGTTTATTCATACCGAGATTAAAGTAATGAGGTCGCAAAGAGTTTTGAAACCCGGTGCAAGTGTTAATTGAATTTATTGTCAAATACGTCAACTGCTTAAAGACAAGCCCCCTAACCATTCCCGCTATTCCTGCCATAAAGCAAGGGAATCCGCTCTGACTCACCACCCTGGTAAAAATTGCCAGATTTACAGTTAATGAATCCTTGTAATACAAGTTCTTTCCTCTAACGGTGGCTATGAACTGTGCGAACTGAAGTATTGATCTCCGACAATAGATAGATGAGTTGGACTACGATGAATACAATGAAATCAATCCTTATTTCCCACCCCAAATCTTAAATTGTAGCTTTTTGTCATCAATATTTATCTCTATTATTAATTAAGTGAATTCATTATAAGCATATAGATCCTGTTTAGATTTATTTTTCTTTAACTTTATCAGTTGGTCTATATATGTTGATGGTTCAATTTCATTCATCAAAATCAAGAAAATATTATATATTAATCAGAATTGTATAGAAACAGACCAGACTCAGAGTACTATATATAAAAAGCAAAGAATATTTGCTGCTCTGGTCTGGACAGACTCAGATAGGGGACCTCTCATAAGTACAACCACAACTTATAAGTAATCATAGTTTATTTTTAAAAAAAAATTTATTTGCATAAATAATGTTAGTAATCCTATATTTTTTTTGTTTAAAACAATTATGTATTTATAACTTTCTGCGCTTCAAATCCATGCTTAGATTCTTTGTATCTTTTTTTTTTCCTTGGTTAGTTTTTATCTGATGTTCAATATCCGTATTGTGGTCTCGACTGATTTGGATTCGCGTCACATAAGGCTCATTTGAAGGGAAAGCGCTTCCTAATGAGATTTTTCTATACGCAAAATTCGAATACAAAACCTTTGATTAAAAGTGGAGGGACCTTATTCATCCTACCACAACTCTGGTTGGTATTAGATTCTTTATACCTTTTATTTTCTTGGTTAATTTCCTATTTGGTGTTCGGTAACCTCGTTATGGCCTAGACTGATCCGAATTCGCGTCGAGTAAGGCTCATTTGAACGGTAAGCGCTGATTAATAATGGGATTTTTTTTATACGCAGAAGTCGAATACAAAACCCTTGATTAAAAGTGGAGGGACCTTATTCATCCTACCACAACTCTTGTTGGTATTAGATTCTTTCTACTTTTTTTTTCTTGGTTAGATTCCTATCTAGTATTCGGTATTCGCATTGTGGTCTAGACTGATCCGTATTCGCGTCACGTAATGCTCATTTGAAGGGGAAGCTCTTCCTAGGAATTTTTCTATACACAAAACTCGAATACTAAACCTCTGAGTAAAAGTGGAGGGACCCTATTCATCATCCTACCACAACTCTTGTTGGTATTAGATTCTTTGTTCCTTTTTTTCTTGGGTAGTTTTCTATCTGATGTTCGGTATCCGCATTGTGGTCTTGACTGATTTGGATTCGCGTCGTGTAAGGCTTATTTGAAGGGGAAGCGCTTATTCCTAATGGAATTTTTTCTACACGCAAAACTCGAATATTAAACCTCTGATTAAAGGTGAAGGGACTTTATGCATCGATACTATCACAACTCTTGTTGGTATTAGATTCTTTTTACCATTATACTTTCCCAAAGTGTTTTTGCTTGATCCTTCATGGATTGGTCTCCATTGTTGAACTCAAATGTTGTTCATCTCCAATTAGACATATGATTAATGTAACATGTGACAGAATTTAAGTAATGATCTTATAGCCAGTGACAACTCTACATGCATGTGTGAGCTTGTTAGTATTATTGGTCTTAAGCTCGAATAACAAACAAGGGTTGTGATAGTATGGTTATCGGTGTAAAACTATTCAATGGAGTATTTCAGTACATGTAGAAAATATAGAGTATCGCTAATGCTTGTCATTTCTATTTTGCATAATATTGCTATATGAAATGAACTTAAATTAAATAATATAATTAGTGAAGATTTATATAGTTGATCTCGATTTATTTGAGATTTACAGGTGTAATTATTGTTGTTATCTTATAGCCTTTTCATATTGAAAGAAGCATTAAAAATCAATTTAAGGGGTTTTGCAATTATGACCTTTCACATTTCTCTAAGATAATAACATGCATAATAGAAACTTTTTTTTAAAGAATACATATAATAACAAAATTCCAAAAAATAAAAATAAAGTCTACTTTGCCAATTTCTCACAAAAAACTTTATCTTCTTCAACCCCAAAGTGTGAAATTTGAAAATTCTCCCACTAAATAAATAATTTTTACATTTAAAATTTTCGAAACTTTGTACTTAGAGCAACAAAGTTATTGATGGTACTTGGATCAAAAGGTTGACCTAATTTATGACAGACTAATTATAAATTAAAACTTAATTTCCACTTTTCAGTTGCTCCTCAGACCGTTCGAATCCCACGAGTGAATTGAAAATTGGATGCCCCTTTTTTATATTTTGTTACAATTATTTATTCATAAATATTGAAATTTGAATTGTCTTATTTATTTCAAAGGAGCGCGGTTGCTCTTTTTTGAGAGAAAAATCAAAGATTTTTCTTCTTATATAATTCTTATGTATATGAATGCAAATTTACTAATTTTCTCTTTTTGTGAAACCAATCTTCTCATTTATGATCAATATTTTTTTGAACCCTTCTTCAACGAATCAATATATTTCTATGGAAAAATAGAATCTCTTATAGAAGTCTTTGCTAAGAAATTTTTATGTTATCGTATAGTTATTCAATGATCCTTTCCTACATTATGTTAGACGTCGCAGGAGCAGAGAACTCATCGTTATCTCGACTCTGGGGGACCATTGAACAACTCAAAAAGATAAATTTCTTCTTCTGCTGGGTCCTAAAAGGAAAGAAGAGTATATAAATTACTTCACAACTTTGAGAGTCAAAAGTTGGATGGATGTTCACATGGTTTATCTATCTATATATATGTATATATGGGACTCATGACACAAAAGTACTTGGCCAAAGAGGCAAACATTTAGCGGCGTTCAAACTTTAATATATACGTATAAAAGTACTTACTATATTTCAACATATATACAATATATAATTTTTTGATATATAACCAAGCAATTTTTTTATTGGCGGAATCTTAAAGTATAGTGTTGGGCATTACGTTGGAACAATAACAACAAGTAGTATGTCTCAATTCCAAGTTAGTTAGAATCGACAGATACGAATAAAGTAACAAATCTGTTTAATTAATGTTTCTCTATGTCTTAATTCTTTTGAGGGATACCTTCTGTCTATGGTTATAAAATATATTAAGTTTTGGTATCATATTAAGATGGATAATCAAATCTTGTCTACTTATTAAACTTATACAAGAGATTATTTATAAATAATGATCAGTAAATAGGAAAAATACTAAAATTAACTCTCTGAAACACATAGGAAGGTATTAATAAAACAACAATATAGTTATTCTTCTTTATCCCTAATAAGGCATTACGAAGGGTTGTGGTGAAGGAGTACTCGTTCGTGGTAAGTACTCCTTCATCCTTAATTAAAGGTGTCAGCCGTCAGGTTTTGAATTCTGGGTATAAAGCGTCTTTATTAGAAAATATTTTACCCTTGATGTGGGATTTTTCGGCGCGAATTCAAATTTAATCGGGCACCAATATTGATATTGGATACAGGGTGAAAACACAAAAAAAATCCTAATAATAAGGCTACTTGTTGTTTAACACAATCTCCAAGAAAAAGACCACTAAAGAAGGAAAAATACAAAAAACCACCAAATCCAATTCTCTCAGGTTAAATGAGTAAATTCAAAGCAGAAAGAGACATTTGAAAAAGTCAGTTCACAGTTAGGAAAATGACAGTTAGAAAAGAAGGGAAAAGGAAGCAAAAGAAGAGGGCCCTTTTAGTATATGATGTTAACTAAAGAGACTTCCCACAAGTCACCTCCAAAAGTACTTAAACATAATTGAAACATCAATTCTTTTTTTTCTGAAACTTTTGTCTAAAAGGTATAGCTTTTTTCACTCTTCAATTTCATATTCCAACAGCACATGGTGTGCTTCTCAAAGTATAAGTGAGGTCAGTGTTTTTCATTGGATATAAAGAGACATGAATTAAGGGAGAAAATGAAGCCACATGGAACAATACAACATTTAAGTGTTATTCAAGAATCAGTGGCAAGGCTTCTTGTTGGATATGTTATCAAATTTTGCATGCTCCTTCAAATTGATCTTTTTTAGTCACCCTTTCTTTCAGTTACTTTAGGTATGTGTTTTAAATTTTTCTGATTACTCATATTATATGATATATGATTCCAAGAATTTAGCTGTCATCACAAGAATGCCCCTTTTGTGAAAATGAACAATTTTGCTGATATGGGACAGTTGTTGTTTTATGTTAGAGTGAGTTAGAGTCTCATATTGGTTGGGGAATGAACGGATGGTTTGCTTATATGAACTTGGTTAATCCTCTCCTCGTGAGCTAGCTTTTGGGGTGAGTTAGGCGCCAGGTATCTTATAGTTTACATAGTATCAGAGTCGGGTCCATCCCTTTTTGGGGTTCCGGTCCACGCTTCAGTTGACCCTGGCCGTAAAGGGGGTGTTAGAGCAGGTTAGAGTCCTACATTGGTTGGAGAATGGACTGGTGGTTTGCTTATATAGACTTGAGCAATCCTCCCCTCCGCGGGCTATCCTATTGAGGCCTTTTTTTTTGTTTTCATATTAGCTTTGCAGCATTTTGTTATATGGAATGGAATAGAAATGCCTCTGAAACTCTTCTCTCAATCTTTCAGAAAACAGAAGGTGGCAGGTGTTTGATAAATCTGTTTGTTTACTGAAGGATTCATGAATTTCTAAAATGGGAAAGAGAAGAAACTGGTTTGCCTTTGTCAAGAGACTTTTCATTCCTGAGACAGAACCAACAGCTGATCAAAAGGTTTGAATTTCAAGATTCTGTGCATGCTTAGTAGTGAGTAATTATCTTTGGATATCTAAACTGGAAATTATGAAAAATCTTTCAGAAACCAAAGAGATGGAAATGTTGCTTTTTGAAAAAGTTCAAACTGAGGAAATGTCCTGCCATAACATCAGCACCTCAGCAAAGATTAACTGAGGCGAAAGAAACACCTCGGCAAACATTAACTGAGGCGAAAGAACAGCAAAGAAAACATGCTTTTGCAGTTGCTATAGCAACAGCAGCAGCTGCTGAGGCTGCTGTAGCTTCTGCCAATGCTGCTGCTGATGTTATCCGTCTAACAAATGCTCCAAATGAATTCAAAAGGAAACGCAAACAAGCTGCCATTAGAATCCAAAGCGCTTATCGCGCTCACCTGGTAAGACATCCTCTCTAGTGGCTCTTGAATTTTCCATAATGCATAGTGTATCTAGTGTTTTCACTCCTACAATTTCACTGTGAACTTGTTGCAGACGCGCATTTAAAAGCAGCAGGTTGAAAATTAGTTAGTAAACTTAAAGGGTAACAAGGAAAAAACTGCAATCATTGCTATAAGAGTCATCCAGATGTTCATGCACCCAATTATTGTGAGACTAATACGTTTCAAGATTATTCAAATACTTTGTTGAGAATTTAAGTAGTACTTATCTTGTAACTTAAAAGGCGAAGTTGCCTAAACAAGTTTGAGGTAGGTTTGGATATAGCAGGACTTGACCTGTGACTGTTGGACTAAATACCCAGTGCTCTACCAACTCTACCAACTGAGCTACACGCCCAAAAAAAGATAATGAAGTAAATAAGGATTGGTACAGAAAAGAGGCCGGCCCTTTTCTTCTCATCTTATTAAAGGACTACGACTATTTATTATGAGGCTCGTACTACAGGACAAGTGGAAGAATCCTGAGGTCACACTGTCTTTTTGCCCTTTGACTGTTTATCATATCGGCCATAAGGTGGTTTATCACCTCGGTTGGGGAGAACATCATTTTTGTCGTTGGAAAACCCTCTCCGCTTATTAAACTCCTCTTATATAGCTACTTATGTTTGTGTTTTAAGGCTACTTATTCTTTTCCTTTTCGCTTTTAAAAAAGTATTCTTACCTTTTCTGAAATGAAGGTGCCTGATCTCTGCCCCTGTGAAATGTTGTGCAGGCCAAGAAAGCATTAAGTGCTCTAAAGGGTCTTGTGAAGCTTCAAGCAGTGATTAGAGGTGAAATTGTGAGAAAAAGACTCATTGCCAAATTAAAGTTCATGTTGCCACTTCATCAAAAGTCAAAAACAAGAGTTTATCAAATCAAACTCCCTACTTTTGAAGATTATCATGACAATAATGAAAAGAAACTCATCAATAGCCCAAGGGAAATTATGAAATCTAGAGAACTAAAGGTAAGAGAAATCATTAAGGTTCCAAACATTGGTTCAACTATTAAATCTATATAGAGACCTACTAACACATCTTACTATGACTGTAATATTGTTTTGGTTGATGGCAGCTTAAATGCAAGAGCCTTAGGACTTGGAATTTCAACTTGGCTTCAGAACAAGACAGTGAAGCCTTGTGGTCAAGAAGAGAAGAAGCCATTGACAAAAGAGAGCATTTAATGAAATACTCGTTTTCACATCGGGTAACTTCATTTGCACTTGAATTCTCTCACTCATTTCTTATTAGAAGTAGGAGTTTACTTATCGATACAGACAGTGCAATTATTACACTATCAATATTTTTAACATGTTGTAGCAGGTAACCTGCGTTATTTTCTAGATTACGAATCTCACTTTTTATGAACGATAGTATATTTATTGCTTCATTTCAGGAGAGAAGAGATGATCAAACTTTACAAGAAGTATTAACCAGCAAGCAAAACAGAAGAAGCTGCAGGTTTGATCAGTTGGCAGAACTTGAGGCACCACAAAAAGCAGGGTTATTTGAGAAATTGAGATCATTCAGAGACTCAAATGTTCCTCTAGCTGATATGAATGGGATGACACAACTTAAAGTGAGAAAAACGCATAGAGCAGATTGCGTAGAGGACCTACATTCTCCTTCTTCACTTCCAAGAAGATCATTTTCTAATGTAAAACGAAAATCAAACGTTGATGTTAACTCTTTACCAAGTTCTCCTATATTTCCTACTTACATGGCTGCAACAGAATCTGCAAAGGCAAAAACAAGGTCGATGAGCACACCGAAGCAACACTTAAGGTTACGCGAGACATTATCAGGTCAACATTCTCCTTATAACCTCAGGATTTCTTCTTGGAGATCGTCTAATGGTGAAATGTATGACAGTACCAGAAATAGCAGATACTTCTGAATGTACAAGATGTTCTACCAGGATTGAAGAATTCCTCTTTTTAGATCCTATATATGCTATAAAGCATATTGTAGATTCAGGACTCAAAAAAATGTGACTGACTGGGGCACGGGAGGAAGAACATGAGCGTCGTACATTATTAAGTACTACTTTTTATAACAATAGTGTCCAAGCCGGCTTGCTCTCAATTCGACTATTTCACTGAGTACTGCTACTTCCTACTAACAAAAGTACCGCGTAACTCAGTCCACCAAAGATGAATGTCGTGTCTTACATTATTGACTTTGTGGAGTACCAGCAAAGGAAAGCAGAAACTCTTAGATTTGCGGCATTACTTCTGGACATGAAAACAAACAGAAAATGGAGCTATAATTGGAGCTTCAAGCTTCTTGAGTAATCTATCTAAAGTTGATTGATGAAAGCCAGTGCACATCTTTTATTACTGGTTTTAACACTTCCAGAGACTTGCCACAATGTGTATATAGTTCAAAATTTTCTCCCTTTCCCTGTTTGTTTTCCCTTGTTTTATTTATTTTATTGATATGTAAAGTTGTTTCCATGTGACCAGGAGGTCACAGGTTCGAGCTGTGAAAACAGCCTCCTGCAGAAATGTAAGGTAAGGCTGCGTACAATACTCCTGCAGAAATGTAAGGTAAGGCTGCGTACAATAGACCCATGTGGTTCGGCCTTTCCTCAGACCCGCGCTTAGCGGGAGCTTATTGTGTGTCTTGGGTGTTTCTGAGTTGAGTATATTAGAGGAAGAATTGTTGTTTGATGGCCTTTTACCTGGAAGAATTTCCAAGTTTGGTATTTGCATAGAGGTTGCGTTTGCCTGCTGTATTTACATAGCTTATTTTCTTTTGGTTTCTTCCTTCAAAGCAACCTCTCTATTATTTCATGTAAAATTCTTTGAAGAATAAACTTATACAAAATTTAAGTCTCACCTTTCTGATTAATAGAAGAAATATCATTTTGACAAACAAGTGCTTCTCAGTAAAAATGTGGTTAGCAACTAGCCATTGGGAAGAAACAAGAATTAAGCTACTGCTAAAAAAACTAGGAAAGTTTTCTCAAAGATGAAAAATTTACTCCAACTTTTACTGCTCAAGTTAACACATGGAACACTAAAGAAACAAAATCCATTGGAAGCTCCTCAATTCTTTAGGCTTAAAAAGTCTATGCTACATCCAATGTAACAGAATAACACATGAGAGGCACAATGTTCTCCTCAACTGAGCTTGACAGATATCACATGCTACAAATTTGTAAACCAACATAACGCCATCGGCAAGATAAAGACAATTGACAAGAAATATCAACTGTAATGCTCGAGTTACCAGCTAAGCTAAGATAACAGATTGAGATAGTCGGAAATGTCTGATCCATGATAAAATCTATACCAGTCGAAGTAGCCCTCCTGTATGTTTTGAACTAATGATAACACTCAGTCCAGCAACGACTCTGCTGATCTCAAGTCTTGAAACTAAATAAACTCCTACTTGCTTCTGTTCACGGAGACGGCTTTCCTTCAAAGGGCTTTAGCAGCAGAGTGTTTCAGGAGGAGGCAACACAAATCTTGGAGTTGATTTAGACCAGAAAAAGACCATCTAATCAGTTTTCTTTTCTCCATTATTGTTCACAAATAGCTGATCTCTTAAAGTTTCAACTATCTTAGCTAAAATGTCACCATTGGAAGCTAGATAATCTTCAGCGTCCTGTCTACTATTTAAAACCTCTCCATCTATGAAGTAGCTCCCTCCTCCTTTCAGAATGACTTCATGTGCACAAGCCAATTCCAAAACCTCAGATTCAATGCAAAAGCCTCTGCCGTACTGTATCCTCAGTTCAGCTTCTGTTGCTGCAGGAGCTAGCTTATTTTTAACCACCTTTACGCAGATCCCAAGACCAGTAATCTGGAAAGCATTTCAAGCAAGCACTAATTTATTCAAAAGATAATTAATAAAGCCAGTGAAAAAATAACGTGAAAAAATAACGTGAAACTCATCTCAGACTAGTCCATCTTAAAATAAAGGGAATAAGCAAAACAAAGAAAAGCAGGTTAAGAGCTCTCATTTTAATTTTTGATGCTGGGGTGAATATAAGGATTAACGATGCAGACATGACACCAGATGAATCATAGTTAGAACAGCAGATGGCGCTCAAGCTCTTTCCATTTTTCTAGAGTAGTACAGTAATAGTAGGTGTGCACAATTTAAGCAAAACCCTAAACCAATGTAAATGGATCACAGACTGAGAAGTCTTCCAATCTGAAATCAGTACACTCTGTAAATGAGTTAAACTGCAGACTGATAGGTCATAGTCATGTATATTAATTAATTCCTATTCAACGAACATCTCAAATATCCAAAATGAAGTAGTTTCGTATCTTCACTTCAACAAATAGCACACGTACATATCTGGGTCCAATGCGCAACTTAAATGACTTTAAGACTTTTACCATAAATTTGGCCAATTCTGATTATGACAAATTGTTCATTTGGCCAATTATGATTATGACAAATTTTCAAAGTCACTTTGGGAAATATTCTCCTTCTCATGCTCAAAAGAAAGAGAACGGAAAGACAGATTCAGAATAATTCATACAACCTTCTGAAAGAATTGTGACATCAAGAATCTAGATTGTAACATCTAAGAAACAAAATAAACAATTTTTAGTATTTGGAAGCCCATATAGGATAATTATCATAATAGGTTGATAAAATATATTTCTGAAGGTACGAATCAATGAGTCAAAAACATGCAATATCTACCTTATCCATGGTCGTAAGCAATTGTTTTCTAATCGTTCTAAGCCGTACGGCAGCATAAAAAGGCAAAGCATTTCCACCACAAGTTACTTCCTCCATACACCCGGAGCCTCGAACTAATCCTTTGTTAGATCTTCTTACCTAAATAGAGGTCACATCAGTAAGCCAGCTGTTACAGGGAGCAGTACAACATATAATGTGTTCTAGTAACCAGATCAGACCTGATTAATGAAAATGATTAGTGTTCTAGAGTTGCATAACGAATAATTAATTTTACGTAGTGCTTGTGTCATAATCTTTGATTGCAAGCCTTTAGGAGAGTCACATAATGTAGCATCAAGCTCAAGTTGGGGAACAAGAGCTGCCACCTGTTAAAAGAAAAAAATTAAAAACCTTCAGAAGCAAAGATGGTTGATCATTTATATAAGGGAAAGATGATCAGCCTTGAATTACAAAAGGAATTGTTGAGATATACTAGGAAAATTGGAGCAAAAGAATCAGCCTTGAATTATAAAGGGAAGCACTTACACTATCAACCACGATTACATCCATGGATCCACTTTTTGTCAGGGTATTGACAATACTCAGCAAATTCTCAGCAGAATCTGGCTGTGAAATAAGCAGATTTTCTACATTAACCCCTATTGCTTCGGCAAGAGAGGGGTTCATTCCATTTTCGACATCCAGATATGCACAATAACCTATCAGTACAAAGGAAATAGGATGAGAGGGAACAAATTTGAGAATTATAGAGGAAGGAAATACTGAAATGGCTATAAATATTTCACACTGACAATTCTGGATATCATTATCTCATGATAAACATTGAAATGTTTCCTTCCAAACGGTAAATCATCTTTATCTTCGAGAACTAGAACCACTTTCTTATTTACTTTTCATTTATTTCTTTAGAGTAGTCTAACTGGAAAGAATAATGGACTGTACAATGTCCATGAGTACATCTGAAGATAAACGTGTTTAGTATCATGACTGTCTAAAGTCTTCTTTCCAATCAACCTATGGTGCATCTCGTTTCAAGGCTTAAATGTGCCTTTGCCAACACTAAGATTGGCAATCACTTTTTGGTCAAACTGGATCAAAGAAGAACTCGTTGTTTTCTAATCAAAATTAAAGAACAAGATCAGAATAAAACTTCTTTTGAGAGATATCAAACTTATGGGCTTATAAGCATAAGTC
Source organism: Jaltomata sinuosa (assembly GCA_003996215.1). Lineage (NCBI taxonomy): Eukaryota > Viridiplantae > Streptophyta > Magnoliopsida > Solanales > Solanaceae > Jaltomata > Jaltomata sinuosa. The sequence continues at coordinate 688,104 of QJPP01007220.1, forward strand.
ATAAGTTAGGATTCCTAATTTATGGCTTCTGGCTTATTTTTGTTATTTTAGCTTAAAAACAAGTGCTTCAAAACACTTTTTTATCTAACCCAAACACTACAAAAGTGCTTAAAAGTTATTTTAGCTCAAAAGCACCTAAGATAAGCCAATCCAAACAGGCTCTAAGCCAATCTAATATGCTCATCTATATAAACACAAAAAAAGTTACAGCCATGACACCTATGCAAAAGAAAAAATGTTAGGAGAGTATCCAAATGGCAAGGATAAACTTCCGTTCATTCTATCAGTTAATGCTATTTAGAATAAACAAAACCATACAATGTGTAACTAATCTAGAAAAGCATCACGTGAATAGTAAAAGCTCAGTATATTTTTCACCTCCAAGCTTTTGAGCCTCTCTAATTACATGAAGGGCAAGTGTTGTCTTCCCAGATGCTTCTTGTCCATAAATTTCAACAATTCTTCCCTTTAGAAGGAAATTCAAATGAACTGCAACTGTTAATACCAGCAATATCCTTAAGACAAGAATAGTATCAGTAATTTGATTCAGAGAAGCAACGGGCACTAAAATCATTATACAGATTAATACAAATTCAAAACACATAAAGAAGTACTCAGAACAGAGAAGCAACAAGCACTAAAATCATAATTTTATAACTAAACATCTCCTGAAACTACCAACCTGAAGACTCTCATGGTTACAAATGGAACCTATGTTGCTCGGACTCTTCAAAAATGTCGAGGGATACGTGTCATATCCTCCAAAACTAGTGCCATTTTGGAGGATCCGACATGGGTGCGGCAACATTTTTGGAGAGTCCGAGCAACATAGAATGGCACTTTGATAAAGCACAGAATCAATTCCTATTAGTCAATGACATATATCCATTTAGTGAAGCCTCACAGAAGAAAAGGAAAATGCTAGGCACATAATTATACTCAGAAATTATGCCATTTTAAACCTTTAAAAGAACACTTATAATTGGACGCAAACCATAAAATAGTCTGTTGTGGACAGCAGCTGATTTATAAATCAAATAAAGGTATAAGTTAAGACTAGTATAGGCTATACTTTTCCTAATCCTCCTCCTTCCCCTCTCCCCTTAAAAAATGAACCCAACTTCTGACGAAGGAAAATTGCAAACCCTATCAACAAACTTATTTCAAGAAATCATCCATCCATGGCCCTTTGCACATACAGAAAATCAGCCGTTACTTGTTTGGGATTACAAATTTAGACAACAGCACGTCAGAACCACATGAAGACCCCATTTTTACAACTGGCGTCAATGACAAATCTACGTTTGGAATAAACACATTTAACGTAATCACTTTATATAAAATCACCTTGGGTAGTCCTCCAACCCCAAGTGCTAGATCAAGCCTCAATGAGCCCGTAGGTATTACAGGAGTACGTCTAGCACCAAAGAAGCGCTGCAAGGACAACATTGATTCTTTGCAAAAATCGCCTTCAAGCTGCGAGAGGGCCGAATGCAGTGCAGTGGCTTTCTCTGATGTTTTGTTGTCATCTTGGATTTCATCAAATTCACCTTCTGAAGATTTCAATAGATAACAAGGTTGGAGTTATCTAGCTAAAGACATTTGAATGCTCCAGGAGTATGATAAAGGATGAAACCACAAGAAGAGACTTGAAGCAGTTTAACACCAATAGGTTGCTCCAACCTAATAACTTTATGTTGGAGACAAGCTATTGTATTTCCAACAGACAACAAAGCATTACAACAACAACAATAACAACAACAACAACAACATACCCAATGTAATCCCACAAGTGAGGTCTGGGGAGGGTGGTGTGTAAGCATTACAACAAAGCATCATTATACATACATTCACTAATCGAGAAGGTAATCTCGTCCTATCTCCCTATTTGCGCAATTTTCTGCCAATTGTTCTTTGCTTTGCAAGTATATTGATATCTTTACCTCAATAAATATTATGTTCAATACTACGTTGTGGCCGAGGGTCTATAGGAAACAGTCCCTCTACCCTACAAGGTAGGAGTAAGGTACACTCTACCCTCCCCAAACCCCACCTGTTGAGATTATACTGGGTATGTTGTTCGATACTACGTTGAAACATATAGAATGCTACCAAACAATTAGTAAACGTAGAACATATTTCACCAAGCAAAGTTGTGGATACGTGAGCAAGCTACATCACTGAGAATTAGTTACCATGCTAAAAAAGCTATCAACTACGCATCAACATGTTCATTATTCTTAACTGAATAATTCCTTCTCCGTAATCCTAATATATTAAGGGTTGAGGTCTACGATCGACCTCTTTTAATCTTTGACTAATCAGGAAACAAGATACTTCGAAGAATTTAATCCGAGATGCAGGTAGAATGGAGCTGTTCTTCTATGTATAACTCTCTAACCCACATTATACACTCTCTTTTTCCCCTTTCATAGTCAGATTATTCGGATAAATTGAACAATAGAAGAAAGCTTCACATGGTACAGCAAAATACTAGCTTGGAAACATGGTACAGCAAAATTCAGCTATCATAGAGTTTGGAAAACTAGATAAAGATGGTATAACACAGAAGCACCAAACAATTAACAACTTGCAAACAAGTATTTATACCAACCCTCATATCCACCCAAAAAAAGATCTGAACATTTTTATGACCAAAAAAGAAAAAGATTTGAACTTTACAATCATAAATATTAAACTACAACAGCAACAGCAACATGCCCACTCTAATCCCACAAGTGGGGTCTGAGGAGGGTAGTGTGTATGCAGGCCTTAACCCTTCCTTAAAAAGGAAGAGAAGCTGTTTCCGATAGACCCTCAGCTCAGAACAGATGAAAAAGACTATAGCAGTAACAAGCAGGAAGAACAACAAGAAAATATAATAATCAAGGCTAGAGAAACAACCAATAGAAATAAAAATCCTAGAATACGAAAATACAAAACTAAAACTAATACTTGGGGAATGGGAAAGCAAAGTACTCGACTACCTACTATCCTAATTCTCGACCTCCCCAACCTCTTATCAAGGCTCATATCCTCGGTGAGCTGAAGCTGCACAATCATAAAATTAAACTAAACAAGAAAATATGGTTTTTTTAACCACCTGCTGAAGATGCAGAAGCACTCAGCATCCTTCTCCAAGCCATTCCATTCTGACAACAATTAACCCCCCAAAAAGAAACATAATTAGCAGAAAACTTTTGAATAAAAACAGAACAACTACACTTATGACTGAATTCTTAACTCAAACTAACAAAACCCATAACTCCAAAAGGATACACCTACCGTTTCAATTTGTTTTTCTTAATTTTGCTTTTTAGTCCGTTTAAAAAAGAATGACTATTTTCCTTTTGTTTTACTAACAACTCCTTGACATACCGACTACAAGATTCAAAAGGTATTCTTTTAGTTTCTTAAACTCCATGACAGTCAAAATAGGACAAACAAATTGAAACGGTCTATCATTTTGCTTGTGTATATGTAAAGACAGTAAAGAATACCTGGGGTTTGTAGGAGGAAAAGGGGGAAAGAGAAAGGCGACGACGAAGAAATTGAAGTGGATGGGGCACCATAGTTTGTTCAGTAGGGAATTTGTGTTGTGTAACTCCTCCTACTTCGGAGCTTTTAGCAGCTGTATAATAGTCCCGCCATTAATCTACAAGCAGAGCTTTTTATTTTCTCTTGTCAAGAAACAAAAAGGGAAAGGGGCAAAATCTTCTAGAAAAAAAAAGAACTTTTAATTTATATTTTTCACTTACATGTTAAGTACACTATTCAAATTTTTTATTTATTTATTTAATTTAATAAATTTAGTGTCAAATTGAAACTAACAACAACATATTAAATATATTTTTATAGGTGCAATTAAAATCAAACAAATAAATTAAAATGGAGAAAGGATTAAATTACTCCTTAGCAATTATCTCAACTAAATGTTTGGATAACCCTCTTAAGGGATTAAATTATCCTCACTCAAAACACAGCTACAAATCACATTGAGGTTTGGAAAAAATAAAATGTGAGTAATTTTATTTCTTATTGTTAGCTTTCTGAAATAAAGAGGTTATTTTTGATTAATCATCGTCATTACTACTACTTTATTCGGAGCTTAGAATTAGTAATGTGATCGAAGCTCACACTAATATAAAACATAATGTGTTAAATAATTATTATAATTAAATGATAAAAAATACATAAAAACGTGTCAGGAATTCTTGTCTTTTTTCTCCTTGCCCTTATTTTCTTTACCCTCTAATTATGCAAATGTAATTAGGGAAAAAAAAAAACAGATCTGAAGAAACTGTTTGATTTTTCATAAGAATCTACTGCTTCATAGTCAAAAACTGAAGCCTCATTAGTCAAATCAAAAGTTTATTACTTGTAGGCACCTAACATCATTGACTTTCTCAAACTCAAAAACACATAAGAGTTTTCTTGATTGTTGTAGGCTGACAAATTTTTGTAAGCAAATCAAGATTCAACAACATCCATAGTAAGCAGATATGTCTTTGGCAATCTCTCAGCTTTCTTGTTTCTCTTCAATCAATCGCAGATTAGTACAGTTTCACAGTCGACCATTGCATCCATGTTCTACTTTTCCCCTAAAGGTACAATCTTTTTCCCTTTTTGCCCATCAAGAAATGATTTTTATGAAACCCCAGAATCTTATTTTTCCATTATTGGTTAGAGAGACATGTTTTTCCCCATAATTTCTTTTGGGGAATTGGGAAATTTAATGTTTCGAGAAATACACTGGATAATGAATAGTACTCTCTCCGTTTCAAATTGATCCACATGTTTTGACTTGGTACAGAGCTTAAGAAAATAAAGTAGACTTTTGAATCTTATGGTCTTACATTAAAGTAATGTCAAATGTACCAAAATGCCCTTTAATCTTGTCGTCTTAAACATGCCACGTGGAAAGTTGGAATTAAAGTGTTGCAAAAAAAAGAAAGAGTCATTCTTTTTGAAATGGATTAAAAAGGAAAGTAGGTCATTCTTTTTTAAACGGAGGGAGTATTTAATAGCAAGGGTAAAATGGACACATAGTGGTAAAATTATCCATTGGTTTTTCAAACTGGACAAGTGTTGTTGGACATCTATTTTTAATATACTGGACAAGTAAAGATGGACGGAGGGAAGGGAGTAGTACTTTCTGTTGAAAGTTGCTTTAGTTTCTGTTTGCAGAGGGATGCATACATATATAGTTGAAATTTGATTTGAAGTATATGTTTATGTTAGTTGGCACCCATAGTCTCAAAAGTTGTGATGTACCTCACAGAACTAGTTGATCCTCCTTCCCCCTTGCCAATTTTACCAAAAACTTTGTTGTCACTAGTAAATTAGACCATCTTCACAAAAAGACTAGCTTTTTTAGTTGCTTATTTTTTCAGTTTGTATACGTCCTTCGGTTGTCTATATGGAAGATCTTCATTCCTTTCACCGGAGGTAGCACTAGTCAATTCCATCCGAACAAGGGCCTTAAGCAAGAAGGCAAATGAAATTATGTGGTATATTATCGCATATAAGAGAGCTTGAATCTTGAATCTTGAATCTTGAATCTTGAATCTGCCACTAACTGTTTGGGGGCTAATGCTGGGAAAAGGAATGAATTTTAAGAATTTTTGTGTTGCTCTGTTTATTGAGTGCTATTGTACTTCTTTACTCAACTACTGATATATGTTGTAAGGTTTATCATGGTCTAATATGTGATCATTTAGAGCTTCATCATCTTTTTTTTGTCGATAAGATTTCATCTTGTAAATATATGGCACCTAGGCCTAACTCAATCTCAAAAGCTAGCTCACGAGGAAAAGATTGCCCAAGTCTGTATAAGCAGACTACCAGTCCATTCCCTGGGACTCTAACTAACTGTAATACCTCCCTTCACACCCAGGCCCAACTGGAACGTGGTCTGCCTATATAAACTTGGACAATCCTCCCCTCGTGAGCTAGCTTCTGGATTGAGTTAGGCCCAAGTGTCATATCCTTACACATATCAAGAGACTTATCTTCTTAAGTAGTGTCTCTTGATAAACTTATAGGGCATATTCAGCAATCATATGTTTGGACAATAAAAATTACGCCCGAATAAAGTGGAATGGTCATAGAGGATTCATATAGCCGACCCTGACTAGTTTGTGATTGAGGCATAGTTGATTTATTGGTTGATATGTTTTTACCAGTAAATTACTTACTTTAATGTGATTATAATTATCAGGCCGAAGATACTTGCCCTTTTTGGATATGATTTTGCTCATAGAACAGATGGAACCTGAAACTACTTCTATATTTACATATTTTTTTAAAAACAAGCATATAACATCTAATCTAAGGCCAGAATGGACTTCTTTGAGCTGAGATGTTCAAATATGCAATACCTCAAACGTCCCATGATGCTTCTGTATACAGTTATACTCAATTTCTTATCTTATTATTTTTCTGATTTTAGTAGTTGCACCTTCTGTAAGTTGGTTTTTTTACTTTCGATCTCGCTCTTTTTTCTTTCTACTTCCCTTGAAGCGAACTCAGATTTGACAGGTGTTTGACTTCAACATACATAACTGTTACCCTTTCTGATATACTTGCTCCTTTAGTTCGACTCTTTAGTATGGTGCCTGGCATTTCAGTCTGTATGGTGAGTGACTTGCCATGTGGAATCTGTATTTCTTCACTTAGACAAACTTTGTTTATCTTGGATTTCAGGTAATTGCTATGAGTAACGATGGGCATGGCACAGATGAATCCAGTTTAAAGAGCAGGACCACTTTAAGTTATGCAACAGATTCATCAAAATCACTTAATGGGACTTCATCAAACTCATATTCTACACCAGAAGAATCTGTTACTGGGAAAGAAATAAATGAGTCAGGGCAAGAGAACTCCAGCAGCCAGCCAAAAAAAGCAGCAAAAATACATGATTTTTGCTTAGGAATTCCCTTTGGTGAGTATCATCTCATACTCTGGGGGGGCTGAGGAACATATAATACTTCTCTATTCAAGGAGTTCCATATTTCATACTTCTCTTCATAATGCGTATAGTGGTACAAACACATGGCGTTTTTTCCTCTTTGCCACATCATCTTCCATTTTTTGTTAACTTGATCCCTTGTTCACTGGTGAATTCAGCCAGTTTAGAAGTTCTAAAAGCTCTTCAGATTTATCCCATCACGTGTCAGTTGCTTTTGTTCTTTTTTTTAAAATTCCCCCTGTAATCTCGCTGATTACTGAATAAGTAGAAGCAGGTGACACAATATGCTCCCCACCATTCTTAAAACGAAAGCTTAGTGCATTTCCTTCAAGTATTTCTGAACATGTTCAAGTCAAGAATGCCGCTTATGACCTTTGACAATGAGTGATGACTCAATCCTTGGTCCTTTTCTTAAATCCAAGAGTCAGTTGAAAGTAAAACTTTTCAAGATTGATTTACAGTCAGAAAAATGGGGAAAACTTGACTATAGACTAGGATCAAGAGTTGTCATGTAGAGTTCTTTTCTTTATTGGAAATTTTAGCCTATTCGTTCACTTCTGTCCATCAATTCTGTAATGAAAATCAGGATATATGTTCAATACATTTCTTTTAACCTGCAAAACCCCCAATTCTATGAGGAACTAACCATGATTAGTGGAGTCTCCTGTGTCATTGCATCTAGAACTAAGCTATTATTCAGCCCTGTGTCCAGCAAAATTGATGCTGTTTAAATATTCCTTCCATTTCTTCCAAACGGCAGCCTTTGAAAGCTTATACGCGGCTTTGGAGGATAAAGGTGGGGATAAGAAGTTATACAGGTTAGCAAAGGCTAGAGAGAGGAGGACTCATGACCTTGACCAAGTGAAGTGTATCAAGGACGAAGATGGCAAAATACTAGTAGATGAGGTTCATTAGGAGGAGATGGCAGTCTTACTTCCATGGATTCTTGAATGCAGAGGGGGACAAAAGCTTTGTGCTGGGAGATTTGGCACACTCAGAGAGGCGTAGTGACTCTGAATATTGTAGCTGTATAAAGGTTGAAGAGGTTAAGGTTGCGATTCGTAAGATGCGAAGGGGTAGGGCGACGGGGCCTGATGAGATTCCCGTTGATTTTTGGAAGAGCTCGGGTGAGACAGGTGTGAAGTGGCTAACCGAGTTGTTTGATGGTATTCTTAGAACGGCAAAGATGCCTGAAGCTTGGAGGTGGAGCACGATGATTCCTTTGTACAAGAACAAGGGTGATATTCAGAGTTGCAACAACTATAGGGGTATCAAATTGCTAAGCCACACTATGAAGGTCTGGGAGAGGGTGGTGGAGTTGAGGTTGAGACAGATCGTGCCTATTTCAGAGAACCAGTTCGGCTTTATGCCAGGACGCTCGACTACAGAAGCTATTCATCTCCTTAGAAGACTGGTGGAGCAGTACAGGGAAAGGAAGAAGGACTTGCACATGGTGTTCATCGATCTAGAAAAAGCGTATGATAAAGTACCTAGGGAGGTCCTTTGGAGGTGCTTGGAGGCCCGAGGTGTACCCGTGGCGTACACCAGATCAATTAAGGACATGTATGAGGGGGCCAAGACTCGCGTTAGAACTGTGGGAGGAGATTCGGAGCACTTTCCCGTGTTGATGGGGTTGCAACAGGGATCGACCCTTAGCCCGTTTTTATTTGCCTTGGTAATGGATGTATTGACGCGGCAAATACAAGGTGAGGTGCCATGGTGCATGTTATTTGCGGATGATGTAGTTTTGGTGGACGAGACTCGCGGAGGAGTTAATGCTAAGTTGGAGGTTTGGAGACAGACCCTCGAGTCGAAGGGGTTTAGGTTGAGCAGGACCAAGACTGAATATATGGAGTGCAAGTTCAGTGAGGCGACTCAGGATGATGATGTAGAAGTGAAGCTGGATACACAGGTCATCCAAAAGAAAGGGAGTTTCAAGTATCTTGGGTCTATTATCCAAGGAAATGGAGAGATTGATGAGGATGTCACCCATCGTATTGGTGTTGGGTGGATGAAATGGAGGCTCGCATCTGGAATCTTGTGCGATAAGAAGGTGCCTACTAAACTTAAAGGCAAATTCTACAGAGTGGTGGTCCGACCAGCTTTGTTGTATGGAGTTGAGTGTTGGCCAGTGAAGAACTCTCATATTCAAAAGATGAAGGTGGCGGAGATGAGGATGTTGCGATGGATGTGCGGGTTTACTAGGAGAGATAGGATTAGGAATGAGGATATCCGAGATAAGGTGGGTGTGGCGTCGGTGGAAGATAAGATGCGGGAAGCGAGGTTGAGATGGTTCGGACATGTGAGGAGGAGAGGCACGGATGCCCCAGTGCGGAGGTGTGAGAGGTTGGCTATGGATGGTTACAGGAGAGGACGAGGTAGACCGAAAAAGTATTGGGGAGAGGTGATTCGACAGGACATGGCGCAGTTGCAGCTTACCGAGGACATGACCCTAGATAGGAAGGTGTGGAGGACGCGGATTAGGGTAGAAGAGTAGTAGGTAGAAGTGTGTGTAGGCTAGTAGGTAGGAGTGTGTTTGCTTTTTTCTTTTATTATTGATCCGATTAGTAATCGTAGTGTTACGCTTATAGTATCTTGTTCTTGGATTCCTCGTGGTAGTATTTGTGGCAGTGCCCTGTTTCTGTCTGTTGTTTGTTACTACATATTACTCCCTATCGTCTCTTGTAGTTTTGTCTTGTATTTGTATCCTGTATCTTTGTTACGTCCTTTTTAGCCTATTTTTAGACTGTTTTGTCTTGAGCCGGGGGTCTATCGGAAACAGCCTCTCTACCTCACCTCTGAGGTAGTGGTATGGACTGCGTACACTCTACCCTCCCCAGACCCCACGCTGTGGGAATACACTGGGTATGTTGTTGTTGTTGTTGTTCTTCTTCTAATATAGTGCCATTATTTTTTAGGCGGGGAGGAATATTTCACTGATAGTATCTATAAGAGCCTTATGCATAAGACAAAAATATGCATTTTTCCCATTTATTCTATTATTTCTCGCACTTATAAGAAGAAAAGCCTCGCTGTACAGTCACAAGAACTTCAGAAAAAAAAACGCTAAGGTGTTCGTTTTGGTGGTTGTCCAAATTTGTAACCTGTCTTCATGAGTCCTGTGCATGACTAGACCAACACAAGGTTGGACAAGTCCTGAAATTCACAACCCACAAAGTCACTTTTTATACGGAAAATCTCATGCACTATTCATGTTACACCCAAGTTCTTGGATTTCTGGAACATGTACCTCACATGTGAGTGGGCGGCACTTATCTGGCTATACCCATGTTAGGTGCACATGTAGTAAACTTGGTACATATGATTCTTAAGCATTTCCTTGAGCGGATGCTCTAAAATATGGGCACATCTATATATAAGTTCAATGTTCTATTGTACTGTCACTAGGCTACATTAAACTATGATATTGTACATAGCGTCTGTAAAAGCACTTGGCATAAGACGCAATGCTTTGACATTTTCACAATCTCTTCTGTTACTTCTTAGAGACATCATTCAAGCCGAATATCCTTCGAATCAGAATTAATCTTTCTCTACAGTAAGAAAGGTGTTTTAATCCCTTGTACCACTCAATTGATTGTAAACAACTCATTTATTCTCGTCACAGGTGGTCTTGTTTTCACGGGAGGACTTATTGGTTTTATTTTCTCAAGAAATCCTGCCGCATTAATCAGTGGTGTTCTTTTCGGAGGTGCATTATTGGCCCTCAGCACCATTAGCATGAAGGTGTGGCGGGAAGGGAAAACTAGTTTTCCGTTCATATTGGGTCAAGCAGGTATTTGCCGGTTCTTTTCAGTTAATTGTTAATTGTTTTTCTGCCTCATCTCATTGTGGCTGTTGGATAGTCTTTAACATGTTATTGGTTGTGAAGAGGGAACACTTATTTTTGGGCATAATCTCTTTTGTATCTGATCATAGGTTTAACATTGTTTGTGATCATAGATATGTTTATTACTCCATAATACAATAATGACGGCATCCATAATATGATGGGCCTATGAACATTGTCACATTGATCTCAGTTGCCAAGGCTAATTTTTATTTTTAGCTCACTTCGAATTTTAACAACTTCCATCCACAGTCCTCTCCTAATATAAGTAGATTGTGGTCCATAAGGACATTTTTCATGCTAAAATGAAAAGAGGAAAGTAAATTTGCCAAACAATCCCGAGAGTTGTCTCCCTTTTCTCGAGCCTCATTTTGAAGCAAATGGATATTCATTTATTATCTTTTGGGGTTGGAGAGACGGCTGAAAAGAGATATAGAGAAGGAAGCTGACACTCAGTGTCTGCTTAGATCTTGATGAAAGCGCTTAAAATAGAAAAATGGTGTACCTCAGAATTATTATTGGGTCGTGAGTTTCCATATTGCTATCATCGTCTCACCGACCTTGAGGTTATTGCTGTTGACATCAATACATCAACATAATATAATGTTTTCAATATCTACTACTATTGTGGAATCACAAAGCAAAGCTAATTTTCTAAGGCAAAATGGTCTACTAGACCCTTATACTTGTATGAGTTTGTATTCTGGACCCTTCTACTCAGTCCTTTGTCAACTGACCCCTTAAGCTTAATGAATCACAATATTTTAAACCCATGACTAAGCCTAGGTGGCAACTTAATGGATGAGTTGGAACATACGCGTGATTTCACGCATATAAGACGCGTAAACATAAAATTTTGAACAAAAAATAATTTTTTAAAAATGTAATATTCCTTTCTTCATTGCCCCACCAACCCTCGTTCCTTTACCCCACCCCGCCCCTCCAAATTCCCTCATTTTTCACCACCAAAAAATTCAATTGAGAAAAGAATTAGCAAAATCGTCTTAAATCAAAGAAGAAACTACACCCCACCCCTCCATTTTCCCCCATTTTTCACCACCAAAAACATCAATTAGTGTCTGGAAAAAAAAATTGAAAGAAGGGAGTGGTGAATTTTGATGAAGAAGAGAGAAAGGAGTGGAAGCGAAAACGAGATATGTTGTCGTTGTGATGAGAAACGGAGAGTGGAGGGCTGTTTGGTTGTGAGTACCGAAGCTTGAAGCTTTTCCGATGGTGGGTGGACTGTGGTTGTTGGAGAGCTTCGTCGGAGATGGAGCTCGCCGTTAATGAACGAAAATAGAACACGATGGTTCTCTTTTTGATTGTGTTTGGTTGCATTTTGAAATACAAAATCAGTGAGGTGGAGGAGGGTGACTACGAATTGGTGGTTGTGGGGATGGTGATGTCGGCGGTTGTGGATTGGGGAAGGTGGAGATGGTGGTGTGGGTTTGGGGGAGGTGGAGGAAAGGTGACTAGGTGAGAGAAGAGAAATATGAATTTTTTAAAAAATAAATTTTTAATTTATTATTTTGCTTTTTATTTAATATTGTTGATTAATAATTTTAAAAAATAATTAATGAAGATAATTATGACATGGCATTAATTTATGTGACGTGGATCTGATATGTCATTTATTTTAAGGCGAGTGAGCTATACACATAGTATGAGAGGTTTAAAATCTTGTGTTCTGATGGGTTGAGGGATTCAGATGACAAAGGGCTAAGTAGAGATGTCCACTATACAAACTCGGACAAGTACAAGGGTCCATTAGATCATTTTGCCATTTTCTAACTTTATTAAGTATGCAGTTTCTCACATTTTCTGAAGAGCTCAATATAACATGTTAATTCAAGGCACTGCATACAAAGTTCTCGTTATTGTACATGATTCTCTGTGAGCTACCAATCTGCTTTGTGAGACACCCAAACAACAAGGGCGTAAATGAAATTTCAACCTATATGACTGCAAGGAAAATATTTCTCCTCAATGAAAAGTTGACTGATTTATCTGTGATTTAACCTTTCAAAATATGCTGCTACTGATTGAAAGAAATTCCGGGTTACATATTATGTCTATTCAATCGTATAGTTCTGCTATAATGTTAAATGGTTTTTGTGAACTCCATCGTTTCTGGTTCCTGACATGCTAAACCGAATAGCAGAATTTATCTTCCTTTCACTAATTCTTCATTTTCCTCTTTCGTTGTCCTGCAGTACTTGCTGCGGTCCTTCTGTGGAAAAATATGCAGACCTTCTCACTGGTAGTTCTTCATATTGCCAAAGTCTTTTGTTGGCTTATTTCCGGGCTTGCGTTTATTAAAAAAGTTTCTTTTTGTTTTGTTTGTGCAGACAGGAAAATTGTTCCCTACTGGCTTTTTTGCTGCCATCAGGTATTGCAACGTCTTATTTTCTTGCGTCTCTTCTCGAGTGTCCATTACATAGGTGCGCCCGTGCAATATTATCTTTAACTTGTTAAATTTTGTAGTGCTGCAATGTTCTGCTTCTACTCTTATGTGATACTGTCTGGGGGCAATCCACCACCCAAGAAGTTGAAGGCATCTGCATCAGGGGCATATTAGTGAAAAATCTCAAAAGGTCCGCGACAATCAATGGTGACAGTTTTACAGTGAGCAAATCAGTTAAATTTACGCGAGTTTCATACTGGCAATGAGGGAGAATGAGCAATGTTTCGATAATATTGGTCTTGGAATGTACAATGATTTTGCCAAATGTCATAGGAGTTAGTTCATTAGCAACTTGCTGGTGGCACACTGAATGTTATAATAGCTTGGATAATACAAATTGTTATGTATGGATCATTTTAAGTACTTGAGCATAGAATACACAATGTTTTTTTTTTCCATATTTTCTCTTCCTATTGTTTGTTTTATAGTTTCTTTCAATTCAAAGTTTTTCTTTTCATTTTTTCCTGTTAATGTATGAGAAATTTAGAGTTTTTGTTATTTGATTCGGGTATACAACATCAACAACTACGCCTCAATTCCAACCTAGTTACATTCAGATGTGGTTTTACAAAATTCTCTCATGATTGACCGGCTAGTAGTAAAATCTTGTAGAGAAATACTCATTTATACCTTCCGTTATATGTTTGCTTCAACGAATACCTAAACGTAACATATATAGGATCCTCACGACATAATCAGTGTGAGAGTTTTGGTTACCGGCAAACGCTTCTCCAAAGGCGACCCTCTCGAGTTTCCGGTTGTTTCCTAGATTGAAGTAGCCTCTCATCATCCTACAAAAGTAAGAAGTCACTACCAAATTCAAACTGCTCGCCCAATTGAAGTACAAAAGGTGCGCTCAGCCTAGTGACTAGAAAATGAGTTTGCCCTTGAATTGAAGTGATGAGGTTGGAAAGAGGGAAATAGGGGTCCTATTGACTAAAGATTGTTCGGTTCTCCTCAGAATGAAAGTTGTTATGAAGCTCCTATTACTTACTTTGTTTAATTCAAAAGGCGACCCCCCCCCCCCCCCCCCCCCCCCCCCCGCAACTAGTCAAGTTGTATGGATTAACGATTATAATGCTCCATAATCAAGTATTTTTACAACTTCAATTTGTTCCTTACTTATCACCATAATTGTCGCATTCTAAACTATACAATTTTGATAATTTTGAGAGCATAGTCGAAACTCGATGGACCATGGTCCAATTATGTTCCTCTATCGGTATCTACTTAAATATCAAGCTTTTATTCACAATAATGTTCGACCAATTTTGAGACTGTACGTCTAACGCACAACATCAAACATTTTGTTTAAGTTCATTAGAGCTTTAATGCTTCCTAATTATACTTTTAAATCTAATTTATACATGATAACATTAATAGTTATACTAAAATGAGTTTAAGTTCAATGCAATAATGCATCGACGATGTAAAAAAATGTTTATACAATTAAAAGTCAGTTATTAGGTAATTATATATCCATGATAAAAATAGTAACTAATTCACTATCGCATGTTAAAATTAATGGTTAACTAATTAATTCCTGTTTTTTTAATGCCATACATCCCCCACAATTTCCTAAAATAACGCATCAAACTTCTTTATGAAGTTCACTTTTTTCAACTATTTTTTTAGTTGCTGGCACCTTTTTAAAATAAATAAACTCTCATATATATATATTTTTAAAAAATATTTTATAAGGGTTGTCAAGCTCCACCACCAACACCGCCGCTAACCGCCGCCGTATCACGGCTGAGCAGCCTAGTGTAACCACCAATCATGGCCAAGACAATTTTTATCCCAGTTGTGTTTGCATTTCTCTTCCTTCCATCATACACAATTTGCAATGCTCATGAAGATAATGAAGTTGGTATGTTTTTTATTAATATTCCTTCGTCGAAAAATTACACACGCATAGAAGATAGGTAAAAAATAAAATTATGTTTATATATTATATGAGTTAATTGATAACCTCTTTTATTTTTTTAATAATTTTTAGTGAAAATTTTGACTCGTCAGGTATATATATATATCATTAGATAAGCTTTGATGATTCTTTCTTGATGTTTTACTTCGGAAAAGGGTTTAAATTGTTCTACAATTATTGGAAAGAGCACTTTTATCGAATAGGTCCTTGCCGTTGGAAAAATGGGCTTTGACGGCAAAGACCTATTTGATACCAAAAACAAATGAAAGGTAAAATTGTTCTATTTTTGATAATTTAAAAGTAATTGTGGCCTTTTCTAATTTTAGTTTTCACCTTTCTTAACCATTTAGTTTTGTTTTCTCATGCTAAAAATTATTGGTATAATATTTAGTTGCAATTTTTTTTCTTGAAAATTGAATTTGAACATAGCCAATAAGTTTTTCATCAGCTTGCATGACAATTATATACTTTCATGAATGTTGAATCATGTTTTCTAATATTTGAACTTTGTATTAGTATGGACATGAAAATATGTTTATTTGGATTAACCCTTTTATTTTTTGGGCATGGCCCTTTCCCAGACCTTGCTAACGTGGAATATTTTGTGCGTCAGTATTAACAGATGATGAGTCAAAATTCACTTACTTGCTGGGAACACTAGAAGGACCATACAATTGGGGTAAAATTGAACCAGGATGGAAATTATGTGAAACTGGAATGTTTCAATCTCCTATTAATTTTCGTAATAAAACTGTGAAAATCACCACTGCTATCCCACATTTGAAACCAAATTACACAATTGCACCTGCTGTTATCTCTAATAGAGGTCATGATATTAAGGTATGTCACTCTCTAACAATCATGCTACATTTTATATTGGCATAATACATATAAACGTGTCTTTTAACTTGATCTCAACTGACATTTATGCCCTTCAATTTGGAGGATGCTCAAGTAGGTACTTAAACTTGTACGAAGTCGAACAAGTAAACACACACGTCCTATGTGACGTCCTACATGGCAATTCGCTTGAGACGCCATGTAGGACGCCATATAGGACGCGTGTGTCTACTTGTTCAACTTTATGATAGTTTAAGTGCATACTTCTGCACGCCCAAAGTTGGAGGGCATAGATGTCACCTGAGGCCAAGTTAAAGAGCACATTTATGTATTATGCCTTTTATATTTGTAAAAAATTAAATTATTTAAGCCCTTAATAAATTATTAGGTAAATTGACAAGTCACTTATTCTCGGCCTACCAAGAAAAATATCAAATGATGAGCCTATGCGAAAACTCTCTTTTATTTGTATCTAATAGGTATAGGCTATTAGATACATAAAAGTTGAACCGTCAAATATAAATCTTAAACCCCTTTGTTATAGTATACATTATATTCATCTTCTTGAAATTCTGAATTCGCCCCGGTGAATAATGTGGCAGTTGCAATGGGAAGGAGATGCAGGATCTATTAACATTGATGGTACTGACTATAAATTAAAACAATGTCATTGGCATACTCCTTCAGAGCACAAAGTTGATGGAAAAAGGTTTGTATATAGTATATGGTTTTCCATTTCTATCTCATTTATTACTACTATACTATATAGTAAGTGATTATTATTTGAGTTAATTGGAGACTTATTAGATTATATTATGTTAATCAATTGATGTTTAATTTGTAGCTTTGCTATGGAAGCTCACATGGTTCATCAGAGTGTTGATGGCAAATTAGCTGTGGTTGGCATCCCCTTCACAATTGGAGCCCCTAACCCTTTTCTTGATGAGGTATCCCTTTTTTTGTCACTCGATGTCTGATATTCGTTTTGAGCTCGACTAATCTAAATTTCGCATTATGTAAGGCTATAGAAGTGCTCCCTTTTTTTTCATACACAAAGTCAATCCTAAGACGATATGGTTAAGGATGGAAAATTCTATCCACCCCATTACAATCGTTGTTGGTTCTCTCTTTTCTCTCTTACTTTACTTTGCATGAAATCCATGGTTAAAAGATTTTGCTAATATTACTAGTATAAGCCTTGGTGGTTCATCAAATTTTAATAAGTGTAACTCCTCATAATTGATCATTTACCAAAGAATAACTCTGAAGAAGAGATAAAAATATTAGTCGCCTAAAATATTTTAAAGAAAATTAAATTATTAGTCAATTTGAAGGCCAGTGACAAGTCATGTCATGTCACCTGACTTGCAGCAGAACACATGTCACATCACCTAACTTGCAATTGAACATTATAAATTTTGTTAATCTTTTTTAGTTAATGTCAGTATATTATACATTTTGTCATTTTGCCACATATAATGAAAGATGAAAAACTACATTCTTAACGAAATTTCTGATTTTGACACGTACAGTTAATACGCCACTTGAAGGCAGTTGATGATGAGGGTCTGAAAATGGGAGTGGGTCTGAAAATGGGACTGGTTGACCCAAGACAACTGGGGGTCAAAGCTGAACCTTTCTATAGATACATTGGTTCACTTACTGTTCCTCCATGCACTGAGGGTATTATTTGGAATGTACTATATCAGGTACTCCCTCCGTTTTATTTTATGTGGCATACTTTTCTTTTTAGTCTGTCCCAAAAAGAATGTCGCCTTTCTATAATTAGAAAAAATTTAACTTTGAAATTTTCATTTTACCTTTAATGAAATGATTTACAATCACACAAATATTCAAGGATTATTTTGGACCACAAGTTTCAAAAGTCTTCCTTTTTTTCTTAAGCACCGTGCCAAGTCAAACATTGCCACATAAAATGGGACGGAGGGAGTATTATTTTATGGTAATATTGTTCTGTTATATCTGTTGTTGTGCTATTCCCTATTATTTCTTGTACTTTTATTGCATCTTTTTCTAGATTGTTTTTTGTCTTGAGGCGAGGGTCTATGGGAAATAACCTTTCTACCTCACCTCTGAGGTAGTGGTGCGAATTGTGTATATTTTATTCTCCCCAGACCCCACTTTGTAAAAATATACTGAGTATGTTATTGAAGTTACTGACTATTTTATTGGCTAATTTAGGCAAGGACTATTTCAATGGAACAAATGATGGTATTGAGAGATGCTGTTCATGATGTAAGTATTATAGTTATAACTTCTCTTTTAATTTTAATTTAAATATCCAACTTTATATTATTGATGGCATTAAGAAATTTTATTAACGAGAAATGCTTTGTGCGTCAGACTGTTACGTTAATTGTTATCTCCTTTCAATTGTGTTTAACAGGGATTTGAAGCAAATGCAAGACCAGTTCAAGGCTTACGTGGAAGAAAAGTGTATCTAGCTATGTAATACAGACCAAGAATTGATGAATTAATTAAGCTTCAAATTAAATGATGGCATGTGATTATATGTATATGAAAAGAAACAATTAATGTTTCTTCATTGCAAAGTACCTTAAATATACTACTCTATGGTGGTCAAGTGTTGGAAAGGAGATAAAATTCTATATCAAAAGTATTATAACTTGCGATCATTATCAGCAATAACGCATCGGATCTCATTAAAATATTGAAGTCTCAGTATGCGTGAGCAAGAGTACTATTAGGATAAGTGATATTCTAGAAAGTTCTTCGTGTTGCATTCCTCCTTTTTAAAAGGGAAACGATAAAATTGTCTTTGTGTGATCTATAAGTCACTGGTTTAAGCCATATAAAAGCAACCAGTAATACTTTATTAGGATAGGTCGCCTACATCATACCCATTGAGATGTCATTCTTCCTCAGACATGTTTTATGGATCAAGCTGCCCCTGATGTCTTTCTCCAAAGTCCAAATCAAGCCGAGTCTTAATTTAAAGTTGAAATTTTGTTTAGATCGAATATGCAATTTAGATCTTAAAAATTGTACTTTTTTTTATAAGTATGAAAATTCTGTAATTTGTGGAAACAAGTATGAAAATCCTCTAATTTGTGGAAACTATCAAAACTTCTCAATTCTAACATTCTTATCAAATAAGCAAATCATAATTCACAAATAAAATATCAAGAATATAATTGACAATGTTATATAAAAGTAGCAAATTTCTAATAAATATGATTTGTAAAGTAGGTTGACTAATTACTTTTGCAAAATATTATTTTTGTGTCTACTAGAAAAGTGTCTAAATAAAAGTTTATCAGATACGCTCAAGAATTAACATCTTATTAGGTAATTATAAATAAACATGTTGATAAACATATCTAATAAAAATGGTAACCAACTTACTATCCATGATAAAAATAGTAACTAAACTCACTATCACATGATAAAATTCATGGTAACTAATTAATTCCTATTTTAATGCCATACACCCCCCACAAATTCCTAAAATAAAGCATCAATTTTCTAATTAAAGTTCACTTTACTCAGAGGTTTTGGTTACCGATAAACGCTTTTCCAAAGGTGACTCTCTCATGTTTCGGGTTGTTTTCTAGATTGAAGTAGCTCTTCATCCCCTTATCAAACTAAAGAAATCATTATCAAATTCAAACTGCTCACTATATTGAAGTATCAAAAGTGTGCTTATTCCAGTGATGAGGTTGGAAAGAGAGAAGTAGAACTCCTATAAGATTGGTTCTTCAGTTTACTTTAGAATGAAAAGTTGCTATGAAGCATCTACTACTTACTTTGTTTAATTCAAAAGGCGAACATCCACACCCCCTCCCCCCCTCCCCGAACTAGTTGTATGGGGTGGGGTGTTTGTGATGAGCTGCTTTGGATATGAGTAATTTTAAAAACACACAAAGTTCGATATTTGACTTGAAGATTTTTTTATCAATAGATAGGACAACCTTGATATATATTATATGCATAGATCTTTGAGTAGATGGATGATTATAATGCTCCATAATCAAGTATTTTGACAACTTTAATTTGTTCTTTGATTTACTTGGTTATCACGATAATTCTCGCATTTTAAGTTATACGATTTTTGAGAACATAGTCGAAACTCGATGGACAACAAATCAGTTCAGTTTTTCTACGTGCCTCTACTTAAATATCAAGCTTATGTTTACAGCGGTGTTCGACCGATCTTGAGACTGTACGCCTAATGCACACATTAAACATTGCGTTTAAGTTCATTAGTGTTTTAATTAACCCGTTCTGTTTATACTTTTAAAAATCTTATTTATACATGATAATATCAATAATCATACTAAAATGAGTTTAAATTCTATGCGATAACGAGTGTAAAAAATGTTTATACAAAAGTCATGACTTATTAGGTAATTATAAAAAATTAGTAACTAACTCACTAGCTATTGCATGATAAAATTCATGGTAACTAATTAATTCATGTCTTAATGCCATACAAATTCCTAAAATAATGCATCAATCTTTCTATATAATAAGTTCACTTTTTTCTTCTATTTTTTAGTTGCTGGCACTTTTTTTTATAAATAAACTCTCATATAAAAAAATATATATTAAAAGGGTTGTCCAGCTTCACCACCACCACCACCACCGTCGCGAACCGCCGCCATATATCGGCTGAGCAGCCTTGCACAACCACCTATCATGGCCAAGACAACTTTTGTCCCAGTTGTGTTTGCATTTCTCTTCCTTTCATCATACACAATTTTTGCTCATGATGATAATGAAGTTGGTATGTACTTTATTTTTTTCCATTAATTCTAATCTCATATATGTATTTTTATTGATACTCCTTCGTCAAAAAATTACACGCACATAGATAGCCAATAAGTTTTTCATTTTGCATGACAATTTATATACTTTTATGAATGTTGAATCATGTTTTTCTAATATTTGAACTTTGTATTAGTATGGAGATGAATATTTTCCTTCTTTGTTGGTATTCATTTACTAGTTGACATAATATTTCTTTTTTCAATAAAAAAACCACAAAAGAGGAGAAAATTATTAATTAACAGTCATTTCTCTTTACATAAAAATATGTTTATTTGGATTAACCTTTTTTTTCTTAAGGCAGCTAACGCGGGATATTTTGTCCACTGAACTGCCCTTTTACTATACTATCGAAATTAGAAAAAGATTGAAGTAATCATATAGTAATGACTTTTTTTGTTTGTATTTCTTTTAAATAATAATTTATCAATTATTTTTTGAATTATATTTTCATATAAAATATTCCTGCATTGTTGTATTTAATTAATTTTTTGTTACACGATATTAACAGATGATGAGTCAAAATTCACTTACTTGTTGGGAACAACAGAAGGACCAGAAAATTGGGGTACGATTAAATCTGAATGGAAATTATGTGAAACTGGAATATTTCAGTCTCCCGTTAATTTCCGTAACAAAACTGTGAAAATTACCACTGCTATCCAACGATTGAAACCAAATTACAAAATTGCCCCTGCTATGATCAGTAACAGAGGTCATGATATCAAGGTACGTAACTCTTTAACAATACTATTTGCATAGATTTAAAGTTATATACATTGACAACACGGCCATGGTGGAGTCAATGAGGCGTAAGGGCTCAGTCGCCAGAAAATTACACTATGCATGAAGGGTCAAAATTAATTTTAATACATATATAATAGATGTTGAATCTCTTTAATTAGTTTTGTTATATGTATATCTCTTTATATTTTGAACCTCCTTAATTAATTAGTGAAAATCCCGACTCAAGCATTGATCACGAGTGTATCTATGCGGACGAGCATGGGTGAATGTGCACCCATGCTCCTTTTCCTATACTATGTATAGAGATGCTATATTGTTTAGTCTCGCTTCTTTAGGATACGTTCATTGGCAATGAAAAGTATGTCTTGGAGCCTTGATGGCGACACCGAAGCGCACATTAAGCGAGGCGAAGGGTTCAACATGTTTTGAGCATCGCTTCATGGCTTAAGTGCGCCTTTGACAACAATAGTCAATAGTTCAACTGATTCCAATATTTTTAACACGGTGTAGTTATATATGAACCTATAATTTGAAAAATGCAATGAATTCATGATAAGAACCTACCGGTTGAACTCGTTAAATATAAATTTTGGATCCAATCCTTCGTAATAGTGTATTCATCTTCTTGAAATTCTGAATTCGCCTCGATGAATAATGAATCCAATGCAACTAATGGTGAGTATTTTGGCAGTTGCAATGGGAAGGAGATGCAGGGGGTATCAACATTGATGGTACAGACTACAAATTACAACAATGTCATTGGCATACTCCTTCTGAGCACAAAGTTGATGGAAAATGGTTTGTATATATTATATAGTTTTCAATTCCTATTCTATCTTATTTACTAGGATCGTTTGGTAGCTGGTTAGAGTTATGCAGGTATTAATAATGTAGGGATTAGTTATGAGAGAATCTATGTATTATTTATGCAGGTATTAGTTATGCATGGATTATTTATTCATGTATTACTTATTCCACCTTCTCTCCTGCATAATATAATACATAGATTCTCTCATAACTTATACATGTATTAGTTATGCGTGTTTTTAAATTGCAAACCAAACACCGTATTAATTTTATACATGAATAATTTACCTTCTAACCAGCTACCAAACGTGGTATTACTTATGTAAAATTTAATACATGTATTAATCCACCTTCAAACTAGCTACCAAACGACCCCTAAGTGATTATTATTTGAGTTAATTGGAGACTTATTAGATTATATTATATTAATATGTAATCGATTGATGTTTAATTTGCAGCTTTGCTATGGAAGCCCACATGGTTCATCAGAGTGTTGATGGCAGATTAGCTGTGGTTGCTATACCCTTCAAAATTGGAGCCCCTAACCCTTTCCTTGATGAGGTACCTAATCCTTTCTTCTTCTTTTTTGGGTTGTCACTCGTTGTCTGATAACCGCATTGGCCCAACTAGCTAATTTAGATTCATGTGCCCATTTATGGAGAATACGCAAAACTCGGACTTAAGGGTGGAGGGATCTGATTCGTCCCACTACAATTCTTGTTGATTCTCTAATATTACTAGTATAAGCCTAGATGATTGATCAAATTTTATTAAGTCTAACTCATAATGGATCATTTATCAAAAAATAACTCTAAAGCAAAGTGCAGCATAAAATATTTCAAAAAAAAATATTATTCAATTTGAAGATTAGGGACACGTGTCACGTCACCTGGCTTGCAGCATGACACGTGTTACGTCCTTAGAGAGTGGCCTATTTCCATATATTTATAAATACCTTAATATATCTTCATCATTCGATCATCAAGAGTTAGTCTAACTATCACTTCATCATGTTTTTTTTTTAAAATTATTGTTAATGAAATTTCTGATTTTGCTATTATTTTTATCAGTTAATACGTCACGTGGAGACAGTCGATGATAAGGGTCTAAAATTGGGACTGGTTGATCCACAACAACTTGGGGTCAAAGCTGAACCTTTCTACAGATACATTGGTTCACTTACTGTTCCTCCATGCACTGAGGGTATTGTTTGGAGTGTACTATATCAGGTATAAATTCATTTATAAAAATTTAATTATTTTTCTCAAAACAAGTACTCCATATATGGATATTAAATTATAAAAAAATAAAAAAGGGAATTAAGAAGATATTTTAATGTGAAGTTACTGACTATTTTATTGGCTAATTTAGGCAAGGACTGTTTCAATGGAACAAATGATGGCATTGAGAAATGTTGTTCATGATGTAAGTATTATACTAACTACTCTTTTAGTTTAAATAATTAAAATATTCAACTTCATGTTATTTGATTTGAAAAAGGTCTTTCTAAATTTTACAATTCTTATCCTTGATATTTCTTCCAATCACACTCTAGCAATTCTCGATGACGTTGCTCTCTCTTATTTTCTCTTTATCATTCACTTTTTATTTGCTTCCTCGCTTGTTATTTGTTTCAATAACACTCTTTACTTGAGCACTCACTCTTGTCTTAGGCATACATTCCTTACTTGAGCATACTCATTTTATTTGAGTACACATACGACTCAAATGAACAACCTCTATTTATAGGTGGTAATGAAAGGATCTAGTGGAAGATATGTACTACTCTTTTCTAGAATATTCCTAGTTACCGCATTCAAGGATGTGGCCTAGTGGTCAATAAAGTGAGTTACGCTAAAGAACTACGAGGTCTGAAGTCTCAAGTTCAAATTCCAACAGAGACAAAAAAACATTAGGGGATTCTTCCCATCTATTCTAGCCTTGACGGACAGAGTTACTTGGTACCTCTTGCTGGTGGGAGGTGACAGGTGGATTTAGTCGAGGTATGCGAAAACTGATCCGAAAACCACGGTCACAAAAAAAAAAAAATCCTAACTACTTTTTTTAGAATCATTGTAGAATTCTCTTCAGAGTGCCCCTCCCATTTCTCTATAACTTTTTGACTATTCTAGATTCTTCCTGAAACATCTTAGATATTAAGTAAGTTGGTAACGAATTTTTAACACATTACACCTCTTAGGGTGTGACCCTTCTTCCAACCCTGCTAACACGAGATATTTTGTGCATATGACCGCCTTTACATACTTTACATTAACTTTTGGTGTCATGTAATTTTCCTTTTAATTTTATTTTTTTTGGTGTTTTAACAGGGATTTGAAGCAAATGCAAGACCAGTTCAGGGCTTGCATAAAAGACAAGTGTATCTAGCTATGTAAGACAGACCAAGAATTGATGAATTTTGCTTCAAATTAAGTGATGGCGTGTAAATATTACCTTCAAAATACTCTATGTTGGTGAAGTGTTGGATATTACCTTTTTGGATTAATATATTTTGGAAACCAAAAAAGTCATAATTGAAATATAGTAGTCTTGTTATGAATCCACTTGTTTTGAGTGAGTGGATATTCGTAACAAAGTTTTGGGTTGGCCATAACAAATTTTGTAACAATGTATATTTTGAAATATGGTCTTTTATATGATACACTTCAAAGAAAAAGAAAATTCCCTCTACAAATTTCTTGTCTGGTTCTCTTGCTTTGCTTTTTTAATTTATAGTATTTTATAACACGTTATCAACATAAAAGTCTCTAATTCTATTTACATCGTGAGTTTGAGTTTTGTCTTCCTCCACGTATGTCATGTTCTTATTTATCTGTTAATTAAGGTTCATTATGATGAAAGATTTATCTAGTTTTATCATACTTACGTTTGGCTTGTCATGTACAATAAAAAATTACTTTTAAAATTATTGATAAAAGTTTATATAATTTAAATTTTGAAAAAATAAAAGTGTCACATAAATTGAAATAAAGAAAATACCGACAAGTGAAACTTAGAAGAGAAGTACAGAAAAAACTATTATCTTCTCTTCGACTTAAGCTTTTGTATAGCACAATCTATGCTAATTGGTCAGTTTTTTTATTTTTATAATTAAGAAATACATGTGAGGATCAATGACGTATGATTTGAAATTCGTGAATAATGTGTTTGTACCTTTACCTTTTTTCACTTAAATGACAGAGTTTTGTTTTTAGTAGCATTCGAATCTGTGATATACGTTTAACTCGCACATTATATATTGCACTCTTACAATTAATTCGTTTACGTTGTATATATAAACTCAAAATGCAACAATTTTAGCATAAGATAATTGACCAATTTATCCCTTTGCTTCCATTAGCAGCAAAGCTAAAATCTTTATTCATATAACACGCTGCCTATAATCTATATATATTCCAAGATTATAGAAAATATACATACACTTATTAATCTTATAATAATTATATGCTCGGTGTCTGATGTATGTACTGGAACCTCGCTTAATCTGAATGGCGCACTGCATGCTCATTTTGAAGATGACGCCTTCAATAAGATTTTCTCCATACCCAAAACTCGAACTCGAGATCTTACTATATTTATGCGTCTTTAAAATAATACATATTTCTTATTTATATATTAGTATTATTTTATGGTCATTATCTTTAAAATCTTAGATCAGCAACAAAGCGGTCCAAGAGGCACAAAGACACGTAAGCATAATACATAGATATAAATTTTAATTTGATCTTAACTGATAATTGAATATTTTAATTTTGAAGACGTATATTTAGACATCTCAGTTCGTCTTCACTATGCTCGTTAAATACTTCAACTATAGAATGATCATTTAGAGTTTAGACGACTCCTTCAAAAATAAAGAAAATGAGATCTTTTGTCATTTTACAATTTGAACAGACGTAAATGGTTCTTTCATATCTCTTATGTGTAAAAATGAAAATCTCTCGTAAGAAAGACATAAAACTAAAAAAGTTATTTGTAAAAGGCTAGAAAATAATTTCTTCTCAAAATTTATGTGTCACATTAATTGGTATCGAATGTCGACAAGACATATTAGGAACAAGTTAAAGTGTTTAAATGTGAATTCTCAAAATAGAGCCGTTTAGTTGCCAATTGAGGACAGATTAAAATATATTTCTATGTATTATGTTTTCTTTTTATACTCATTGTCCAATATTTGCTTTCAAATTTTTAATTCCGAAGATTTAATTCAAAAGCAAATTGAATCTTTTTCCTTACTTATATTAGTAAAGTAGCGCTCATTTGATCATGATTTTAAATTAGATTGATTTGAAGTTAAAATTTTATTTAAATATGTAATTTAAATCTTAAAAGTTCTTACATTTTTCTCGTAAGTATGAAAACCTACAATTTGTGAGAACTATCAAAAAAAAATTCAATTCTAACAATCTTACCAAATGTTTTAATTATAATTCCCAAATAAAGTATCACAAATACTATTTACGATGATTTTATAAAAATAGCAGATCTCTAATAAATACGATCGATAAAGTAGAAAGTAAAGTAAGATTGACTAATTACTTTTGCAATATACTAACGTAGACTCAATCGTATTTCTTGATACTTTATCAGATATTATATAAACACATGTTATGTATTTATTGTGCTTGAGGTAAAACATGAATGTGTTTACCTCATTCAATACTTTTTCCATCTTATATTAATTATCCATTTTTTCCTATTACACGCATCTAAAAAATTATAAATAAGAAGACAGTTTTGCTAATTCATTTCTTCAAATTTTTTTTTGAAACTTTACAAATAAGTATTTACACTTTCAAAATGAATTAATTATACTGGTAATATGAGAAAAATTTAATTAGTTCTCTCTTAATTTAATATAATGGACAATTAATACTCTCACTGTTCCTAAATAAGTTATTTTTTTAGCTTGGGCACACCCTTTATGAAATTATTCATTTTAAAAAATAAATAGTACTTTTACTAACTTGCCCTTAAAAAATACTTTGAAAAGAATGTAATTCTTTAGTAGTTTTTCGATTTTGTAAAAACTTTCTTTATTTTAAGAAGGGTAAAATTAGAAGAACATCGTTAATATCTTTTTGATTATCTAAAATATAGTATCACTTATTTAGGAACAAAATGAAAAGGTTAAAGAACTACTTATTTAGAAACAAAGAAAGTATGAGATCACTATTTTTAGTAAAGTGAATAATTAATATGAGATAACTGTTTTTGGTAGGATGGACAACTAACGGAGGGAGTATTCCTTTAATTCAATTTTTAATGAATACAATAGCAACAACAATAATATACCAATATATTCCCACATCATGAGGTCCGGAGAGGGTAGAGTGTACGAATCAATTTTTAATGAATAAAACTCAAAATTTCTGATTATTTGTCTCTCTTTCTTCCACCTGCACACATCTTACAAAAGTTCCCAAAAACAAACACGCTCTCTCCGTTCATTTTTATTTATCCATTATATTAAAAATAAATGTCTAACAATACTTATCTAATTTATGAAATCATGAGATAATTTTATACTTAATTTTTAAGTATTGTATTTATTATATTTAAAGGGTGATATGATAAAATTATCCTTTTATTTATAATTTCTTAAGAAGTGTGTAAAGTAAATAGTTGACGAGTATCGTTGGACGGAGAGGGAGTATACTAAAATCAAATGAAGAAACAAAAGGATTTCCTCAATCTGAGGAAAAACAAAACAAAACACATACACACACATTCCCATCAAGGAGCTTCAATGAAAGCTTCTTAAAAATTCCTTCACACAAATCCAAGAATCCACTTACCAAAAATGTCATCAGCACAATCAGAAAAACAGACCCTTTTCATTGCATCACTCATCATCTTCTGGTACTCATCCAACATTGGTGTCCTTCTCCTCAACAAATTATTACTCTCCAATTATGGATTCTCTTTCCCTATTTTCCTAACAATGTGCCATATGTCAGCTTGTGCTGTTCTCAGCTATGTCTCCATTGTTTTCTTGAAAATTGTGCCTTTTCAAAGGATCAAATCAAGATCCCAGTTTTTCAGAATTGCTACTCTTAGTATTGTCTTTTGTGGGTCTGTTGTTGGTGGGAATATTTCTCTAAGGTACCTTCCTGTTTCGTTCAATCAAGCTGTTGGTGCAACGACGCCGTTTTTCACTGCTTTGTTTGCTTATCTGATCACACAAAAGAGAGAAGCTTGGATTACTTATGGTTGCCTTGTTCCTGTGGTTACTGGTGTTGTGATTGCAAGTGGGGTATGTTGAAAAATATGTTTAAAGATTTGATCTTTTTGGTTCAGTTTTTTCAGATTTTGTTGTTTGCTTTCTATTGATCTTGTTGTGATTGCAAGTGGGGTATGTTGAAAAATGTTTAAAGATTTGATCTTTTTTGGTTCAGTTTTTTTAGATTTTGTTGTTTGCTTTCTATTGATCTTGTTGTGATTGCAAGTGGGGTATGTTGAAACATGTTTAAAGATTTGATCTTTTTGGTTAAATCTTTCAGATTTTGTTATTTGCTTTCTATTGATCTTGTTGTGGTTTGGTTTTATGAAGAAAAAATGAGGAATCTTTTCTTGTTTCTGATCCTTTTGGGATCTTTTATCGTTTTCCCTTAACTGTGGTTGATCTATACTCCTTGAGGCTGAGGGTCTCTTGGAACCAACCTCTCTACCTCGAAGGTAGGGGTAAGGTCTGCGTACACTTTACCTTCCCCAGACCCCACTATGTGGGATTACACTGGATATGTTTTTCACAGCTATGTTTGCTTATCTAATCACCCAAAAGAGGGAAGCTTGGATTACTTATGGTTGCCTTGTTCCTGTGGTTACTGGTGTTGTGATTGCAAGTGGGGTATGTTGAAAAATGCTTAAAGATTTGATCTTTTTGGTACAGTTTTTTAGATTGTTATTTGCTTTCTATTGATCTTGCTGTGATTTGGTTTTATGAAGAAAAAAGAGGAATATTTTTCTTGTTTCTGACCCTTTTGGGATCTTTTATCCTACTTGCTACAAAATTGGAGGATTGTTGCTATGTTGCTCAGACTCTCCAAACATGTTGCTGGACCTGTGTCTAATCATTCCAAAAATGCAGTACTTTTGAAGGATCTGACACGCACCCGTCTGCATTTTCGAAGAGTCCAAGCAGCTGTGGATTTTTGAAGTTTTCTTTTTAAAGTGAGATTGTGTTGAAAAATGTTTCAAAGATTTCTCTTTTTTTGGGTCAATTTTTGAATTGAGTCATTTGCTTTCTATTGATCTTGCTGTGATTTGGTTTTATGAATAAAAGAGGAATCTTTTTCTTGTTTTCTGACCCTTTTGGGATCTTTTATCTTCTCCCCAACTGTAGTTGATCTGTACATGCTACAAAATTGGAGGATTTTTGAAGGTTTTCTTTTAAAGTGTGAATCTTACAGCTTCAGATTATGTTGAAAAATGTTTAAAGATTTCTCTTTTTGGTTCAATTTTCAGATTTTGTCATTTGCTTTCTATTGATCTTGCTGTGATTTGGTTTTATGTAAAAAAGAGGATTCTTTTTCTTTTTTTCTGATCCTTTTGGGATCTTTTATCTTTTCCTCTACTGTAGTTGATCTATACTTGCTACAAAATTGGAGGATTTTTGAAAGTTTTCTTTTGAAGGTGGTGAATCTTACAGCTTGATATCAGATCTGTGATTTGTTTGCTCCTTTGATGTATTATGCAAATTCTAATGCTTTTTCTCTACAATGCACTTATATTGTTGAAATTGGTTTTGAATGTAGTCACCATTTTATGATTAATAGACTGTTAGCAAACTGAGAGGTCCAAAGTCTGCTGGTGAGAATTTGACAGCTTCTTTGGATGGTTGTTACCTATTGTATTGTGAGTTTAAATACAATGTTTGTTTTGATTGTTAGTCCAATTTTATGGTATCGTATCGTTAAATCCACAGACGTAATGACGAAAAATCCATTTTATGTAACGACCGATTTGGTGTTATCGCGTTGTTACCTTATATTTCTTCTCATTTTATCTTTGCTGATTATCTAATAATCCTACTTTATCCTTTAACCTACCTTTTTATAATAGCTCTACCCCATACTCTACTTTCCTTTTAAGTTTGTCCATCAAATTGCTCATGTGTGGCATTATGTAACAACGGAAAACGATACAATTTATCCAAAAATTGTATTCATCAAGATAATATAGTACAATACAATACAATACTACGTGATACATTGTGAAACGATGTAACAACCATCCAAACAAAGTGTAGGATTTGAAGTAAATAGGAAGTGGCAATTAACTATTTCAAGTTTCTAAGTAATAAGCAGGCTAGCTAGCTGGAATATTAGGTCTATCCTGTGACAAAACAAGGTAATCTATAGCTTTCTTACCTCATTTTGAAAATTAATGAAAAAATTTACCGCCTTAATACCTTGTCATCCGATATTCTGATAAACTCCAAATCTGTCAAGTTTTAAGTTACATTTTCTTCGACATAAAGTACCTTTTGAGAAGAATGAAAATGGAAGAAAGGTTTATATACAAAACTACGTGCTTCAGGAAATTACTTTCTAATTCTTAAGGTTTATCATAGATGCTAATAATTAATGGAGAGTAAGCTAAATTAGCTTACTGAAGTTGCAAATATAGTTTGAATAGCTATTGGTCCAAAGTATGCCCATTCGGGAGTAAGTGAATGATATTAGTCTAATGGCTGTGCATTAGCAGGAATTACCTCTATGTAAGATATTTTGTCTTCTTAATTCTTTAGTCTTTATCTGCTGGTTCTTGAAATCAGTTACGCCATCATAAGAAAAAAAATTCATTATCTTGAATTTAAAAACTCTTCAACTAGTTGACATCCTCAATCTTCTTTCCAATGACTCATTCACTTGATGTGACCTTTTAGTGATCTGATAAGTATCTTCATTGTTGGCAGGGTGAGCCAAGCTTCCACCTTTATGGATTTATCATGTGTATAGGTGCAACTGCTGCTCGAGCCTTTAAGTCCGTTCTTCAAGGCATCCTTCTTTCCAATGAAGGGTTAGTATTTTCCTGCTTCCAGCCATCTGTTTAAGTTTGAAGTATTGTAATTCTTGTTGGTGGTTCTTTTTTAATCCTTATAATAGTCAGTATATGGAAATAGATGCAACCATGTTCCTTCGGGTCTATGTGAACTCTTTCACCCCAGAACTACACATTTCTGTGTATTTGGGGGCTTGTAAAAGATGAAGTAGAATGAGGTAGCATATTTGCTGTGCACTTCTCGTGGCTTTTCCTTGAGACATTCGCATTGTGAAAAACAGTTTGACACTAACGACAATGAAACCTCTTGAATTTTTTTTGATAAGTTCTTTCCCTGGATCATATGGTGATGCGAAGGGTGATTGAGGAACTTTTGTATGCAAAGCTTGTAAAAAGTCTAGCAAAAATGGCTGCCATTTTAAAGTCCTATAAGGAGGCAGCAGGTTGGCCATCAATATCCCTTAGCAGTGACTGTTGATGGAACAATTTTCTTGTGTGTCCATTAGTGAAACAAACACATAGGAGTGCAAAGTTCGATATACTTTACTTCAAACCATTGATGAGACTGCGGCACAGAGGTGTAAAGTTTTGAAGTTGATGAACTGAACTAGAACGGATAGGTTGATTGGCTTGAGGAGATGTACACCACAAATCAGTTGGAAGGAATACACAGCAATTTGAATATCAAAATTGTAAGATTATCAGGGCCTATCATGGACATCGACGGGTTGAGCAAATCTTTACAAGTCCATCAGTACGAGCCAAGCAAGGATAACCACATATAAAGGACAGAAATGAGTGTGAATCCAGTAGCTGACAAGTTAGTATCACAAACATAAGAGCACAGACGATAAGGAGGCCCAACCGGCATGTCTAAAGTCAAAAATGCCTCCACAAAGATCCAGAACCCAAACCCAGGTACACAAGCACACAGCGAAGTTGTTAAGAATCATGACTCTCAGTGCTTGAACCTGGTGCTGGAGGAGAGTGTGGACTATTGTTTACTACGTTGCAGTTTTGCTATAGAGTTATGTTCATTAGGAAATTCGTTCTTTGATATAGCTGGGTACTTAATAGGACAATGATGGAAGCTGTAGCAAGTTGAAGGGTGAGAAAGGTGGATGTCAGGAAAAAAAAGCTACGAGACTTAGCTCCTCGTTTCACGTATTGGATTATTTAGAGAGAAATGAATAGTAGAAAATTTGAAGGAGTTGAAAGACCACTATGGAGAGTCAAAAGTTCTTAGACCACTATGGAGAGTCAAAAGTTCTTTGTTGCTCATTTCCACTTTTTAACAAGAATATCCTCTTATCCTGTTCTGTTTAGATGGTTGGACATTTTGAGGATTATGTTAATACGTTCATACTCTTTGTAAGGTTCACACTGTCATATCTATGGAAACTGATTTATCCCAAAAAAAGGCGGAATGGAATATATATTACTCGTCTATTCCATTTCATAATGACATTATTATGAAAAAAGTATATGTCAAGATCATGTTGTTCATTGGGAACTGAAATGGGAGAACGAGCAGACAGCAAATGCATAACATGATCTTTGATTTGCAAGTTTGCCAAAGATTGGAATATGAGAGAAGATAGCTTTTGGTATTTCAATGTGATCTAAGCTTGTGGTTAATCTTCATCTCCAACACTTTAAAGATTACCCCTTCAGTATTTATTATCATATTTAGCCTTGTCATGATTTTGGTAAATTATGTTGTAGTTTTCTTTTGTGACCTCGTTTGTAACCTACTGTTTTTTTTAGCGATAAATTGAACTCCATAGATCTGCTGCTTTACATGTTGTATGACCGCCCCTTTAACCTACTGTTATTTTTTTTAGGGAAAAGTTGAACTCCATGAATCTACTGCTTTACATGTCGCCAATTGCTGTTCTAGTTTTATTGCCTGCAACACTCGTAATGGAGCCCAACGTGATAGATGCCACTATTACGCTTGCTATAACACATAGATACCTGGTCCTGCTTATTTTGATCAATTCTATAATGGCATATGGGGCCAATTTGTTAAACTTTTTGGTAACCAAGCATACTAGTGCATTAACACTCCAGGTTTGCGCTCTCCTTCTCTTGCCCCTTCCCCTTTTGTTTCCAATTTGTAGTCGTATTTTAGCTTACTTTAACCTATTTTGAACAACTTTATTCTATGTGCATGACCATTTGTAGGTCCTAGGGAATGCCAAAGGTGCTGTGGCTGTTGTGATCTCAATACTTCTTTTCCGCAATCCTGTTACTTTTATTGGCATCGCGGGCTATGCAATGACCGTCATGGGGGTTGTTGCTTATGGGGAATCAAAGAGAAGAAGCAAATGAGCTGAGACGCAGCCTTCTTTTCTTATGTCGTGAGTTCCCAGTTTTGTTTCTTGAACATTAGATGTACGGTAGAGTTAGTGATACATAGATCATCATTGCAATGTAGTGGCCGATAGATGTTGAGACGAAATGGAAAAAGAGGCGCGGGACTGGGAAATCATTTCCATTCGTCCCTTTTATTCAACACGATAGGATGTATGCAGTTGTATCGGTTTCTCTGTTGTTGCACTGAAGTTATAGGGGACGGGGGGGGAACTGTTAAAATTCTTCTGTTATATTCTTTTTGCCAACGTAATAGGATGTATGTAGTTGTATCAGATGATATGTTGTTACAGTAGAGCAATATAATCTCTTGATGTTTTTCTGTTATTATCATCCGCTATGTATTCTTATTGCCAACGTCATACGAATAATGAAGCAGTTCATATATTGGCATTTCGTGCTCATTTCCAAATTTCTGCTTTGTTGTTTCCATTATCCGTAACCACAAGAAAGGTGGCAAGATTCAAACCTATGGCCGTGTCAATACGAACCTTCTGGCACAGAAAGGGTTCTTTATTTGGTGACGAGCTGGAGATATTAGCTGTGAAAATGCAATCCAACAGTAACATAAAGTGCAAGGTTCAAAATCTGCACTCAAGCAGCTTGTCTTCACAAACAAAAAGCAGCTTTTCTTTTTTCTATTTACCAAAATGGTGAATAGAATATTACATTATGAAAAACAAAAAACAGGAAAAAAATGAAAAAATAAATAAATGGAATTAGAAAAGGAGAAAAAAGAGAGTTTAATGAACAATATGATGGCTCACCAAACATTTAGCTAAAATCACATTTTTTGTTTTAACTAATATTGCAGATCCTAGTTACTTAGTATCAGTTCCTTAGGCCAACCCCAAAGTGAAATCTCCCAGTCCGCTGGTCATTGAAGGCGTACTCCAGTCTTAAAGGTCCCAATGGAGAGTCTACGCGAATACCAACCCCACATCCATATCCACTTCCAGGTTTTCGCCTTGGTCCAGCAGGATCACCTGATAAGTTAAAACAACAATCAAATGAAAGGTTGCCAAAGTACAATGTAGTATCCAGAGTTCAAGAATTCTTTTATGGGCTAAGCTAGCACATGGTTCAAAACTTGGTGGATAATGGGTTTCGCCCCTCTAAAATGATTAAAATGGTACGAAATACTCAGAATAATTACCTTTCAACAGGGGGGCAGAGGAGGGGGGCATTAGCCAAAGTAGTAAATAACATCAGACCAGAGATACATACCAGGAACACTTGGACCAGATCCAAGGTCTGAACCATAATCAGCAAATACAGCCCCTTCTACTGGCCCCATCTGCAAAATGTGGGAATATGATAAGAAAGATCATACATAGAGCATTCATGTCAAAGACGTCTATTAGAGAACTAATATATTGTAGAGAAACCCAAGGGTGTGGCTTAATGATTGATGAAGCAGGAACAGACCACGGGAGACTGGGGTCCATAGCACAGTAGAAGCAAAAAAGTTTGGTCATTTCCTTCTCATCTATCTAAGCACTGGGCCAGTGAGTTATCGTAGTAGTCCTGGTGGAGTGGAAGGATGCAGGTCCCTCGTGGTATATTCAAGCTGGCCCGAGTCCGCAATTATCAACAACCGAGAGGGAGAGGGGGGAGAGAGAGAGAGCTAAGAAATTGTAGGGAAAGACATAGAGCGGTGTTTTAAAAATAAAAGAACATTAGCAACAACAATCTTGGTAGAGTCGAGATAGAACCAGAGCACATTGGGATGGATGAGAAAGACAGCAAAAACCACCAATTTCTAGAGAAATGAGTTCAACTATCAGATTATAATTTCCAACTGCCTCCACTTACCAGAGGGAGTGAAATTTCTCCACAGCCAACCACATAAGACCGGCAGGAGCCAACTGCCCCTTCTTCATATCCTCTTACACTGTTGGTTCCACCAATCGTGAATGCTTCATGAGGCGGAAAATTCCCGACCATATGACCACCAGAGAAGCTGCAAAAAGAATCACAGTAGCCAGCAATTTAAGTTCGGGGAATCTATAAAGGATACAATTGAAGGTAGAAAAAACAAATTTAGCATCTT
Source organism: Jaltomata sinuosa (assembly GCA_003996215.1). Taxonomy (NCBI): domain Eukaryota; kingdom Viridiplantae; phylum Streptophyta; class Magnoliopsida; order Solanales; family Solanaceae; genus Jaltomata; species Jaltomata sinuosa. Next base: position 723,974 of record QJPP01007220.1, read on the forward strand.
TTGAGCTTATCATCATAAAAACTGGAGACTGTACCTTAGGAGAAGATGCATAGGACCTAATACCAATCCTTTTCTAGCACGAGCATTCACTCTGTTGAAAACTAGCCACTCTGACCACACAGGAAGTCCCTGATCCATGTTGAAAACAAACTGCAAAACAGCAGGGAAAAATAGCGAAAGGGGTGCATCAAGAAACATTTTGGAATCCCTTTATTTACTAGACAGAGAATCTGGGAGAGTATTAGGAAACTGACCACTGAAGAACCAGGGTCACCAGAACCAGTATAGACAGTCTCAAGTTTGGCAAGTAACATATCATCGTGAGTGTTTCCACTGCAGCAGTTCAGAAAGGAAAACATTGGACACTTTCTTATGGTCAGATATACAACACTTTAGACAGCACAAACCATCATCAATCTATACCTTGCAGTAAGTGGACTACTGTAGTAGTCCCTTATAATAGGAGTCCCCTTGTCATCCCGAGCACCAGCACGCTGAGAAATTCAAATAGGAAGGACAAGTAGCAACAGCATTAATAGAAATGGGAAACAAAGAATATGTCAGACACTGGGAAGAATAATCAAATAACTCTGTTGATGTCCCAAGACTAGAAACAAGAAAAGATTCTTCATCCTCCTTGGCACACTCTTACAATACAATCTTTTCCTTAAAAGAATATTCAAACTACTCATCCTAGCTTCTGCTCATTATTGCATAAATGACTCAAATTATTCCTAGGGCTTGTCATCATTGCATCGCTAAGCGCAAGTAACATTTATCTTTTATTTTTTAGATAAAGCACATTTGATGTTTCTCTTTAACAATGAATACTCCAAAAGGAAATACTCTTTGGTCCCTGAAACAACAGTGGTTCAATGAAATTTTGTTACTCCCTCCGTCCCAATTTATGTGAACAAGATGACGGAAGTGAGTACCCTGTGGGCCTTACGGAAACAACAGTTGAGTTTCTTACAGCCAGAAATTGTCATTCTCCTAGAGTAACAAATTCAACTCAATGTCAACCGGAAACTAAGAAATCAACTGTTATACTCTCCAAATATCAATAAAGATCTTTATCACTACATTGCACTCTATAACCATGCAAACCATATCCGAAACTAAAATGATCATTTCATGGGAGAGCATAAATTATCTGAAGACATTAATATAAAAGCTACCTGAAATATGATTCCAGCTGTCCCATTCCACTTTGGCCTGAATGGCCGACTGTATTCAATCCCGGCCGTGACACGCCCTATCGTCAGGCTACCATCGGGTTGATTATGAACAAGTGTGCCAGGTGTCCTCGAATTCTAGTCAATATAGGAAGTTGGGTAGAAATGAGCTCTCTAGAACTGTTGTGATATATACTCTAGGGAACTTCAAATTACCTGTATCATAATTGATCTTGAAGTCCTCTTATCATCTCCTTCAATCCATGGATCTGTGTAATTTATCCGAAAGACCGAGTCAACTTGCCCCCGCTCTAGCGACAAATTCAGCTTTTGATTTCTCCCGAAAAGATTCTTGTGGTATATGGCACAACTGAAATGAAAGGACATAATGAACAGCATATCCATGGGAGTAAAACTGAAAGTGATCCTTTCTTTTTGGGAAAATAATCCAAGGTGGAAATTTAGTAGACATATCGACTATAATGGTAACTACTAATACTCAGCAGGTTACTTACTCGCAGTGATGTCTGCTTATAGTGATCTAAGGCTTTCCTCGAGAGATCTATCCTGTCTCTCAAAAGAAGTCCATGCAAGAATTTCTTTCTAGAAGTATTTTAGCTAAAAAAGTTAACTCATTCTACAGATTTCTTTTCTGAGAAAAGATAGTCACATTGGCCTCTTCATAATGTCCTCCTCATAAAAGCTATTTAGAGTAGATTTTCAGTCCTTTAAATAAAAACACCAAAAGTGATAGAAATATATAAATTTTGCAGAAGTGCTCTCCAAGGGGTTAAGCTTTTCATTAAAGTGCTTCTATGAAGTGCACTGCATATGCTGTTTTCTTTAGAATAGAAAGTCACTTAAATCCTTAATGGTTGCTTCAGATGTTGTCCCAAATGTTTACTAAACGTAATATGGAAAACTCCACATACTTAGCATATGTATAGGTTTCACCAGTACATCAATTTGATTGAGCACACCGGAGTATGTGACATAAAAAAAATTCAATTCAACCACCTAGAAATGTAAACAACTAAGTGTTTAACACTCTTAAAAGAACATGGAAGAAAACCATGCTTTGACCATTAACCCCAAAAAGATCTCCTAAAATTGAAAACAGATCTTAACACCACAGAGAATTTCATACTATCGCAATTACCTGCCAATCAATCCAGCAAGAGGTCCACTTGTGATCCTGACATTGAAATACGTACCAATAAAAAAACAGTGGAGAAACCAAAAGAGACATAATGACAAAGTAGTTTTCCATGAATAATAACTTCTCAAATATCACTTACCCACTAGAAATTCCACCACCGGCAGAAATACCACCCCCACTCTTGCGCTCGACAACATTCATAACTAAGTCTACCTTACCAGTGTCTGCAATGTTACATCAAAAAAGTTACAGAAAGAGCAATAGTAGCAGACGCAGTAGATGGCCAGAAGGGTAAGGAGGGGCCTTGAGCCCACCAAATTTTTGTCGTGCATATAGTCTCTTTTATATATACGGCATTTTATATAAAGCTTTTGTCTAATCATTGTTCACCCCCAGCACAACCAAAGACACCCACAAGCAAAATAGCTTTTTAGTTATTACCAAGTCTTTTAGCTGTAAATTTGACAAAGAAAACATATTTTGAGAAATAAGGCACATAATGTCCACTCTAAGAACAAACCACTTTTTTTACAAATCAGTTTAATATTTTTTATTCATTCTTGGATCTAATACATGATATATTTTGCCTCTTATTATTTCAACTTAGATTAGACTTTATTTTAAAGGTTACTTATCAAGAAATGACGATAGTTTTATGTTAACCTATTCAAAAAAAAAAAAGACGTTAGTTTTTAGGCTGAAGTCCAGAAAACGACTAGTAATTATAAGAATAAAGTGTTTTCATGTTTCCAAAAGAAAAAAAGAAAGAAACTTTTACAAGAGGGAACACATTCATTTGCCTCATAATGCATCTCTTAAACTGAAAGCGGTGTCTTTTTTCCTTTTTTTTTTAATCAAAGACTGAAAGTGGTATTTCAAGTACGGAGGGGAAAAAATGTACAAGACATTAAACTCTGATTATAGACTTTAGGAGTCAATTGCAGCAGATTCCCTAATTCCTTCACAGCATCCCCACCCCTCTTCCCAAACAAAAAAAAAACAAGCATTGAAGACATCTATATTTTACAACAGTAATATGTTCTTTCTTCCCATAAACACCTCCGATTTCTATCTAGCCATATAGTCCAAATTATACAAAGGGGATGAGGAACTAATGTTTGTTAGTTTATTACCTAATAAAGATTTTCCCTGGTATCCTTAACTTTTTCTTCCTTGCAGTGGCCTGCAAACACTATATCTCTACAATTTCATTATTATGGTATTTTTTCCTTCGATACTATAGTACTATTTCATCCTTAATTTCTTTCATGTAATGCCCCCGCCCGCAGACCCAAAAGTAAAAGAAAACATCCCAGTGGTGCCCCATTTGACAAGATAAAAATGCATTTATGACAAGGAGAAGTGCAACAAATTAGACAGTTGAAACCATCTTCACTAAAGCACCTCCAGCAGGTTGGGGAATAATGCTAACATCTTCCATAATGCCCATAGCTAAGACAGTGTCCACATCTCTTTTCCCTTGAAACATGCTGTAAACCTAAACAAGAATAGGCGAAATTTGACATTCAAACAAGCACAAAGATAGTGGATTTCCCAGGAAGAAATATGGTATACAATTCGAAAAATTCCATGCAGTTGCAAAATCAGCAATTTCACTTATGCCAATTCACAATTAAGAAGTTACAGAAGCGGCTAAGAGAAAGATAAGACTCTTTTGGTAATTTGATAAACTATGTGAACCTTTTTTTGGAGACTAATACACTATGTGAACCTCTCAAAGATACATTATGTGAACCTTTCAAAGAGAAAACCATGATTAAGGACCTCACTACTCTAACATACTTTACCTACTTTAGTTCATTTCTCTTATATATTGTAACCTACTTATAGAAACACAAAACTACTAAGAATGTGTTTCAAATTGTAAAAGTTTCAGGTATAACAACATGTATATTAGAAGACAGCTTAACACTAAGTTTTTAAAAGAACAAAAAAGAAATCAAATGATGTTAGAATAGAAAAGACTTGTTTATACCAATTTAAAAAAAAAAAATAGAAAAGACCTGTATAAGTATACCTGCCCTTTCTTTGTAGTAAGTTGCCGAAGTATAGTTTCAGCCCTTGTTTTCCCTACAGTTGGCTCACCACTGAGACATGCAAGCAATAAGATATTGCTAAGAGTTATTGCATTCATTAAAAGCATAGGTATGAGAAAGTTGGGTCCTTACGTCTTATCAAGGAAACGGATAGCTATGTTATTCACCTCTGCTTCAGAAACCTGTAGCCTAATCATACCTCCAGAGAGCATCTCTATACCCGATACCTACAGCACAAGATAACTCTAATTCATATTTCCCAAATCACAGGTAAGGCATTCAAAATGAAAATAAACAACAACAGGTTGCATATGTCATAATCAAGTGCTAACCGCTCCAAAAAGACCCCGCTCCATGTACCAACCATTTATAGAGCTTATTATTTCATCTATCCGCTTGATATTAACAATTTTCCCTGCATTGATTGACATCAAAATAAGCACAGCATGGGTTGCTTACCATACAGAATGTAAAATATAGGCTGACTATTTAAAATACTTGAAAGAGAAAAAGATAAAGCAGAAGCTCATGCATATGAAAAGAAATGACAATAGAGGGTGTATAGAGAGTATAAGGAAGGTGTACCATATCCATCTCGAAAAGAATCCTCTATAAACCTTGCTGGAAGCACATTGGCTCCTTCACATACCAAACCATGGAACTCTTGGTTTGGTTCTACCTTATGCCAAAACATAATGATATAAGCAATTACACATGGCAAAAAAATGAGGAAACAAAACATTTAGTTTAATCATTACAACCATTTTGGAATCCAGGGAATTCTTAGAAACTTTTAATTTGATAATACAATCTTCATTTTCTTATAAAAAGAAACTCTTGTTGTTTGATTGAATTTTTATCCAAGTCGAATAATAGCCTACTGTTGTTAAAATTTCAATAAATAAAGTGAAAAAACACTATTTGAAAGTTTATCTTTTTAACCTATGCAAACACAATATCTTATATCCCAATTTGTTTTGTCATTTTTTGCTAAAAAGATCAACTTTTGAGCTAAATAAGATAAATAATTCCTGCAATTTACTCATATTGAAATGACAGAGATAATTCATTTTACTTTGATTGAGACAATCATTTTGAAGCATAAGTTGTACTCTCTCCGTTTCAATTTGTTTGTCTTACATTCCTTTTTGGTCCGTTTCAAAAACAATGTCTCTTCCCTTTTTTGGCAACTCTTCAATTTTAACTTTCCACATTGCATGGGTAGGACCAAAATATTAAAGGGTATTTTTGTATATTCTACGTATCTTTAATTTAAGACCACAAGATTAAAAGGTCTTCCTTACTCCCTTAAAAGCCAAATTAAAATCAGACAAACAAATAGAAATTGAGGGAGTACTTGGAAACTAATAGTACAACAATAACTACTTGTTGGGGTACAAGAACAACAACAACAAACCCAATGTCATCCCACGAGTTGGGTTTGGAGGCGGTATGATGTACGCAGACCTTACATCTACCTTTGTGGGGTAGAGTGGTTGTTTCCGATACTCAACATCTATTCCCCTCACAATAAGTACTTCGAAGCTAATATGTCAGAAAAAAGATGTACCTGGAATACCAAGCGAATACCATCTCTAGTATCCACAGCAACAGGCATACAAGAGCAAAAGTATCCACTAGCAATGATCCTATGCACATCCTCTTGTACTTCTTGCACAGTAAGAGCCGAATTGGGTCGGCATGCTTTGAGTGCATTCAATACCTCACTCTCCAAATCCTTCCTTTCAAGTTCTTCGCCATCTTTGCTTCGCACTAAGACTTCACTGATCAGAACTCTCTCCTCGTTCCCACTCCCACTTTTCGACGGAATCAAACTGGTAGAGTCATCCAAGTTGTTCTGACTCAATGCCATTGATGCACAGCAAAGTAGAGGAGTAGTATTTGATAAATTCCAAGAAAATGGGCAGATGGGTTTTCTTAGAAATTGCAAAAATGCATCTTTGGGACTGAGATTTTGATGAAATGGGTGTGGGAATTTGGATAAAGTTTGCAAAAATGCATCTTTGGGGTTGAATTTTTGACGAAATGGGTGTGGGAATTTGGGAAAATTTTGTACAATTAAGTGTAGATTAGTGAAGAATGGGTTTGGGGTATGGTGGTGTAGAGGAGGAGGAGGAGAGAACAAAGGGAGTTTGATAGAAGATGAAGTGAAACGAATGTCTTCGTTTTGGAGCATAGCTGAAAGTTAATCAATGGAGTTTCAGCAGAAGAATTGGATTTCAATCAACAAAAAAATTCAACTTCAGCTAAATTTTCAAGAAAGTTTTTCTCAGAAAAAAAAGAGAGCAAGAACAAGAGGAGGAAGGAGGAGTAGAGTGTGCACCTGTTACTTGGAGAGAAACAGAGAAAGAGAAGGGAATCTTGTTATAACCCTTTGGAATTTATAAACCCTTTGAATCTTTTTAAGTTATATTTATGAAAACTACTAATCCTTCGGTCTCAATTTACGTGGCACCATTTGACTGGACACGAAATTTAAAAAATAAGGAAAGATTTTTCTCTAACCCTAACCAATGAATGATAGGTCGGCTTAGATAATTAAAAACGAATTCACTTTCAGTAATCGGAGGCAGGTCACGGGACGGCAGGCACGCCCCCAGCTTCTTAAGTTTGGGAATTGTGTGTTGGACCAATGCTACGAGCTTTCGAAATTCAGTGGAATCTTTGTAAGGTCGATCATTACGAGTGTTACGATTCATTTGATTGGCAGGTTCAATCGATTCATAGCCTCTCGAGCATAACCCACTTTGTTATGTTTATCAAATTGTCTTTATTAAAGTCACTTTAGTTGCTTATTTTTAGTTGATTTTTCTTCACAATAAAGTATTAAGTGGGATCCAACAAGAATAAAATAGAGATGGTGCTATTAACTAGTTGACAAATAAGAAAAGCTGATATTTCTTTTTCGGGACGAATTAAAGGAAAGGGTGTCACATAAATAGTAATGGAGGGAGTATCAAAATGTCTCGAACTTTTACTTACAATATTTACCAAATAAGCAAATTATAATTTATAAATAAGGTAACGAAATATCTCAAGGTCGCATTAAATAAATTGCAAATCCATGCAACAATTCAATAACAAGACAAATTGAAATAATGATCCATCTTAGATGGTAAATAAACCAAGAAAGTTGTTTTTTTTTCAACATTTGTTGGCATTGACAATTAACCAAGTAGATATATTGTATCTTGTGATTCTTGTCAATTAGGAATTCCTTCTATCTTGGTTTGTTCCTTGATGCTTTGAATGAAAGACCAAGAAAAGAAAGAAGAATACATCAAATTGCAAGTACAATATCAACGGCTAGTGTACGTTGTTTCTTGTTGTAAGTGAATGCAACGAAAATAACAATAATGTCATATCTTGACATTTCGTGCTCATTACCAAATTTCTGCTTTGCTATTACCATCATTCGTAACCACTGGAAATGTGTCAAGATTCAAACCTATACTGTGTCAATACCGAACTTTCCAGCACAGGAAAGGTTCAAAATCTGCACTCAAGCAACTTGTCTTCACAAACAAAAAGAAGTTTTTTTTTTTTCTATTGAAAAGACTCCATATTTCGACACATTTAGGTTCCAGAAAGAAATGAATTTCCAACAACATCCCAAGCACCAACTAGGCAACTACAAAAAATGAGTAAAAATCAAACAAAAACCTTTGAACTAGTTCTTGGAGGTTGAATGGTGTACTATGAGCGTTTGTTAATGTCTTCAGCTTGAATTTTCTTTCCATTGGTTGTTTCTTTTCCTTTACTCACCATCAAAACCGGATTTCACAGTACTCGAACCTGGACCAATTAAACCATATATAGGTGTAGAAGGATCTGTTTGGGAAGTAGAAGCCCCTTTGACATCTCTTTATCTGCAAATAATTCTCAATGTGAATACACAGAGCGAGGGCGCTGATCTTTGAATAGGAAAAAGAGCCATTCCATATTACGTTGGCTCTTTCCTTCTCTTAGGCAAGTTCTGGACCATTTGGCAGTACATCATAACCATCATGGTGCTTGGTACTCTTCTGTTCAATAGGTATCAACTTCAAAATTACTGCAACAAGCAGGCTTGCAGCACCAATTAAGACACTGAGCAGCCACAGTTCCCAGCTGAGTGGCGTAGTGCTTGCAAACGTGCCTAAGAACTCAACGATGATGACTTGGAAAGCAACAGTGGAAGTTATGACACCTAGGAATATCCAGCTTCCAAAAATGCCACGGAAAACATTTATCTTCTCCATGTCACGGCTGTTTATTTCATTGAAGAGCTGTATCAAACCCCGGGAAAAAAATGATTACCTCTTCATAAAAGTATATCTCAGTAACAATAATACAAATCCAATTTCAAGGACAGTTTGGTTCAGGATTCAGAATGAGTCCCACAGCAAGAAAGCATCGAACAAATGTATCATGTACTGCACTAAAGTTTACTATAGATACCTGACAGAACACAAATGTGTTGAAAATGAAAGTATTGAGAACTATGGTGGCGTCTGAACCTTCGAGCCTCAGAATCTGCTTTCCAGTGAAGTTGAAACCTAAAAGTATAGTCAGTTGGAAGATACTTTGTCCGATTATATTTCTCCACATCGTCTTGGAAATCAAACTCACTTCCCTTCCAACAGGAGGCCTGCTCATTAGTCCTTCATGAGGTGGTTCAGTGGCCAAGGCAATTGCACCTAAAGTGTCCATAATAAGGTTGACCCATAGCAGCTGAACCGCGGTAAAAGGAGCGGATCCTGTTAAGTTATAGCAACAGATAAATATCAGTTATCAATTTAGAAACTTCTTGTCACTTTTTTCAGTGGCACACACTGATCACTAACAGAAAAACAAATGAAGAACTCTTACAGAACATTGAATACCTGAAATGCATGCGGAAATAAAATTCATCATCAGAGCCACAATACAGACTGTCAGCTGGAACTGCACAAACTTTTGAATATTTATATATACAGAACGACCCCATTTAGCCACATTCACAATTGTGCTAAAGTTGTCATCGAGCACTATAATATCAGCGCTTTCTTTAGCAACCTGATAATGTATTTAAGAAAAGAGATGTCAGGAACAGCATAAGATTGTCTATACTCTATATTAACGGGAGCTCTGAGGAAATAACTGTAAAAAAATAAAATGCATAGAGGCTGTTCAATAGTGCATGGTGGAGCTGAACGGACTCCCACGATACATGCACGTAAAAGTTAATCCACAACAAGAAAAGGTGCATGCATCAAAGAGTTGTTTGTGAACTTTGCTAGCCAATGCCAACTAAATCTGCATATGTTAGATTTTTTTTAACCTCTATTGCGTATATGTTGGAACTTAATCCATTTGTTAATATATTTTCCAAGAAAAACAGTATAAGGTGATTTATTAAACGCCTATGCTTATAAGGATTTGATATAGGAAAAACAAAGAAAAGAAAAATCAAAACACTTTTTTTTGTTTAGACTCCAGAACAGAACTGGAAAATCCTGGTTTCCACCACTGGAGATCTCGGTGCTACAACAATCATCGATAAGTTGTAATACAAGAAAATGGCAAATTAGCATATTAACATATGACAGGAGCAATTTACAAACCTCTGTTCCCGCAATACCCATAGCAAATCCAATATCTGCCTCGTGGAGAGCAGGAGCATCATTTGTGCCATCACCAGTAACTGCGACAATCTCTTTAAACATACCTCTTAGATTATTTACCAACACAAGCTTGTCCATTGGTGATGATCGAGCGATCACCTGCATTCAAGATTGTAGCATTTTCAGGAACAATATATTTATATCACATGAATATGCAAGAGTTCGAGATAAAACAATAAAGAGCATACCTGAATTCTAGGAATTATATGCCTCAGTTCATCAGGAGTTTTGTTGCGAAATTCTGGGCCTTCAATGGCCAAACCGTCAGCAGTTAGTATCCCGCATTCTTTAGCAATGGCTTTGGCTGTCTTAATATTGTCACCAGTGACCATTCGCACAGTAATTCCAGCAGCTAAACAAGTTTTTACTGCGTTTTTAACCCCCAGGCGAACTGGATCTTTAATCCCGACCACAGCAACCAATGTGTAGCCACTATCAGGAATACTATTTTTCTCATAACCATCCTCAATGTCTTTGTAGGCCAAGCAAAGAGTACGCAAGGCTTCGCTGGTGAATTCATTAATGACATCCATGATATTTCTTGTCCGATTTTCTGTCAAATGAACAATTTCACCATTAAGATCAATAAACCTGTCACACATTTTAAAGATTATCTCAGCTGCACCCTTGCAGAAAGCTCGTTTGTTTCCATCGGGGAGAGCAATAAGCACAGACATCTTTTTCTTTTCTGAATTGAAAGGCTCAACTTTCAGCAATTTACAGTCCCTTCTTTGTTTATCAATATCACCACCAAGAAGCAATCCATATTCTAATATTGCTGATTCTGTTGGTGTACCCAGAATAGATTTCTTTCCGCCCTTACCCTTAACAACCTCTGCTCCCGTATTGTGAAATATTGCCTGCAGAAGCAATGCCAAATCATTTTCAGGTATATTCAAAGCTATTGCATCCCCAACTGCATCAGTTTCTACCTTTTTAGTTTTTTCACAAATCCATATCTTATTAACTACCATTCTGTTTGTTGTTAGTGTTCCTGTCTTATCTGTGCAGATGCAAGTAGCTGATCCCATCGTCTCACATGCAGAAAGATGTCTCACCAATGCCTTGTTATCCATTAGCTTTTTCATTGCAAATGCAAGACTCAACGTCACTGCCAGAGGCAGTCCTTCTGGAACTGCAACAACAATTATGGTTACTGCTGTCACAAAGTAATTTAGAATAGTCATTGCATCGCCTGAAGACCATTTCGTGAGCTCATGGTGAAGTACTTTCTCTGCCAGAAATCTGACAGTCAACACCATAAACGTCAGCAGAGCAAATGCCAATCCGATCTTTCCAATAATGGTAGCAACACCGCTCAACTTAACTTGCAGAGGAGTCTCGTCTTCTACCTCATCTGCTAATCTCTCCATCAGCTTACCCCATTCAGTTTTCATTCCAACAGTTGTTACTAACATCTTAGCTGAACCATCTTGCACTTTGGTTCCAGATAGAAGAAACGGTCTTCCTTCATATATGCTTATAGGTGCACTCTCACCAGACATGCTTGATTGATCAATTAGCAAGCTGTATCCGGATATGAATATTCCATCTGCGGGAACCAGATCCCCTATAGATAAGTGAACTACATCACCAACCACCAAGTCAAAAATGGGAATCTTTTGCCTGGATCCATCTCTTGTGACCTGGATAAGTATCTTCTTCTTCTCCTTATCCAAATCCCTGAACTGCAACGACTGCCTGTAGTCGCTAATAGCAGTAACAACGACTACCAAGAATATGCTCAGTAGAATGCCTAGCCCATCATACGTTCCTCTTGGCCATCCTTCTGTGGCAAGTCCCACACCAATGGAGACAACAGCACAAACCATGAGTATGATGAGAGTGATATCCTGCAAAGCCTCCCAGAGGAAAGTCCAAAAACTCTTAAAAGGCTTCTCGGTGTATCTGTTCGATCCATATACATTTTGTCTGGAAGGTACATCACTGGTTTTGACTCCTAAACTCAATGAGACTCTCAGCTTACTTGCGACACCTTCAATTCCTCCAAGTTTCTTTAGGCTTTCGATGTCATACAAACTAACAATCAATGCGAGTTTTTCCAATTCAGCCCCCATGATACCATATCCCTCACCAGCTCTGGAGGCTTACAGTAAGCAGCTGGAGAACAATAGAAATGACCTGAACAAAGCAGAAATAAAGAGTATAAGCTTGAATGTCTGAATGAAGTTGGAAATTAAATCAGCAAATTATTCCATCCATGAAACCAATCCAAATCTCTTCCTGGACTCAATAAAAAATGAGATTAGACAATTGCACGCTCCTCCATGATATTGAATAACATACCACTTTTTCTCGAGTTCCTTAAAGCAGTATCGTCAACAACAACATACTCAAACCTTAAAGCAGTGTTATCAAAAGCAAAAAGCTCAAAAAAGTGCTCTAGGTCTATTGGAGCTTTAAGCGCAAAGAGCAATTTAAATGGGGACTTGAGTGAAAAAAGCTCAATAAAGGAATATATATACAAATTCATTCATTCATAATGTTTTTTTATTAACAACTAATACACTTATTTGCCAATTGTATCTGTTGTTTAGTGCAACTCGATTCAAAACAAAACTCCTAACTAATGAGGTGGACGCCTTAGTGCCTAAGCGATCAAAGCACCCTCCCTGAGCTTTTTTGAGCTTCAGTGTTTAAGCACGCCTTAAATAAGCCGTTGACAACACTGCTATGGGCTCAAAAAAGAATGAGCAGTTTCAGGCAGAACCAAAGGGAAGTTCAGCTTTCATTCCCCCAACCCAAACAGTTAAAACTCGACGCCAATTTAGGATTTAGAGTTAGTAGATTCAAATAAAGCATAATCTTATTATATGTATATATTTCACTTTAAGTTTTTTTCTTTTGTTGTTGTTGACAAGGGACCCCGAAGCCGCTACTCTACAGGTGCACACAAGGTAAACCCGGCTCTACTATAATAGCCAGCTAACCGGCAACCACACAGGAGAGTTAAGCTACACTAGGGAAGTCGTGTGCGACGAGCTGACCGAGTAAGCATATAGGGAGTTTCAAACCTGAGACCCCCATTTGGGAGATCACCTACTCAACCAACTCGGCCACCCTTGCGGACGATTTCAACTTTAAGTTATTGAAACTCAATCACTATCTGAACTGCAATCAGGCGCTCAACTTGTCTAGAAATAATCATGTTATGCAAACAACAACAACAAAAAAATCATGCTATTTTTTACGAAGTAATGAAGGAAAAAACACTTAAAAACTTACACTAGCCACCATTTACATCTTGAGAAGCTGTTAGGATCTAATGATAAAGAAATATAGTTGAGCTGAAACAGTTATTGAAACTGGTTGTATTTTCTTGATTATCTCTCTGTCTTCTCTCCAATTCAGAGCCAGATGCACATTAATTGTGAGTACGGATTTAGCCGAACTCAGAATCTTCAAATTAATCCATAAACTTTAAATCATGAATCCGCGTCTGAACTTTAAATCAAGTTAATTCTCTTGTTCCACACAGAGGAACTTTATAGTATATTCAAAGTGAGTGAACAGTGTAGCGGGACAGGCGGGCATAATCACATGAGCCAGCATTTTATGAAAAACATAAAACAAACCAAATAATGACAAAATCTACAAGGGATCCAAGATGTGAAAACAAATTTATAAAACTATAGTACAGTAAAAGTACACGTAAAATAAAGACAATTTTTTCTTATATTATAATCTAAAATACTTCAACTTTTTATTTGAAGGTCCAGCTTGGCTAGCGGTCTAAACAACTTTTTAAAAGAATTCCTTATCCCAAGTGGTGTGTGACTCAAATAAGTACTAATAATATGAAAATCATCATGACTTATAATTTCTTCCAACAATCGTTATCTTGAAATTTAAAATAGTTTCCACTAGCCAGCAATGCATCATTATGTCAATCCTATTTTACGGGGCCAGAGGGGCACTGGGGTAGAGGTGGGGAGTTGGGGCTGTTGGGGCGAGGGTTCTTGATGACAGTGATCGATTCAAGATTTTCATTAAAAGAGTTTGAAAAATAAAAATGTAACGTTGGAATTGATGCAACTTGAAGAGATCAGATATCAACAGTGAAATAATACGGGCTTACTACATCTACGAAATTCAACTTTGGATGTGCACAAGTAGGCACTTAAAATTGTATAAAGTTGAACAAATAGATACATGCATTCTACGTGGTGCCCTACGTGACGATATAGCATCTTACATGGCATCCGACGTGTATTATACCATGTAGGACGAGCATGTCTACTTGTTCACTTATCCAAAATTAAAGGGCATAAATGTAAATTGGCACCAAATTAAAAAATATGTTCATGTATTATGCCTGATATTTATTTCAAACTTCTGAAATTTGTATTACAAGAATTATTTCACTTATCGAAGCTTCAAACTTTTTAATTAGGGATATTTTTTTTGGTCCAAATATTATTCTCGATATTTCAAATAATGACTAAATATTACTCCAAAACTAGTAATTTTTACCAAATTAAAAGCTCTTAAAACATGGCCCTCACATCCAACTCATGTCGAGCTAGCAAATGAAAGTGATCCAGCAAAGAGAAAGGGACCAAGAATAATGAAATACTGTATATGAAAATTATGAAATATTATCACATCTCACACTGTAAAGTCAACCAAGAGAATGTCATTTACTCATTTCATTCATTTTTACTTGTCCACTTTGTATTTTATACATTCTTTAATATGAGTATTTTACCACAATATTCATATTAACTGATGTTTAGGATGTGTTCGGTATGAAAGAAAATATTTTCATGAAAAAAAAATTCTAGAAAATAAATAGATTTTCTTATGTTCGGTAGACAAACAAAAACTATTATCCTAAAAATATTTATATATAATTTAGACAAATACGATAAGAGGTGCAGCCGTGCGGGTGGGAAGGGAGAGATGTGGGATGGTGGGGAGGACATAATCACTGTATAATGTACTAGTAGAACTTGTTTTCTCTACTTTCATTATGGAGCTCATTTTCCTCATTTTTAAAGAAAATGTTTTCTTAGAGAAAATGTTTTCCAAAAATATTTGATCAACCGAACTCATCTTTAATCTTAGGTTTTGAAAAATAATTTGAAAAATAAGTAATTAATGTTGAATATAAAACATGGAAAAAAAAATCTTGATATTTTAAAAATAAAAAAATATTTTTAATATAGTAGACAAATAAAAATAAATAAAGAAAATAATAAGAATAAAAAATAACATAATAATGCACGATGAAATAATTAGGTATTGAACACTAATGGTAATAGTATTGTCATGTGATTATTCATGGCATCGTCATTATCATCAATTTAGTATATATTTTTTCAATATCATTAGTCATATGCTCTTTATATGTTCACATTAGTATACCAATTTATTCAAACTTAATTAATTTAAATTTAATAAATGAGCACGTTTTTTCACAATAGTACTTTATTATAATTAAGTCGTGATTTATTATTGCTAACGAAGGAAATTGATATTTTAGTGGAATCTCTTGGAATTGTCACCTCTTTTTCTACTAATCACACACAAATGGGAGTACCCCTCTATGAGAGAAAATAGATATTTTCATACTTTCATCTTTTTCTAAATGAGTGATTATTTTTTTTTTCTTAAATAAGTGATTATTTAGGCTTTTAAGAATAAATTAATTATATTTTAAATTTACTCTTATTTACATAATCAAAAACCATTAATTAGAAAAGATCATATTAAATATACAGTTAAATTTAATTAGGGGTAAGGTAGTAACAACACCTTTCATTTTTTAGGAGTGAGCAATTTCTTTAGGGGTGTGCTCAACCTAAAATGATCACTTATTTAAGAATGAATGGAGTAATAATTACTCTCTCCGTTTTTATTTATTTGTTTGATTTTCACTCGATATGAAATTGAGAAAGTAAAAAAACTTTTGAATTTTGTAATTAAAGATATGTTGAATATACTTAAATATCTTTCAATTTTGTGGTCTTAAATATATCATGTGAAAAATTGAAATTAAAGAATTGCCAAAAAAGAAGAGAGACATTCTTTTTCAAATGATATACTCTCCCTGTCCAACAATACTTGTCCACTATTGACTTTATACACTTCTTAAGAAACTATAAATAGTAGAATAATTTTACCATATCACCCTTGAATATAATAAATATAACATCTTGAAAAATATAATAGGGAAATGACAATAATTAATGACAAGGGTAAATTAGGAACTAAGTATAAAATTATCTCTTGATTTCATAAACTAGATAAGTATTATTGGATATCTATTTTTAATATAGTGAACAAGTAAAAATAAACGAAAGAAGTATTTAAATGATAAAAATATCTCTATATATGGCCCTAGAGAACACATGTTACTCCCCCCGTCCCATTTTATTTGCACATTTTTCTTTTACACGCATATTAAGAAATAATAAATAAGAAGCTTGTTTTACTAATTTACCCTTTAAAAAATTTCTTTTGGAACTTTACAAATAAATGCGAACATTTTCAAAAAGAATTAATTGCAAGGGTAATATGGGAAAATTTTAATTAATGCTTTTTTTATTTAGTAAAATGATCAATAAATATGAGATACTTACTTTTAGTATAGTGAGCAACTAATATGGAACAGAGGGAGTACGTATTATTTTGACGTAAATGTGCTTTCCACATAGGGGTGTGGAGCATACTTCCCCATTTATTATTACCCCCAAAAAAAACTTTCCCATTTATTATGCACTGCCACCAACAAAATAAGAACACAATAAGTTGTAACAAAGAAACAATAAAAGGATGACTATTTTTTGACTTTTTGTTACTAGATCAAGGTACCAAAAAATGCGGAAAAGCTATCCTATAGATTCTGCTAGACGGAAAAGGGTGATATATACCTTCTAATTATCGAAAATAATATGTAAATATCTTTTATTATACTTTTAGGTTATTTGAGCACTTGCCGTTTAACTTTGAATATGTATATACCTTAAATTAAATAGCGCGCCACGTGTCCTTATACTAATGTATTAACCTATTTCGCCAGTAATGACATATTGTTCAAACTCAAATTTGAGGAGCTATGAGTGATAACTTTTGGGGTTTTTTGTGGTGGTGGGTGCGTCTTCTTCAGGCATCCATTCTGACATTGATCTTGACCTGAGATGGTGGTCGAAGCTCCGGTGACGGCTGTGAACAGTAACACCCCCAAAGGGGAGATGGTGAATAATTAATTTGTTGGATTAGGTAGTGGATCGGGTATCAGACGAGTTTGTAAATCTGGTTAAAATAAATTAGAGAAAGTGGATTAATTCGTTAGGATGAGGACACGTGGCGTGTTGTTAACTTAAGGGTATATGCATACCCAAAGTTAGACGGCAAGGACACAAATAACCCAAAAGTATAATAAAGGGTATTTGCATACCATTTTTAATAATTCGAGGTATATACGGCTAATGGCCCGTTTTCGTCTGCTAAATGACCGTTTTCAACCCCTTTGATATTCTTATAGTGATATTTTAAAAAAATTACAAAATGTAGTAACATTATGTATTTTTATATAAACAATTATATAATATATATGTATTTGTGTATCTAAAAATTCTAGTATTGAACACTCTTTTAATAGAGACGGCAATAAATACCTGACATACACATATGACATACATATAACATATATTTTTAGGTGTTGGTTCCCTTATACATACGATACACACTTCACATACACTTTAATTATATCATTCACATTATTTCAATTAAAATTAGATATTACATGCTTGCCAATTTTTGTTATGTATTTTAAAAACGAATGCTAAATAACACTATCTTGCGCTAGAGTTAGGTGGGAAAGTTGATAGCATTATTTTTGTGAACCCTAGTGCGTGTTATAATGAGGATATCGGAGTGCATTGAACCTCATTCTAAGCAATTTTTTATTTTGTGTTTGGGTGATGATATAGGAATCAAACCATTCGAATCAACGGAGAAGTCTCGAAATGAAGAACAAAATGCATATATTTTGAAATTTGCTACACTAATAGAATAAAATGATATCCCTCATTTAAAGGTTAAGAAGTGCAAAATGTAACATCGCGTACTTTGGTTGCAGGGATGGCAAAATCAGCACATAAAATTATGACCCGCCCAACCCGTTTAGGTTTCGCTTATAAATTGGACTCATTTTGACCTTGCTTAGTTCAATCTATTTTAAAGCTGAGCTGATATAGAGTCCTTATTGATCTATGAGAAATTTTGTCTAATTATTTTAAAAAGGATAATTTTTTATTTGATAGATTTATATTGTGTCATAATATAAGAAAAAAGTTTATTAGGTAATCACACTAATTATAAGAAAACAAATTTTGAATTCTAAACTTAGTAAGAGTTGAACGAGTTGGATTATGACTCAGTTTTTAGCTTATTTCAATCCAATATTCACTTTAGTCCAAGTAACATTTAAGCAGATTAATAACTTAATTATTTATTAAACCAACCTATTTTAATATTTTCAAATTCAGCACAACCTATCCATTTTATATCGCTATTTGATTATTTTATTATGTACCACCACCACCCTAGGATGATAGCCGCAAACTTGAATCAGAGTTTGGGGGATCTAATTTATTGAGACGCTTACTGAGAGACAACTCAAATTGTCGTAGGTAACTTTTATTCTTATTTTATCTTATTTGTATTTTTAATTTTATTTTGAGTCCTAGTTAATAATTTATCTTAACTTTTTTTTTTCTTTTCAAATTCACAACACAAAAGCTAACGGCTCCCCTGACCTTCATCCACCGCCAGTCCACCGGCAGCCACCAGGTAAGATCCTGAACTGTAAAAAATTGTTCCGAAGTTTAGATGTATTATTGCTGATTTGCTATTTGGGAAGGTGGAAACTTCAACTGCACTTGTTAAACTATGCCCACCATATGTTCGACTATTTGCCACACTGAAAGTTGGGCCTATTTGATGAAGTCTGAGTAACAAGAGGGATAGAATTTGGTAGCTAGTTAGGAAGTAAGTTATTCATTTGTAAAATTAATATACGACGTTTGGTTTTCAATTTAGAAACCCGTATAACTAATACATGTATAAGTTACGAAGGAATTAGTGTATTATCTTATGCAGGATAGAAGATGAAATAGCTAATACCTGCATTACTAATAGGCATAATTCATAAACATGCCCTTTTACTTGGCCTCAGCTCACATCTATGACCTCCAATTTTGGATGTGCACAAGTAGGTACTTAAACTTGTATAAAGTTGAACAAGTAGACACATGCGTCCTATGTGGCATAATACACGTAGAACGCCATGTAGGACACAAATTGGCCACATAGGACGCATGTGTCTACTTGTTCAACTTTATACAAGTTCAAGTATCTACTTGTGCACACCCAAAGTTGGAGGGCGTAGATGCAAGTTGAAGCCAAGTTAAAAGGCACATTTATGTATTATGTCTAACTAATACATGCATTACTAATACCTGCATAACTCTAACCAGCTACCAAACGACCCCTTAAGTGTTGGCTATTGGGGAGGAATTAGGCTATTAAATACACTGAATTGAAAATATGGATTTAAGAGTGCTTGGTTAGCTACTTGTGTTTATCAGTAATGTGCTTTACCTAAGCTTGATGCAGTCATGTGTCTACTAGCTTTATTCAACTTTCTGTTTACTTAGGTTGAAGTTGAAACTCATACCTATCGGTGTCTTTCTGAAAGCCTTTTCTAACCACATGGCGATTCCAATTTAGTAAATTCTCCCTTACTTGCACTTGGAATTAGTTATGATCTGAGACCACTGATTTTAGAGTGTTCCTAAAAATATATGAAGTCACTAGTGGCAACGTTAGTCGCAACTGCTTCATTGTGAGTTGTTTGACTGAATCATTTTATTTGTGCATAAAATTAAGGGAAAGGGTCAAAAATACCCCGCTACTTTCGTTTATTAGTTAAGTTTGTCCCTCGTCATACTATCTGGCCAATTTATCCTTGCTGTTATGAAACTTAACAAATTTTCCCTCAATTGGCCGGATTTCCCCAAATTGAATAAAATCACCTAATTTCCCTTAAATAACTCGTTACCCTCTTTAAACCCAATCGACTTTGACAGGGGAGATGAGAAAGAATTTCTGTCTTTAGAAGTAAATCCCACTAAACTAGACTTGTACGCTTGACATATCACATATCCATACCCACAACTAATTTTACCCATACCGAATTAAACCCCAATATGACTAAACTTGAGCAATTAAGGACGATGTGAGAAAACTTTCAATTTTCTCGGAGTGATGTTGGAAGTAGAGGCGGAGAAGATGGTGAGGAGGAGGAGGAGGCAGTGAAAGGTGAGTAGTTGAGTGCGGATGCATTCATTGGTATGCCATTGTTTGTCGGCTAATTGTGTCGGATTTCAATTTGCTTTCATTCAGGAATTTTGACCTGACCTTGGTTTCAATTGAAGAAGTCAAACATTAGTGGGCGTTTGGCCATGAGAATTTTTCACTATTTTCCGGAAAATTAGTTCACTTTATTCATAAAATGGTGTTTGGCCATAAAAATTCCAAATACAACTTCAAGTGAAAACACCTAAAAGGTTGTTTTCACTTTTTCCCATCTTACTATTTCACTTTTTAGTTATTTTAAACACATTATATTCTAAAAAGTCTTTCCAAAAAGGTATGGCCAAACACAACTCCAACTCTAAAAATTCCAAATAAAGTGAAAAGTTTTACGGCCATAACTTCTAATTTTTTTTTTTACATGTTAGTATTATCTTCCTTTGGGCTGAGGTCCAATATGGTGTGTTTCTTAGAACCAGAAGTACAAAGTGCAAGCCTCAATCTTGAAGAAATCTTGCTTTGCTCTATGCTCTAACTACTAGTCTTTCTATTTCTAACCATCTCCAGCCTTTGTCGAATCAATGCCACAAAAAGGTAACTTTTGTTCTCGCTGTGTCTCTCTTTATAGAGCTGAATAGTATTTGGGAAATACAAAGGGATGAAGAAACGGCTCCCAACTGATAGAAAAATAAATAATCTCTGCAAGAAGTAGAATAGGCAATGTAGCTGCAAATTCCCAATAATAGAACCATGAAAAGACGCTATTACCTCTCTTTGGCTATCACAATATCTTTTTGTTTTTGTTTGTTTAGATTTTTTCTAACTTCTTTTTTTATGTTTTAAATTTTGAAATTGTTGAGGAATAACAGCAGCAACATAGAAAGATGAGATCCCAAAACATCTCGGAGGCATTTGATTTCTTGTTGATTTCATCAGTCAAAAAGTACAACCAAGCACGAAATCTCTCTCTGTGTGTGTGTGAAGTTTATACTGAAATTGTTTATATTAAAAATGTTAATTTAATTTATAAATTCTCGTTCTTTTATTATCTTGTTAGTTTGGTTTAATTTAGTTTATAAGCTCTCTTCTCTTTATGATTAGCTTAGTTTATTATATGTGTTACATTTTTATCTATTCTTTATTTTGCTTAAAATAAATTTAAACATATTACCTCATTTCAAATTTCGCAATTTATTGTTAATGTAAATAACTTTTAATTGCTTAGAATATGCTCAATCACCATTGTGCCGCATTTTTCGGTATAACTTTTACTTGGTAATTCATGAGATTAGTGGAGTTTTCACATTGTAATGAATTGAACTTGCAATTAGCTTCTCCTTTAATAATCAAGTGTTACCGTCTCTATTTGCTTAGATGGCTGTAATCTGTGCTAGATTTTTAATTTTTCTGGTAATTTGCTATTATTTCAGCTATGGAAGCTGATAAGTGGGAAAGTTTTTCAGAAGGAACTAGTGATTCTGAAGGCTATGGGGAGGATCCTGATGATGATGACCATTGCTGTGCATATGGATCGAGTGATATACCCAAGTTGCAGTTCAGGTTTCATCTCATGATATAGATAAATTATTAAAAATAATTTTGAAAACATATAGGAATATGAATAGGCGGTCATCTTTTTCTTCAGGAAAGATATTTCACGATCACAATGGCTCGATCCATTAGGAATGGCTGAGGTCGTGGAGAGGAAGGGTGGATTGTGGACCACTACTGGGATAGTTCGTAATGGCAAGATATATTGCTTCATTGAAGAGATCTTGTAGGTGATGAAAATTCTCTTTTGTTATCTCCCGTAGTTGAAGAGTTAAATACTACTGACTTTGGTACATGCATAATTTTAGAATAAGCCACGAGAAAATAAGAACTGGGGTGTTTTCAGCATATTTGGTCAGATTCAAATTTTAGATCTGTTTGGCTGAGAAAAAAACGAAAATATCTTTCCTTAGTATCTTAACAAGACCTCGAAAGAGGTATTATTTCTCTTGTTTTTATGTTTCCAAAAATTGAACATTGTATAGCTCAGCTAATAAATTGGCATACTTTTCTGTTAATCTTTTCCTCATCAATGATTCTGA
Source organism: Jaltomata sinuosa (assembly GCA_003996215.1). Lineage (NCBI taxonomy): Eukaryota > Viridiplantae > Streptophyta > Magnoliopsida > Solanales > Solanaceae > Jaltomata > Jaltomata sinuosa. The sequence goes on from QJPP01007220.1 coordinate 746,468, forward strand.
GGGCTGATTTTGGTATAGATTTCTGATACTCCTAGTGATATTCTCATTACCCCTCTGGTTATGCTTGTGAACTTTAGTTGCACACTTGTCTACTGCTTCGACACGTTAGAAAAATTAGTCTGGTTGGAGAAAGAGAGTAAAACCAAATGGATAAATTATATGAAGAGATAGATAACAAGTATTTAAAGGTGAGTGTTTTCATCTGACACATTTATTTGTATTAGGACAATATATGAAAAATTTATGTTTCATTTGAGATTTATCCTCTGCAATTTTCAGTGTCTAAAGGATGATACTGGTTTTGTCATGTAGATATCTTGCCGAAATTGGGGCTCTACATCTCTTCAGTAATGATGATACACCCCTTTCTCTGGAACATGTATACAGCAAGGTTGCAGAAGGGAAAAATGGATGTTCCTTGGAATATTATGAAGCATATAAGCACTTGAAATCTCTTGGTTATATAGTTGGGCGTCATGATATTCCTTGGTCGGTAAGAAGGTCAAAAGGTAATTGTGTTGTTAACCAAGACGTGTCGGAGACTGATCAAAATGGAGATGAAGAATCAAGAAACAATATTCTCATCTCTGAAATGTTTAGTAATATGCAAATTGGTGGATTGAGACTGGCCTTTGACGTTTACCCTCCTAATAGCAGATTCAGAAAGTCTGCTCCTGGTGATCCCTGTTTTGTACTTTGTCTTGCTAGGTAGGTACCTTGTTAATGCGTTCATTATCTTAAGGTGCCTAGGCCTACTAAAATTTGCTGAATCTTTTCCCCTCCTAGTATCATTTAGCTGATTATAGGAACTTGATATAACTAGTTTAGCAATTCGATGGGTGAGTATTGTTGAATGTTTAGGAGTAAGATGGGTTACCTGGTATTCTGGAAAGAAGTAGTTGCTTTAATATTTTCCACTTTATCCCTCACTCTTGACCTGTCTTATTCCCTCCATTCTTTTGTCTCACTTTGTTGATCCACATCAACTGTCGAAGTAGCTTTATTTTATGAGTATTGTATTTTCTTGTGCAGTGAGTATCCACCTTCCAAAGAAGAGATTGAGGATCTTGAGAGTCATTCTCATGGTATTCCGTTGAAATTCTGTCTTGTTGAGCATGGGCGTGTGAGCTTTTTCTCATTCAACAAAGTTGAGCTCCCTATCCTTCCATGATCCTTTCGAGCAACGGAAACAAATCTTGGCATGCCCTGTGAAGAGCTATGGTAACAATTATGAATTTTTAGTTTGTGGATTGATGTTTAACCAGTGTAACTGCAACACATTTATTAGATGATGAGTACGTCTGACTAATGAAACAGGACTCCGTTTCTCTGCTTATGACAAGTCTCGTCTTCTTTACCTTCATTGTAAAAGCTGAAGGTTGATTAGTGTTATATGGCAAACGTATGTGTTACAATGGTGAAATCTACTCTAGTTAAAACTGATCTATCTGTTAAGATGAGTTATACCGGTATTTAGCTCTTTGCCGGAGCCCCAGAAACACTTCTATCCCTTGGCTGCTGGATTGCTTTTATCATTTTTTAGCTCCTTTGCACCAGTCTGTTTACATTTATATCAATTTTTGGGTGAGGAAACTAATTCCTGCCACTGCGCCAACTTCTAAAACTTGTATTGTTAGTGAGGTTCCCATTGATTGCTGTTTACTCGGTTAATTGGTTAATCTTTCCATGGATGAATTCCATTCCCATTGACTAATTGTGGAGTCCAATCCATTCTTCATATCTTTCTGGTGATCTGGCTTCTGTTGTTCTCAATCAAAAGCAATTACAGTGATTGCTACAGTAGCACATACAATAGTGAAGCCTCACAATCTCAGCGGAGGCAAAAAACACTAGGTGATTCTTCCCATCTGTTCTAGCCTTGGTGGACAGAGTTACCTGGTACCTGTTGCTGGTGGGAGGTAGTAGGTATCCCGTGGATTTAGTCGAGGTGCGCAAAAGCTGGCCCGGATACCACGGTCATCAAAAAAAAATAAAAAAAATAGTGAAGCCTCACAACTAAATTTTAGTATTCCCAAAAGCTGATTCAATAGTCTTCCTTTATTGATTCAAAAGCTTCTTTCCTGCGACATGGTCACTAAGGTTAGTTTCTATAGGGCGAAGCGGTGACATCATTCATTCATTCTGACAACTCATTTCCCTATTTTCTCTAGATCTATGCGACTCATATGACACAAGTAACGTTAGTTGTGTGAGGCTCCTTTTTGTGGGACAAAAAAATGGACCCACATTTTACACTTTTGGGTCCACAAATTCTAGATCCACTTTCTTATCTCACAAAAAAGGAGCCTCGCAACTAACTAAATTAATGTTGTGTGAGGCGCACATTAAATTCTTTTAACAAACGGCTACTCTCTTAAAGTATTTTTTTCAACCTCTTTCCACGAAAGATGTCTTTCAATAGAAGCATATAGGTATCTGCTGAAATAATCGGGACACACAAACTGATTAAAACACCGCCATCATCTAAAAAAAAAAAAACAGGCCGCCATAGCTGTGTAGGGCAAAAACCAGATGGATTGATGTAGGACTATATATAGTAACATATGAATCTAAGATAAAACCTCCAACTTGAACAAGTTACATGATCATTCATTGGATGGCCATGTTATATGAAAGGCAATCAACATAGTTGTAGTCCTTTATTATTAGCTGTATGTACAAACATGAATTGACAGGTAACCTTTTTCAACAGTTTGAAAGTGATTTTTGATGCTTAAAATGACATTGAAATGTTTGTAGTGGGCAGGAGAGCTAATTTTGACTACTCAAGGGGGTCGTTTGGTAGGTGGTTTGAAAATGTGTTGGGTAGGGTATTAAATCTTGCATAATTAATATCATGTTTGGTAGCGGGTAAGGAGGTAAGTTATTCATATACAAAATTAATACGGTGTTTGATTTATAATTTAAAAATCTGCATAACTAATACATGTATAAGTTATGAGAGAATCTATGTATTATTTTTTGCAGAGATTGTTTCAGAATCACGAGGTTGATTTCATGGTCTTTCAACTTTTTGGTTGGTGGAATACTTTCACTAATAACATGTTCGATAAGATTTTCAAGTTAATCGTTGGATCGATCAAAGTGACGATAAATGACTATCTATTTTATGCTTCTTGTATGTAATACGGGAATTTTTTTTGACACATATATAAAGAATAAAATAATCTAGTGGTTCTTATAAATCCTGAATTCGCCGTTGATTAACGTTAGCAATCTTATGGTATAATATGTGGATCATTTGACAAATTTCATAGTAAATAAGATAGGTTTACGTTAACATCAAGACTTTGGGTGTGTGTATTCAAATTTTTTAGTGTTTACTTGGTCAAAATATTTTGAATTTTTTTTTCATGAAAATAAATTTCTTTAAATCAAGAAAAATATCTCTCCTGATAAAAGTACGAAAAAAAGTTGCATAAGTAACGTTCTATATTGATTGTCTTCCCTTTCCACCCGCACCCACCTTCACTCTGATAATATTTTCTATTTACTTATCAAATATCATACTTAAAAAACATCTTTGTGGGAAAACTTTTTTCCTTTAATACCAAACACATCCATAATTTAGTGGTAGTTATAGGAGTATTTCACACCATCAGTCAGTTGGATTTCCCACTACCTCTTTCTCCTTCACCATCATAATTTTGCGAGTTTCACATTTTAACTATCAGCCATTTTCTTTTTCTATTTGAACAATCATCATAAGCTGTCTAGACTAATTATCAGTTGTTCTCTTTTCTTATCTGAACTATCACTATCTATTTAATTAAGCGTGCCTTAATACATAGATGGTACGTGATAGCTTATGCAGGAAAATGAAACAACTGATCATAGTTGATATGTGAAACTCACAAATAAATAATAATCAAGTGTATTTTTTATCATTGTCTCTTAAATATATCGCGGTCACACAACTATTTATGCTGACCAAATTAATATCCTCAAAATTCCATTCATGAACCAAGAAAACAAAGTAATTTAAATATGAAATGCAATTTACATGAGGAACTCTTTGGACTTGTAATCGAATACGCAACTACTTTAACCAAAACAACAAGAAGAAAAAAGTACACAAATTTTAAAAATGTTAAAAACATGAAGTCAAAAAGTCTCATAGATGCCTTACTACTTTCTAAGCTTTCTCTCTTGTTCCACCAATTTAGTATGCGTGGAATAATCTACTTTGACTCGTTTATATATTTTAGGGGTGATAAAATTTGCAACTAAACTTATGCCTTGCCTTAGAAGGCATAACACATGTGCTTTGTGATTTTTTTAATTTTCTTTATATCAAAGATATTTTTCAGGTAAACAACATAAAACACAGTAGTTTGGTTCCTAATTACGTTTTATCCCACTACTTTAAAATATTACATTTTCTCCGGTAGTTTAAAAAAGGAAAGACGTGTATCCTTTGTATTTTCGTGTATCCTGGATACATATAACCTCTTCATTAATGATAAATCTATTTTTATTATGGCGCTTTAAAAGGAAATAAAATATTTACAATTAATGAGGAGTAAATCATTAATTGTAAATCTATTACTATTAGGGCGCTTTAAAAGGAAATAACAGATTTACAATTAATGAGGAGTAAATCACGCGTCAATCACTTTGAAATGCATCTGCAGTATCCTCATCTCCACAAACAACTGGAGAATTCAAATTTCAATTTTAAATTACTTGGATACACATCAAACCAGCAAGTAACTCCATTATACAGGATACAGGTAATAATAGATCTCAAATATCTAAGGATACACATTTAAACAGCAAACAACAATAGGTATACTTGGATACACTGTTAACACTGTATCTAAGATTATAAGCTTGGATACATTATAACAGTGTTAAGGATACTTCCCAATATCTAAGGATACCCATCTAAACAGCAAATAGATATAGGTATACTTGGATACACGTTAATATTGGATACAAGTTTGTAAGTTTGGATACATTGTAACAGTGTTAAGGATACATGTTACCAACATCTCAAATAGCAGGTTGCAGTAGTATTGAGATACATGTTAACATGAATTAATCCTGGATACATGTAACACAAGATTTGCTTACAATGTTATCCCTGGATACGTATTGCTTTGTTTTGATTTAAAACTTTAAATTTACAAAAGTTACACATTTACAACTCAGATAGATATATGTATACTTGGATACATGGAAAATAACACTGGATACATGGTAACAAGTTGGTAACACTGGAAAATAACATCTGGGTTTGAGTCCCTTGTTCTTGATTTCAAATTTTTGTGCAATTCATTCATTTTGACTTGATCGTTTCTAAATTTGGATCTATTTTCAGCAAAGTCTTCTTCTTCAAAGTCTCTAACAGCCGGAACAAAGGTCGGAGAAGGCACTTCATTGTTCTCCATTTGAGATATACCTAAATCAAATGAAGGCCATTGTTGGTTACTTGGTATTATCAAATTATCTGATTCGTTATCCATGAAGGCAATCGTTGATTCGTTATCAAGTAATTGCTCTTATAGATTATGATAACTTAGAACTAAACTATAGTAAAAGTTGAAAAACGAATTTTACCAACCTCAACAATGGAAGATTATGATCCAGCAAGCGCCAAATTTTTTTGAAAAGTGGAGGAAGATCGTGTGGAAGATGGAGCCTTGGTTGAAGGCGTGATTTGGGGAAAATGATTATAGAGAGAGAACAACCGTTGTCTTTAGATACAAGTTGAGTGATTTTAGGCCCTTTTTTAGAGATTGTGGTGGATACAGTTTTTTAACCATGTAATTTTAATTTAATGGGATAAATGTAATTATTTTAAAGTATTGGGATATTTAGTAATTAGGGTAAGGATGTTTGATTATTTATGTAGTTTTTATATTTCCATATTTTTAATCACTTTTTTTATTATTTAAAGTGCTCAAGGGCAGAAACTAAAGATCACCAATTTGAGGAGCGAAAATTAAAGATTACCCCAAAATAGGGGTATTCATGCGAATAACTCAAAATTACTTGAGTTGAAGTGAATTAGACTAAAAGCGGATCATAACTCAATTTGCTCGATTTATACAAAGTATTAATTTCTTTATTTATTCTTTTATATCTTTTAAGTATCTAATACAATTGTTCGTTTCTTTATTACTGTATGATTATATATAACATAAGAAAAATGGAAGACTTCTTTTGATAAAAAGTAAGGTGTAAGCAAGCTTTTTTTGATCCGAACAATGGCCAATAAAGATTGAAATTACATAAATAACGATAAATTAAAAAAAATACTTTTTTGAAAATATTTTGACAAGGTTTCTGTGAATCAATTTGAAATACATATCAACCTAACATTTGCATGAATTAAATTATGCTGAGCTTAAACTTGAACAAATTAAACGAGTCATATTTTTGTGAATTAATTTTGTCATCTCTAATAAAACCTATTTTAAGTATCAAAGCTAAATTAGGAAAGTGTATCAGAAACCTTTTATAAGTTGCCTTTGTGTTTTTCCAAAGGCAGTGATATGTTCTTTAGAAATGTAAAAGGATTCTATTTTAGGTATCAAAGCTAAATTTAGAAAGTATATCATAAACCTTTTGTGGCAATTTGGCTTTTTCAAGGGTAGAGGTCTAATCATATGAAACATTATTGCCCTATATGGGGCTACTCCATTATTAATTCCTTCATAGTTTAGTTACTAATTATTCATTTTCATTTGTCACGATTATTAAGAAATTAAAGAATAACATGACTATTTTATCACTCTACTTTTATTAATTGATACTTAGTATTAAGGACCTGTTTGGCCATAAATATTATTCACTTTATTTTAAAATCTTTATTCACTTTATTCCAGAATTTTTGTTTGAGGTGTTTTCACTTTATTTGGATTCACTTTTTTCACTTTTTAATTTATCTTTTTTCAAAAAAAATCTAAACTTGTTATTTTCATAAAATAACCCCATTTAAATTATATTGCATGTTCAATTTTTTTTGACTTTTAAAAAAGATACATTTAAATTCTAAATATTAACTCCAAATATTATGGCTAAACACAACTCCAACTTCAAAAATTCTAAATAAAGTAAATATATTTTTGATTTTCATGGCCAAATGCCTACTAAATCTCGAAAAATAAATTCGAAAATAACTAATTAATGCTAAAGATAAAACATATTTTTTTTTTTGTCTTTTCTTGATATATGTCAAAGTGATAAGTAAAAATGAAAATCTATTTTAGAAATAAGTGGACAAGCAAAATGAATAGAGGTAGTAGCTAAAATTTTAAATTCTAGAAAAGATAGTTATTTTGGGATTTTTTTTTAAATAAAATATATAAATAAAATTGTCTTTAGGAAAATTAAGCTACGGTGTGAGGGCCCCTGATCTTTCCACTCCTGAGAGTTATTCCTCGTTCTAAGAGCTACTCCTATAAAAGCCAGATTCCACTCTAATTCAGAGCTTAGTCGTCGCTCCTGCTGTCCCTTGAACAATGATGTGCAATCCCCCCCTCCCCCCCAACACACACTATTAATGTAATTTCAAATCAACGAAAGCAAAAAGAATAAATATATTATCATATTATTATCAATAAAAAAGTTTAAAATATTATTGGCCTTAATTAATTACTACATTATTACAATAATTAAGAATTAAACCACTGACTAATGATCCGTTTAGTTCGGATCTCGTCACATGCAAATCTGCTTATTATGCATTAATTTAACAAAACTCGTATTGAAGTTTAATTAAATTTAAATGCGTACATGATCTAAATGATACTTCCTCCGTCACTTTTACTTTCTTAAAGGGCGTGAAAAGTTTAAAGTGAATAAGTAAAAGTGAACGGAGGAAGTAACTAACTCCGTTTACGTACATGTTCTTAAAGCTATTCATACACCTCATTATTTAATCTTTCAAGACAACAACAAATTAAAGAGGCAACTTGATATACTAAGCGCGCACTTTTACTGTCTATCGATAGGTTGCAGGCTTAAAGAAGATTGGGACCACTGCACATTTGGTCTATTATATACAATTTTATACCCTACATATTTATAAGAGGTCATTTTTATAATTTGAACATGCATGTGACCATCACATCACACAAAGGCGGATATATATACCTCGCCAATTCTAAATAAATGTCACTTTTCGACATATGTTATCGTTAAAATGATCGGCGAATCCCATCTGAAAATTCTATCGGAAATTAACGTCCTTTTATAGTGTGCCCTAAGCGGTATCACGAGACACAAGATAGTCAAAATATTTTGCTAAATATGTATATGTACATGAATAGATAATATGCAAAATGAAATTATTTGGTAAATACATTTAAAAAATGACATTTCTTGTCTTTATAGTAACATATTCACTTGTTCAGTCTTCCAAATATCGACGTCCCTTATAAAAAATACTGCAATATACATTACTGACATTGCAACTATTTAATCATTCAAGACAACAACAAATTAATGAGGTAGTTTGGTGCACTAAGTGCTTTTGTTATCTCTGTCGATAGGTTCCAGGCTTAAAGAAGATTGGGACCACTGCACATTAGGTCTATTACATACAATTTTATACCCTACATTTTTTTTATAAGAGGCCGCTTTTATAATTTGAACATGTAACCATCACATCACTGCACAAAGGCGGATATATATACCTTGCCACTAGCTACTAAATAAATGTGACTTATTCGTCAAAACATTGTCGAAAACACGAGATTTTGAACAAGTCAATTTTCGGTGGATTCCGTGTGAAAATTCTATCAAAAATTAACGTCGCGGGACACAATATCGTCGAAATATTTTACTAGATGATATGTATGTATACATGTATAGATGCTATGCAAAATGAACATATATTAGGTATAAATTTTTAAAAAAATGACACTTCTTGTCTTTATAGTAACATATTAACTTTTTCAAATATCGACATTGCTTATAAAAAAATACTACGTACGCTACTGAAATTGCATTACTTCAAATTTCTCTAGTAATATGAGCAATGAAAGAATCAAACTCATTTTTTGTGACACCACCTTCCCCCACAGCTTTCTTCACACCAAAACTCAACTCTTCTGCTCTTTTCCTCATTTCTTCACCTTCTTGTGATGCCATTAAAATCCTCACAACCTTCTCGATCCTACCTGACTCCACCAACTCGTCTCTTCGAGCCCAATCCTTAATAACAAGCCCGACTTTTAGTATTTTCGTTATTAGCACCGTGTTCCTAGGCTGATCCGAATGCATTGGCCACGCGGCTAAGGGAACTCCCATTGAAATGCTCTCCATGCATGAATTCCACCCGCAGTGACTCAGAAACCCTCCGGTTGAACTATGGGCCAATATTTCTAATTGCGGGGCCCAATCTCTTACCACTATTCCTCTTTCTTTAACTCTCTCTTCGAACCCTTTTGGCAATTCGATTCTTTTCGTAAAATCTTCTGAGAAAACGTTCTCTTTATCCGCGTCTCGCAATACCCAAATGAATCTTTGTTGGCTTTGTTCCAACCCTATTGCAATCTCATTGATTTGTTCATCAGAGAATGAAGTTGTGGTTCCAAATGACACAAATATAACTGACTTGGGAACTTTTTTGTCTAACCAAATTAATGACTTGTGTCTTTGTTGTGTGGACCCTGAGATTGCAATAGGATTAAATGGGCCTAGGGCCCACTGCTTTTTGCCTTTATTGATTTGTTCCTTTGAAAGCAAATCAAGAAAAGGACCTTCAAATACTCTTGATGTGTTATAAATCTTCCCAGAATTAAACTTACTATACTCATGCTCGGATTGAACAAATTTATTAAATTCAGGGGTGAAGCAGCCTTCGATCGATGGGAGGTCTTTTATCATATCGGCGTCGATAGAAAAAGGCCTCCCTATACTTTCCCACACGTACAAAAACAATGTGAAAGCCGATACGCTGTGGAAAGTGTAGGCTTCTGCATTTGGAATGTCGCGATAATCTTGAACCACAGACCCCATTAACGAGTCGTGGATGATGATAACTCTTCGTGTTTTATGTGAAAGAGCACGTAAAATCTTTGCAACAGGGTTGCGAAGGTTGGTGGAAATTTTAGAGGAAGGTTGAAGGTGTGAAGGGAATTTGGTTGGTGAATTCGGGTTGTTATTAGGTGTAGGAGTGTTAAAAACCGGGGTTGAAAACTCGTGAAATTGAATATTGTTTGTTGATTTAAAACCATGAGCTCGAAAATTGACCTGACGACTATGGGTTGTGGTGGTAATGTAATGGAGTGGTATACTATACGATGAAATTAGACGAGAAAAATGAAGAAGTTGGTTCAAGTGGCCTTGTGCTGGGAATGGAACTACCACAACTACTACTTCTTGTGGCAATTGATGACCATTTTGGCTATGGTTTTGGTTATGGTTGCAACTAGGGGCCATTGAATTGGAAAAGTATATGGCATTGAGGTTTTTTTTTTGGACTAGGGAAGCTACATATTTATAGGATGATAAATGGCAAATGAATTTGGATTTGTGGTTTAGTTTTTTTGGGTTGGGGTGGGGTGTGGGAGGTGGGGGGTAAGGTCATTTTCCATGTGTGTGATACATGTTTCATTTAATAAGTCAACAAAGTTTTTGGAATCTTAATGTATATGTTGATCGACTTGACTTATAATTTATGATTTATCTGACACATGAATCAATAGCTCACATGATATTGATTAATTCAATTTTTTTCGGAGGAAGAACCATCAATGTAGCTTGCTACTTGGACTTTTGCGCGTCAGTAATTAAGTGTTAGGGGAGGAGGTAAGGTCATTTTCCATGTGTGATACGTGTTTTCTTCTAATAACTCACAAAGTTTTTTAAATCGTAATATATATATTAATTAACTCTGCCTATAATTTATGATTTATCTGATACGTAGATTAATAGCTCAGATGATATTAATTCAATTTTTTGCGAAGGAAGGACCATCAATGTAGCTTGCTACTTGGACTTTCGCGCGTCGTAACTATAGTGTTGGAGGAGGGGGAGATAAGGAGGGAATTAATGGCCATTTTTTTTATGCGTGTAAGACATGTTCCTCTCTACTTCTTGGCATTGCAATGCCTATTATGTTCGCCTATAACTTATGATTTAAACGGAAAAACATGATCAATAAAAATATATATAGTTGATTCTAATTTGTTTGATGCATTCGCAATCATTTTAGGTGAGTAGTTGAATATATATATATATATATATCATCTATTTAAGGTTAGTATTTATTATATGCAATACATGTAACTTGCCGATCTCGTAAAATCACCTTTAGAAAATTAGTTAAATGGTCCAACACCTTGCAATAATATTCAATGCGTCTTGAAAGATGGACCACTACAGTAGTTAAAGGTAACAAAATTAGCCTATAAAAATATAACAGGTTTATTTCGTTCAAGAGTAAATTATTGTCCCGCTCACTTATTAGCTAGCTCAGTCTATTTTAGTTGAATAAAAATTGGACCGATATGTAGCATAAATTGACTCATGAAAAATCTTATTAAAATATTTTCAAAAACATATTTTTTATTTGATATGTAATAAGTAGCCATAATAAGAAAAAACAATAATTTTGTTAGGTACTAAAAGTTTATAAAAAAACAAATGAAATAATTAAGACTTAGACAAAATTAGAGGGGTTGAATATGATTTGTTAACTCAACACATTTAGATTCGACCTCTAATAATAACTAATACTCACAATGTTTATTCTAAAAAAAATTAAAAATTTATTTAACTTGCGCATATTCGCATTAACGTATGCTACATGGGGAAATCATGAATTTACAGTTTAGTAGTTGTATTTTGCTTGCATTTCTTTCTTTTTTAGTTTCCCGGCCATTCGATATACGGTATTCGTATTGAGGTTTGACTAAATTTGCATTCACATCGAAAAATTTCATATTATGGGGTAAAACACTCTCTAACAAAGGCAACTCGAACCAGAGACCTCTGATTAAGGATAAAGAAGTACTCCTTTCGTCCTATTTTATGTGTTACTACTTGACTCGACTAGATGTTTAAGAAAAAAAAGAAAACTTTTAAAACTTGTGGTCTAAAACAATCTTTAGATATTTGTGTGGCTGTAAATCATTTCATTAAGGGTAAAAGGGTAATTTTAAAATTATTTTTTTTCTAATTATAGTAAGGTGACATTTTTTTTGAAATGAACCGAAAATAAAAAAAAAGTCACATAAAATAAAACGGAGGAAGTACTTACCACTCGACTACGACCCTGATCGATTGGTTGCATTTCAATTCAAAAGATCTTTCCATTTTTAATAATTTAAATTCTAACCTTTCTAGTGAGATCAACGATATATACTTCCTCTCGAATATTCGAAGATTTCAACTAAATTGAATAATTAAACGAGAAGATTTCTATATTAGTACACTATGCTAAGAATGGAAATAAAAATGACTGTGTCAATAACGGTGTAGTTAATTAATTATGTGATTAGACAGAATCAAGGGGTGTGATAGAGCAGTTGAAATCCGTCCACCTTTAATCAGAAATTTCGAGATCAAACATTGTGAATGAAAGAAAGCATCGATCGTAAACTGCTAAACGTTATAATACGCGAATTTAAATTTAATCTGGATCAAAAATAAAAAAAAAAAGACGTGATTAGACAGCCGGTCTTAATGTCACGTGGTTCATCGGAATTTTTGGTGTTGGCCACGTGAAGTAGGCATGGTTTGTTGCCCAAATCATGGGGCCAAGAATCTTATGATACACAATTAACATATTAAAAGCCTCATTTTCTCTTTCTTTTTTTGTTTTGAAAAAATATCAATGTGGATATTAATTTGTAATAGAGTGAGGCAAACCTTATCAAAACAATTTGGGAATGGTCAGCCTTCAAGTTTGAAAGCATCGAGCAACAATGGAGAATTCACATGTAAGCTAAGAGTAACCGACTAACTAACTAATTAAGTATAAATACATGTGCTGACTAGCTAATCTCAAGGAGGTGTATGTGACGCCTATCACGGAGGGCAAGTCTATAAAGAAGTGCACATTACGCTCTAGGCAAATCCTACATTAAAATGAGAGATAGAATGAGTTTAAAATCAATTTTTAAGATGCATTTTGGTTAAAGTTCAACAGATAAATTCGTGCGGGTCTAGGCCCAAAGTTAGCGGACAATAAATACTTTCATGTTTTAGCATGCACTGCCCCTATTTTAGGGTGATATTTATTTTTTATTCTCAAATATGATGATTTTTAATTTTTGCCTCTACTACTCATGTTGTAATAAAAATGTCTAGATCAAAGTATCTATATATGACCTAATATGCAAGACATAAATTTTAAAAAAATTTATCTCGCTCGATATATATTTTATAGGAATTAAGTTACGCGGCATAAAATTGTGCGTTCTTAATTAGTATTTCTCATTGTTTAAGTTCTCAACGAGATAATTACATACGATTAACATGAAGGCAAAGTAGATAGAAATTTTAAGTTCAAATCTTACAGTCACTCAAATATATCACACAACTTTTGATGAAATAATGACAAACAACAAATTCACTTCTTTGAGGGAAAGAAGCATTTGACAATAGAGAAGTTCAAATACAAGTGAGCCACCAGTTCAGGTACAAGATATTATCATTTTTATCTGGACAATTAGATGTTCAATTTGTAATCGCAATGACCCAATTGCAAGAGTGGAGCTCTACCAACTGAGCTTATATCTCCCTCGCGCTAAGTAGAGCATACATGAAGTAGTCAGATACTTCTTCTATTCTTTTCCCTGACACATGCAGTTGGGCTATTCTGAACTTGAACCAGAGACCTCGTCCGTGAAGTAAATCATCGCACCTACAATTATATATGTTGAGGCTTTGACAGATCCGAATATCCAAAAAATACGATGAAATAATAAAATTTATTCGTACTCAATATTTACTGTTTCTCCCATCTACTGTTGCGTGACGAAACCGTTCAGTTGTGTTAACTCTTAACACCATGAGTACTCTATCTTAAACTAAATGAAATTAAATTCCTAGTCAATAGATTGATTTATTTTTTTAAGAAATGAAAGGATATCTCAAAAATAAGTGTTCCTCGTTAATTAAGAAGATTTTTTCCCCACTTTATAGTGAGTCATTTTTAGTTTTATAATTTTAGTTTTAATTTTTATATTTGTTTGCAAAAAATTATAAAGTGATAGAATAAATAAATTACAATCACAAAAAAAAAATGAAGAAACATAATTTTGATTGATAAACAATGTGAGTACAGTTCTGTTTGTTCTCTTAATTCTTCTCGCTTGATTATTTCCGTAATTGGAGGGCAGTTAGTAGCATATTTATCGAACATAGATTGATTTTGGACCCTGCACCTTACGATGTATTAATGTCAGGCGATAATTTTGACTAAGACAATATTTGATGTCTTGATCTCTTTATGAATATCTCATGAGTTTATGAAATTCCGAGCAGGGAATATGTTACCCTTTAAATAAGTTAGGGTTTAAGATAAAGTAGTCTCCAAGCTAAGGTTTAGAGTAGATTAGCCTTCAAGAAACCTGACATAATTTGACTCATAAAATCCAACAAAATTTTAATGTCTACAACATTTATCTTAAATTATTTTTTTAATATGCATAAATTATTATTTTGAAATTCAATAATTTTAAAAATTAAAATTTATAAATTTTAAATTCTAATTCCGTCTCCAAATAAACCTCCTCCAGAAACAAACATGGACAAATTTTCGAATGCCGACATCCCACAATGCAATACACGAGTACACAACTCATCCTTATTTTTCACGCAGTATAACGACAATCCATTTAAACACTTTCAACATCACCAAAAAAAAAATAAAAAAAATCATACAAATATATTTATTTTGGGGAAAACTCCAAATACTCTCACTATAAAAATTAAAAAATAAATAAATTGGTCTTTGCAGCGTAAATGCCTTTTGTTGGTTCATGACCTCGTCATCATAAAGCCATATCAAAATTGACTTGATTTCATGACGTAGAATCTATATGCTAGCTGACACTACTAAAAATAATCACTATTTCTCATCAAAATTTCTCACTAAAAATCAGAAAACTTTTCAATGTTTCAGTGAGAATTTATTTCTATCATGTATTTTTTCTAGAGAGATGGTTCGATAGAAAATGAGTAAAAAAATCATGTCTTATAGCACAAATTTCTCATTGATTCACATTGATCAGAAAAACCTCTACTTATAATAATTTGAATCACCATTTGACAAGCGATGAACAGAAATTTAACAACAGATTAATAATGACAAATTATCAAAAATATTTCAATACCTATGAGCTATTAAGCGACAAATTAATAACGAAATCCGTAATTAATATGTTGACAGCCTTCTTTACTTGTATTTATTCTTTTTTGATGTTTTTTGATTATTAATAAAAAAGTTCATTCAGAATAAAATCTAAGCTGTGTCCAATATTTGCGAAAAAATAATAATATGTCGACAGCCCACAAACGATGCACGGAATGCGGCTATCTAAATCCTTATTTTTTTTACGCAGTAATATGATAATCTAATGTGAGGGAACCCTTTCAACATCATATATTAATATATCTGCGCATTTGTTCTAGTAATTTGTTCAATTCGTTCAAATTTTAATCGATTGAATTATAACTCGTTATTAAAACTTAATTCAACAGGTTAAACTCACAATAAACACATTAAACTATTTGGGCTAAAATAGTGTAACCCAATGAGTCAAAATGCAAACATATATAAATAAACTAGACATTTTGGGTCATATTTTGTAAATCCAAAATTATGTAAATTATGAAGAAAATAAAGAAGGAGACAAATTTGGGTCATGTTGCACACGGGTTGGATCATGGTACTCGTTGTTTGACCCAAATAAATAATTTGGATGAGTCGGTCATGATCTATTTATTGATTTGACCTGCTTTGATCCAATTCGACTATTTACTTGCACGTCGTGCATGTTTATCTAGTGATGTGAGAAATGAAAGACTCCAATTCCTTCCTCGTCTCACCGCCTTCCACCACCGATCTCCGAATAGCCGCCCCTAATTCTGCCGCTCTCCGGCGAATTTCATTTCCTTCAATATTATTCAACATCAATGTGACCACCACTCTTTCAATAATATTTGATTTTACAACTTCATTTCTACTAGTTTCCCAATCATTATTCACAATATTTATACCAACTCTCAAAAACTTGGTTATTAAAATGCTATTTCTTGGTTGATCAGAATGCATGGGCCATGCAATAATAGGTACTCCCATCGATAAACTTTCCACGCATGAATTCCATCCACAGTGACTCATAAACGCACCGATTGATAAATGTCCTAAAATCTCCAATTGTGGTGCCCAATCTCTTACTATAATTCCTTTATTTTTCATTATTATCCTCTCTTCATACCCTTTTGGAAGTTCAATATTTCTCACTTCTCCAGAGAAAATATTTCCTTTATCAGCATCTCTTAATGCCCAAATAAACTTTATCCCACTTTTCTCTACACCTATACAAATCTCTTTGATTTGTTCATCTTTTAGTGAAGCTGTTGTACCAAATGAAATAAAAATGACTGATTTTGGTGATTGTTTATCAAGCCATGACAAACATTTGTGACGTTGACGATGACCGATTGATAAATTGTTGTTGTTGCTAGTACTCATGATGTTCATGACTGGATTAAATGGACCTATAGCCCATTGTGTTTTGGTTCTTTTGATTGGTTCTTTTTCAAGTAAATTCATGAATTTTCCTTCTATAACTCTGCTTGTGTTGTAAATATTTCCAGAGTCAGATTTTGAGTATTTCCTTTGAGAAGCCATGAAATCCATGAATTCTGAGGTGAAACAACCTTCAAGATTACAAAAATTAAAATAAAAACATAAGATATGGTAAATAAATAAATGGATTTAAGTTATATACTCGCAATGAGTTGTGTTTACACAATCAGCACAGTGCAACCTGTTATAGTAGTTATTAACCAATCAATGCTACTATTAAATATATGATCTACCTTCCTTTTTAGTCTGTTTAAAAAAAATGACTTTTTCCTTTTTTTAGGAATTCTTTAATTCCAACTTTCTACATGACATGCATATAAGACCACAAGATTAAAAGACATTTTGATACATTTGACATATCTTAATTTTAAGACCATAAATTCAAAAGGCTTCTTTATTTTCTTAAACTCCGTGCCAAGTCAAAACATGTCAATCAATTTAAAAGGGAGGGAGAATATATTTACCTGTGTTGAATTGTGAGATCATCTCATGTTAAATTTAAGCGGTTAGAGAGTACATTTTTATATAATTATATTTTCAACACACCCTTTCACTTGCGAGCTTGATTCTTTTTTGTTGGCTTAATTATAAGCAGTACGATGAAAATACTTTTCTGATAATGGATGATGGTAAGACTCGAACCCAGGATCTCTGCTTTCTCTAATAGCATAAGATGAAATAGCTACACAAATCACAATTCAACAACCTGCAATTCCCTTATAAGCAATATTCTAATTGTCTAAATATGTCCTCTGTCTCAATTTATATGACTCAGTTTCCTTTTTAGTCAGTCTAAAAAAGAATGACACATTTTTATATTTAGTAACAATTTATCATTAAAATGATTTATAGCCACACAAATATCTATAACTTATTTTAGATCACATATTTCAAAAGTCTTTCTTTCCTAAACTCCGTGTCAAGTCAAACTAACTCATATAAATTGGGAGAGGGACGGGGAAGAGGGGGGGGGGGGGGGGTTGTATTTACTTTAGGAGATGCAAATTCATGAAATTTATGCCCAAGATCCATTATAGTGTTTGACAAAAAAGGAAAAAAAAACACCAACCTTCAAGAGATGGTAGGTTGTGTAGTATTTCAGCTTCAATAGGGAAAGGTTTCCCCATAGATTCCCAAAGGAACAAGAAGATAGTAAAAGCAGACACACTATGAAAGTTGTAGGACTCAGCATTTGGTAATGAAGTGAAATCTTGAACAGCATAAGCCATTAAAGAATCATGAACAACAACCACTCGACGTGCAATCAACGATAAAGATCGTAGAAGTGAAGCCACGGGGACTCGAAGATGATACGATGATTCGAATGAAGGTTGAAGGTGTGAAGGAAATTTGATATTGGAATTAGGGTTTGGTGGTGGTGATGGAAATGAAGGTGTTGAAAATTCATGGAAATGAATAATATTATTGGAATTATTAGGGTTTAATAAACCATGAGCTCTAATTTTGGCTTGTCTACTATGGATTTTTGTACTAACATAATGGACTTGAATATTTTTGTAAGAAGAAATGAGTGAAGAGAAATGAAGGAGTTGATTGAGATGACCTTGTGCTGGAAATGGCACAATAACAACAACTACTTCATATTTGGTTGCCATATTGAAGAAAATATATTCATGTTTGTATGTGTATATATATAGTATTTGACCTAGAGAGAGTACTTTCGAGGGTCTATCAGAAACAGTCTCTTTCTACCCTACACAATTAGAAATAAGATCGGCATATAACCTATCCTATCCTTCGCAAGGGGCGGGACGACTTTATTTTGATGCTTTTTATGTCCTTGTTTAATTTAAAAGAGTTTCTTGGTCTTTTATTCTTTTGTCCGTTCAACAAAAATAGTACTACTTATTACTTTTGGATAAAGTAGTTAGTATAAATATCTAACTTTTAAGATAAATTGATGGAAACAATTGCATATGAGAGGATATATAAATATTAGAAAAGAGTAATATGTGAGGATCACATTTAAAGCTTACGTATGTTATACTTTAAAAGAGAAGATTAACATGTGCATGCATGCTTTATGCTTCAAATTAATTAATTATATGGCTTCTTAAAATTAATTAAATATTCCTCATCCAATCCTACTTAATTTCAAGATTACCTTAATTTGTTTGAATAAGTTGGTGAGTTTCACTTGAAACTTTGTTAAATTAAAACACACACATTAAGGGGTCGTTTGGTAATGGTACATACCAGATAAGGGAAATAATCACGGGATAAAGTTTGAGATTAACTTTATCCCATATTTGGTATGAGGTATTAATTAATCCAAAGATTATTTTATCCCACCATTTGTACTAAAATGGTGAAATTATCATCCCATATGAAAGGTGGAATAATAAAACAATCTCATAAAATATTTCTACTTATCCTATCTGGCGTACCAAACGACCCCTAAGTGTTAAGGGATCACTCTTCAATTGAAAAGAAGAGGGTAGGGGTGGGGGGTGGGGGGTGGGGGTGTTATGGGGAGGAAAAGAAAGAATACTGATTTGTTCAAAGAATACTGATTTGTTCTATATATTCTAAACTCATTAAAAACATGAATAAGAAGAAGATAAAAGGGTAACTTTATTGTGGAAAATCTACTAGTGTTTCTCTTTTTCTTTTGATGGGAACTTCATATGTCTCAATAAGTTGCAAATGTATATATATAAACCACGTGTAATTAATGAATTTGACTAGTCAAGTGTACATGTGTTGCATTTACAAGTCCAAGTGTACATGAAAAAAAAAAATTCTAAAAGTGATACATAGGTTGTCTTTGTTCAATGAATTGGACTTTTTCAAAGTACTACTAATCACAAATATGGAAGGAACATGTATGTCGACCGCAGAAATTTTATGTACTTTCTTGATGCCTTTTGTTTTAGTACCAGTTAGCTATAACAGTTGCAAAATTAAGATATGTGGTGCTTGAAAATGATCAAAATAATTGAATAGAGTTACTGTTACTATAGTCGATTTTGAGTAAGTTTAATATAAAAACAATTTTGCTTTAGGGGGTTGGGTTTGTGACTTCATTGGATTGGCTTTTAAAATTGAATTCTAAATTAGCGTGACGTTGCTGAATGCTTCTAACTGATAGAACACGAAGAGGATCAACCATAAAGAAAGAACATCAAAAGTAACGATCATCAAGATACACATATAATAATTAGATCGTTTGATCAATTGTTTTTTGAAAATCATCTTGAGGCTCCTGCCTTACACACGAAAAATTAAATTATTTGAATCACGAATCTTATATACGGTGTATTATCAATTTTATAGGTTCAATTCCTACTACCAATAAATCCCTTCAACAAGTCTATTAAAGTTAAAAGCTATTTAATTTATCAATGGATAAACATCAATTGATAATTCATATCCCCTACACATTACATCAAATAATTAAGTTACGTGATAAATTTTTCAAACTTTAAATTCGCTTCGATTCGAACTCGAACTCGAAACTTTTAATAGGGGATAAGTACTTACAACAGCACACATAATTTTTGGTAATATGCATGAAATTGTGGCCCTTTGATGAGACATAAAAAGACTCATCATTTTACCACCATTTGCTCTTGTCCCCTCTACCTAAATGGAAAAAGAAAAAGTTGTTATTGAGTTACTTATTTTTTAGTAAAATTATTTCTTTAACTCTTTGCCGACTTATGTAAAACAAAATTGTTTTCGAGATGTCCAATCAATTTTTGTGATATTGCACTAATATGACTTCATTCTATACGTCTTGTGGCAATACCTCATTCTTTTTAATGGACTCATTGAGATCAGTGTTTTAAAAGGCGTGTTAAAAAGAGTTTCAAAGTAGGGTGTAGGAAAAACGTACTAGGACGAGTCTCAGGATGGGGTATTAGTAAAAACACACTAGGGCAATTTGTGGAGGTAAAAATATCATGAGATGAAAATACTATCAGTCTGGACATATATTTAAGCGTTAGATGATTTTTTGTTTTAATTTGAGACGTAAGTCTAAAAAATTAAAGATTCATGAGCCTTACGTCCAACGCCTCAGAGCTTATGTCTCATTTCGTATCAGGTAAAACATTTCGCCTAATCTTCGCATCTTTTAAAATACCGATAGAGACCACTCTCAGAAAGTACTTCTCGCCTATTTTTATAAATAAATCTTCAGAATCTTATTTCAACTTTAATTTTTCTGTCTCGTCTTTTTCAGTTTTATATTCTGTTCTATATATGAAGAAAAAAAATCGAATTGAAGTTGACAATTAATTGACTTATTTCCCTATATACTATACTTTATAGGAAGGTTCTAATATATATTAATGGAGGGTCCAAGTGGAGATTATTCCACTTCAACTAAAAAAATTTCTTAAAAAATCAGAATATATATTTAAGTTCAAAGAATTAAAGCGATGGACCAAGAAATTAATTTAACTAGCTATATATGTCCATATGAGTGGTTGGACAAATTTAATGAATAGTAATAGCTAAATTTAATATCAATAATGCCAATAATATAGCAAGATAAAATTATTATTAATTCAAGAAAGTCAACAGTTATGGGAACCTATTTCCTGAATTGGAAGTGGTTTTGGCTATTTTTGGATATAGTGCTAATTTTCTAGAAGGCATGTCCATGCATGGTGATCAAATCGATTCTTTTTTTTTAGATAAAACAATCTAAATCGAATAGGATAGATGGATGAATTTATTTTTCTATTCATATATATTACTAAATGTCACTCGAACTCAGAATTAGTTGATATTTAATTGCCGAAATACATTGAGAGGGTCGGTCGAAGCGGGACTTCTTTGAAAAAAAGAACTTGAATAAGTTTATTTTTCTGAAGGAGTTGTCATTTTCAATCCTTACATATATCGGATGCTTGAAGGCCCCGTTAAATGTTTGTAACATTATCCAATAGCATACACAATATAATTTGTATAAGTATTGGACTCTATTATTGGTGTGGTAATTACTCTATATTTTTAATTAGACATCTCGAGTTTGAGTTTTGGATATTAAATCACTTTAATAGGGAGCGATTATCTTCCAAAGTGAGACTTTTTGGCGCGAATCTGAATTAGTCGAACCCCAAAACAGATATCAAACATCGAATAAAAAACCAAAAAATAATTATTGGACCCCATGTACATGTATATCAAATTGTTTGGCAGAAATTGTCTGAAGATAAAGGTTATCTAAAACACACAACTAGAAGTTGTTGGCATTTGATAGTTGATAAGATATACTGTATACCATTTAAAATAAGGAACCAAAGTTGGCCGTATTTATATTAAATCAATAAATATATAATAAATATTTATATTATTATTTTTTATAATTTAACTATGGTTATAATATAATTTGGTATAAAATTGGATACTGGAAAATAACTTTTCTATCGACATGGTACGCTTACTATTTTTATTATGGGACACAAATATAAAATTAAAATTAAAATTATTAAATTTTATCAAATTCATAAATAAAATTATGGCTCCGCGACTGCTTATTTCACTATACTATACTTTATTGGAAGGGTCTGAAATATTAATGGAAGGTCCAAGTGGGGAGGAACTCAAAAGGTGGAAATTAATTATTCCATTTTAAAAAAATCAGAATATTAGTTAGTTAATTCTAAAAAATAAAGCCATCGACCAAGAAATTAATTGACTAGCTATATATGGTCATATGAGTAGTTGGACAAATTTAATGAATAATTAAATTATCAATAATGCTAAGAATAGAAAAGATAAATTATAAATTCAAGAAGGTCAAACCTATTTCCTGAATTGGAAGTGGTTTTGGCTATTTTTGGATATATTGCATAATTTTCTAGAATGCATGGTCATGTAGATCAAAAGGTTTGTAACATCATTCAACGAGATAGATTCAGAATTTAAATTTTATGAGTATAATTTTAACATTTTTTGCAATAAATCCTTGATACTTTTAAAATTATGAGTTTATACCTAGTATTTATTAACATCTTAATGAATCTTTCTACATAAGTTACTCCACATCATAAAAATGAGATTCACATGAATTTGGTATCGATACATTAAATCCGCCCCTATTATTCAATGTCATACACATAGGGGCGAAGCTATAAGGAACGGGTTAGGATGAAGTCAATAATTTTTATTTACATTTTATATTTGTATTAAAAAATTTATTAATTATATATAAATATTTGAACCCCATGTACATGTAGCAAACTGTTTGGCAGAAATGGTCTGAAGATAAAATTTATCTTAGAACACAAAAGTCGTTGGCATTTGATAGCTGATAAGATATTTTTTTAAAAAAAATAAGGAACCAAAAGTTAGGTTTTTCGCGATATTTACGTCAAATCAATAAATATAGAATATATTTTTTTCCATTTTAATTTGCTTGTCTTATTTTTCTTTTCAGTTTATTTAAAAAAGAATATCTCTTTCTTTTTTAGTTTGGTGTAAATATCGAAGGATAGCAAATATTTTTCTTGAGGTTAAGTCAAATATTTGTCATGATCTCATGCCAAAATATCTAAAGTTTGGCCTCGCCAAGGCCATAACATCAGACAAACGTGTCTGAAATTAAATCTTGTCAAAATTAGAATTTCAATAAAATATGTTTGAAGTTGGCCTTGACAAATTATTATATATCTGAAGTCTTGTCATTTGTCAAGGCCATAACTATAGTCAAAATGGTCAGAATTGACCTTGGCAAGCCATACCAAAACGTCAAGAAAAAAATATTTGATGTTTGGTCTTTACAAGATCACATCTTCAGATAAAAATATCTGAAGTCGAATCAAATTTACAATTATAATCGCATGTCTGAAATTCTTCCCGAAATGAAATCTTGCAAAAAAATAAAATAATTTTGAATATAAATTAAATGACAACCCCGAAAATGGGCACTTCATGGCTCATTCGAGAACTAAGAAACAAGGACTGTTAATTGGGCTGGGTCAGTGGATTGACTAGCTTTGAGCCCTAGTTATTAGTAACGTAGAGATTAGTTTTGGGAAAATCTATGCATTATTTTATGCAGGTATTAGTTATGTGAGGTTTAGTTATTCGACCTTTTATCATGCATAAAATAATACGTAGATTTCCTTTTAACTCATACGTATAGTATAAGTTATGCGGATTTTCTAAATTGCAAATCAAATATCGTGTATTAATTTTATACATAAATAACTTATCTCCTAACTAGCTACTAAATATGATATCACTTATGCAAAATTTAATACTGCATAACTCACCTCGTAGCTGGTTAGAATTATGCATGTATTAGTTATACGGGTATTAGTTATTCCATCTTAAGCACACAAGGTGCTTGACAAAATGTCTGTGAAGGAAAAACATGAAAAAGAGCACTTGTTCTCCTAATTGTATATGAAGAATGCAGTAGATGGACACACAAGTGAAAATTGAGAGATGAAAGGGAAACAGAGAAAGAAAAAACTAACAAATGGATGAAGCTATGGAGAAGATGGTGTAGTGAGTAAAAGGATTGATTCCCAGATTGATTGCAGAACAACTCTAACTCCGGATACTCGAGCTCAAGAACCCTCCCCTGCTGCTTTTCAGGTACAAGAATCCTCCCCTATGACTGCCTTCTAGACTTAAATTTTTAATCACATTCACATTCACAGTTACTTGTTAATGTATTAGAGAATAGATGCATTAGTTTAATTGAGTTCAATCTGTTAGGATTTGCCTTGAATTTCCTAACTTATTTGGATTCTACACAATTGTGTTCTAATTCAAAAAAGTCTTCTTGACGGAAAAAGGTTTTGTTGGTGAACAATAACTCTACAATATCTATTCTTTTTCTTGGAAGAGAAGTTTTGTGATTCTATAAATAGAAGACATGTTCTTCTCAAACAATAACACAAAAGCATCCACTATGTAGTCGTTTAGAGAGTTTTGTTTATGGGGAGATTTTCTCTCTATAGTTTTAATATTTTCTTTTATATTAGTTTTCATAACATGTAGGTCGTTTGACCGAATATTATCAATAATATGCTTTTTAGTATAGTTTTCTTTGTCATCTGATTTATCATTGTTAAAGTTTGCAATTATTAGCTTCCGCATGACACCCTCTCGATTTCGATCCCAACAAGTGGTATCAGAGCCGGACGATCCAATGGGTTCAACGATCCAACGATTCAATGGTTCAATGATCCGATGGTTGAACGAGGTTGAAAACAGGTTTAAGGCGGTTTCAAATCAAGTTGCAACCAATTTGATGATAATAATGATTTTTGTCCAGATACTACATGTGGAAATAAAGTTTCAACCATTTTTTCAATAATCCTGTTGCTCCATCCTTAAAAACCAAAATCAATTTTCAATCCATGCTTACTTTAATGCATGAGCTCCAACTTTCAACCCTTGCTAACTTTTAACGCTTAGGCTCTTTTCAACTCATGCCATACTTTTAACACATGAGCTTCACTTTTAACCTGTGCTCACTTTTAATGCACAAGGCTTCAATTTTCAACCCTGCTCACTTTTAACACAAGGCTTCAATTTTCAACCCTGCTCACTTTTAACACAGGGCTTCAATATTATTAACCCGTACTTACTTTAATGCACAGGGCTCCATTTTTAACCCATATCAATTTTTAATCATGATAAGCAGCAGTGATATATGAAGATTATGTGAAGAATGAAGATCAAGATTATTTACCAGAAAATTCAGGCCAAGGGGAGATTTGTTAGGATTTGCCTTGAATTTCCTAACTTATTTGGATTCTACACAATTGTGTTCTAATTCAAAAAAGTTTTCTTGACGGAAAAAGGTTTTCTTGGTGAAGAAGAACTCTACAATATCTATCATTTTTCTTGGAAGAGAAGTCTTGTAATTCTATAAATAGAAGACATGTTCTTCTCAAACAATAACACAAAAGCATCCACTATGTAGTCGTTTAGAGAGTTTTGTTTATGGGGAGATTTTCTCTCTATAGTTTTAATATTTTCTTTTATATTAGTTTTCATAACATGTAGGTCGTTTGACCGAATATTATCAATAATATGCTTTTTAGTATAATTTTCTTTGTCATCTGATTTATCATTGTTAAAGTTTGCAATTATTAGCTTCCGCATGACGCCCTCTCGATTTCGATCCCAACACAATCCTGTATACGATATGTTTGGTATACGTGGAAAATTTGGTTGATATGGAGCACATTGAGACCAATAGGATAGAAGGCTTTCCTTTGTTCCCAGGTTGTTGCTTAGATTAGCTGATCGGATTGAAGTATTCAACCCTGAATCATCCAGTTCTTCTGTAAATGCCATTTCCTTCTCTTTTGTTCCTAGTCATGTCGACAGGGAATAAACCAATCTTAGGATCATGGAACTGAAGAGGAGTTTAACGACATAGACGTCTCTTATGCGGATGACTCTAATGACGTACTGGATGAATATGAGTACTTGGATAGTTGCATAGAAGACCCGAGAAATCAATAAAAGAAAAAAAAAATGTGCCAAGATTTGAACTTGGACTCTTTGGTGAGTGAGAAAAAAGGATATCAAGTTGGACCTCGTAGAAAAATGAAACAAGGAGTAACCTTTACTAGATATGACAGTATAAGTTTATTTTGGATATACTAAGTCAATGTTAAAGAGAACAAAGGCATGTCTCATTTCTCACAAATTTGATTCACATGGATATTGGCCTAGCTAGTGCCCGGCCATGTTGTTGTAGTGCGTTGTTCAAATTTAGAAAAGGAAAAATAGAACTAAATTATGTGTTTCACAGATGACTGATATTACACATATATTAATGCTCACTCCACCTGACAGGCTGACACCACCCTCCAACATAGAGGGAAAGAGACGGTTGTTGAAGTATAAACTATGATTTTGGTTGAACATAGACAAAAACTAGAAAGGAAAGTATAAAGAAAAATAGGTAGTGTCCTTTAAATATGATTGAATTACCACATTTTTCATTGATGACTTCATCAAAGCCACACTATCATGAAATAAATGCTTAGTTCGATGACCATCTGTGAAATTATCTAGACGGGAAACTTATCGAGTAATGTGAGCGATAAAAGAATCCATCTCCGCACGGTTAACGCCCCCATCCATCACTGACTGTTTGACAACATTACTTAATTCTGATGCTCTCTTCCTCATCTCATCTCCCTCAGGTGAAGCCATCAAAGTTCTTACTGCATTTTCAACTATTTCTGATGTAACCAATTCATCTCGACGTGCCCAGTGCCTCACAATTAGGCCGACTTTTAGGAACTTAGTTACCAGCTGAGAATTCCTTGGCTGATCTGAATGCATTGGCCAGGCTGCTATAGGAACTCCCATGTAAATACTTTCCATGAATGAATTCCATCCGCAATGACTCATAAAACCACCTGTGGAAGTATGTGCCAGAATTTCCAACTGAGGTGCCCAATCTCTTACAATAATTCCTCTTCCTTTTATTCTTTCTTCATAACCTTCAGGCAGCTGAGCTCTCCTTTCTTCACCTGCAAAAACATCTCCTCTGTCAGCATCTCTGAGGACCCAAATGAACTTTTGCATACTTTTCTCTAACCCAATGGCGAGCTCTTCGATTTCTTCATTAGACAAAGAAGTGCTTGTTCCAAAAGACACATATATTACCGAGTTTGTTTCTTGTTCGTCAAGCCAATCGAATGTTTGGTGACGTTTATTTGAAGCCTTGTTTTTCTCAGTCAGCAACAAGGGATTGAATGGACCAATAGCCCATAGGTTTAGGCCATGATTTTCTTTGGCTACTAAATCAAGGTATAAACCTTCTATTACTCTAGATGAATTGTAAAGTTCTCCGGAGCTAACTTTCCCCATGAGAGATTCTTGTTTCCTCCACAATTCCCATATCTCTGGAGTACAGCAGCTTTCGAGTGATGGGATGTCCTCGTATAGTTCAGTTCCAGCTTGGAAAGGCTTTCCTTTGATTTCCCAGAACAATGAATACATATGGAAAGCCGAGATACTATTAAAACAGTAGCACTCAGCATTTAGGATTGCTGGGACATCCTCTACTACCCAAGTCATCATAGAATCAAAAATAACAATCACTCTCCGATGATTCGCGTCTAAGAGTTGGCATACAAGAGAGCACACTGGCTCTCGGAGATGGGTTGTTGCATAAAATGAAGGGATTAATTGGTTAGGGAATTTATGGGAAGCATTTGGATTTGGAGGGGGATTTTCAAAAAGCGGTGTAGGGAATTCATGAAAATGTAGGTTTTTAGCTGCAAGAGGGTCGAAACCGTGGACACGAAACCTAGCCTGGCGAATATGAGTGGTTGCTCCAACATAGTGTACTGGGATATCATACGAGGAGATGAGCCTAGATAGGTGGAGTAGCTGGTTGAGATGGCCTTGTGCTGGAAGTGGCACCATAACCACAGCCACTTGTGCATCTTGAACACCCATTTTACCTTCGCTTTTCGTGGGGAAGTTCTCAGCCATTGGGAAATGTTTAGAGATTTTGCAGTTTGATGAGTATCTGGAGTTCCTTGAGTTATATGTGTGTGAAAAACATAGATGATCTTATAAGGATTATGTCTTATGCATGAATCCAACAACAACTAGTATTAGTCGGCCGGCTGTTAAAAAGCTTAATTGTTAATGGTTCATGCACAACATGTACTATAGCTAAAAAGATATCGAAAAAGTTCAACATCTCTTATTTGACATATTGCTGCAAAAATATATTACTTAAAGTAGTCACAATCAGTTTTTTTGTTCTCTCAGTAAAACCAACAGCAACTGGTTGAGTTTTAATGTTTTATATAAAATGATGGAGGAAAAAACATCAGCAAAGGCCGCTAGGCCAACCCTCCATAAAAATATTATTTAAACAAAAAAGTATTACCCCACGTAATTATAAGAGATATTTGTCATTGTGATCTCAGTCGAATTTACATCCTCGTCATCATTATCAGTATAGAAAGCAAATATGTTAATTTCAAGTATAAAAAACACTTGACAAGCCTGTGCATCAAAGCAATATCAATATTAGTTTTTGTGGTCCTTATAAAAACCGCTTCAGATTCTTCTATCGTAGGACAAAATACTTGGAGTATTATTCAAAGGGAGCAAACTTTAGTCCAGGAGCAGACACAGAGACTACATTATGTAGTATTGTGCATGTTGGACAGTCGCAGTAGCTTGCTCCATTATTTGAACAGACACCTGTGCCTCATCTAGGTGTTCTAACCAATTATTTGCTTTTTCTGCAGACATAGCAGATATATCCACTTCATTACCAGATCTAATAAGATCCTTATCTGCAGTCCCATTCTCTTTGCTTTTAGAATCTTTGAGACACCAATTCAGTCATACAGAATTATCTCAACTTAAGACAAGAGCTTAATGCCCTAATGCACCCAAAGGGGAAAAAACACAAAGCATTGAAGAATATTGTTCAACTCAGAGGTAGAACAAAGAGAAAGATGATCTGTAAAAAGGGCATGGTGCACAAAACATACCGCGTTGGTAGAGGTGTGATGTAGACAGCCTGACCTATTGCAAGCATTAGTGGTTGCTTTTTCATATTTTAAAAAGAAAAAAACTACATAGAATACCGGAGCTCTTTCTTATTTGTCTAGATGCAAAACAGAGTATTCTATAAATGTTGAGAAAATATTATAAAATACACTTTAAAAGATGTCTACTCCTACCAACATGAGAAGTCTGGCAGAATGTCAAATACAAGGACACAGAACTAAAGATAAGAAGCTCCAAAAGTCCTAGAAAAACGTACTATATCATTCAGGTCAGAAGCAAAAAGTTCTTGAAAGATTTCCGAAGAATCCAATTTATGCCTTTGCTTGTCTTCCTTGCTGCATGTGGAACTGTAATTCATCCTGTTTTGTATATCTGTCCAAATGAACTAGTTACTAGTAAAGGAGGGACTTCACTTTTATATTAGCAAATACAAAGAACTCATAAAGGAAAGGTTTTTATCCTTCAACATACATGCCATGATGCGCATAGAGGGGGGCCCAGTATGGTGGACGCTAAACCCAATCAGATGGTGATAGAGCATTGGTATAGTCTCATGGGTTGTACACTTATGCTAACTATATGGCAGTATGCAACCAATTCATCAACTCAAAAGAGGAAAGTTATTGAGCAATGTGTGCGATAAAAGAATCCATCTCCGCTCCGTTACCTCCTCTATCCATGACTGATTGTTTGACGGAAATACTTAATTCTGATGCTCTCTTCCTCATCTCATCTCCATCAGGTGAAGCCATCAAAGTTCTCACGGCATTTTCAACTATTTCTGATGTAACCAATTCACCCCGACGTGCCCAGTGTCTCACATTTAAGCCAATTTTCAGAACCTTTGTTACTAGCTGAGAATTCCTTGGTTGATCTGAATGCATTGGCCAGGCTGCTATAGGAACTCCCATGGAAATGCTTTCCATGCACGAATTCCATCCGCAATGACTCATAAAACCACCTGTGGAAGGATGTGCCAGAATTTCCAACTGAGGTGCCCATTCTCTTACAATAATTCCTCTTCCTTTTAACCTCTCTTCATAACCTTCAGGCAACCGAGCTCTCCATTCTTCACCTGCAAAAACATCACCTTTGTCAGCATCTCTGAGAATCCAAACAAACTTTTGCAGGCTTTTCTCTAACCCAATGGCGAGTTGTTCAATTTCTTCATTCGACAACGAAGTAGTAGTTCCAAAAGACACATATATCACTGAGTCTGGTTCTTGTTTGTCAAGCCAATCCAAGGCTTGGTGACGTTTATTTGAATCTTTGTTCTGCTCAGTCAGGAACAACGGATTGAATGGACCAATAGCCCATAGGTTTAAGCCATTAATTTCTTTGGCTACTAAATCAAGGTATAAACCTTCTATTACTCTGGATGAATTGAAAAGTTCTCCAGAGCTAATTTTCCCTTCAAGGGATTCTTGTTTACTCCATAATTCCCATAACTCTGGGGTACAACAGTTTTCGTTTGATGGAATGCCCTCGAATATTTCAGTTCCAGCTTGGAAAGGTTTTCCTCTGGCTTCCCAGATGCATGAAAATGTATGGAAAGCTGAGATAGTATTAAAACGGTAGCACTCAGCATTTGGAATTGCTGGTACATCCTGTACTGCCCAAGTCATCATAGAATCATAAATGACAATCACTCTCTGATGATTGGCGCCTAAGAGTTGGCGTACAAGAGAGCACACTGGCTCACGGAGATGGATTGTTGCATAAAATGAAGGGATTAATTGGTTAGGAAATTTATTAGAAGCATTGGGATTTGGAGGGGGATTTTCAAAAGATGGTGTAGGTAACTCATGATAATGTAGATTTTTAGCTGTGACAGGGTCAAAACCATGGACACGATACTTGGCCTGGCGAATATGAGTGGTTGCTCCAACATAGTGTACTGGAATATTATACGAGGTGATGAGCCTCGAGAGGTGGAGAAGCTGGTTGAGATGGCCTTGTGCTGGTAGTGGCACCATAACTACAGCCACTTGTGCATCTTGAACACTTATTTGGCCATTGCTTTTTGTTGTGTATTTCTCAGCCATTGGGAAATGTTTAGAAATCTTGCAGTTTTATGAGTTTCTGCAGCTTCTGAAGTGTCTTAAGTTACATGTGAAAGAATACATGCTCTTATACTTATAGTGCCTGGATCCAATGCCAACTAATATTTGCTGGTGGGCTGCTAAAAAACTTAATCATTGATGGTGTATGCAAAACATGAATAGCTAATAGGATACCTTATCAACCAAAAAAAAAAGCACACATCTCTATGCAGCCACAATCAGTTTTTTTTTTTTGGTACTTTTTTTTTAATAAAACCATCGACAGGTGGATTACACTGTATGTTGTTGTTCTTGTTGTTAAACCACCTATAAGTGGTTACAAAAAAGTTATACCATCAATTCTCTATGCTATGAATTTATGTAGAAAAAAGGTGTTGTATTTATTTCACAATTCAAATATTAACATACTATATATTTGGCCTGCAGCTTCTTAATTTTCTGTTTGAGTTTTGTGCTAAAGGAGACTGAAGAGTCAATATTGAATTGATTACAAACTCCCTCCCCATGTTCTTTTCGCAGGGGCGGAGCTAGCATGGAAAGTACAGGTTCGACAAAACTCAGTAATTCTAGTCCAAACTCTATATATTTGTTAAGTTCACTGAAAATATGCATATCTTAAACTTCAAATCGTAAATTCGCTTTGTGGAGTAGGCTCTTCACAATGGTCATCAATAAAAAAGCAAAGGTATGTTATTTACAGCTATGTTCTTAATTACCAAAGAAAAATATCATCATCCTCATTGTAAAAAACAAATACATTATTTACAGGACAAAATATAGTATTAGTTTTGTGGCCCATAGTACTAATAATTTATAGAATCTTCTATCATAGGACAAAATATTATAAAGTACATTATTTATGGGAGCAAACTAGAGTCCAGGGGCAGACATAATTGACTGCATTTTGTTTTCCTGTTTTTGCCATAAGTTGCCAGTAGCTTTCTCCATTATTTGATATAAGACACCCATGACTCACCTAGATGTTGTCACCAATTATTTCATTTTTGTTCTTTGAAATACTGGTCAAGCTTCTAAGAAATAAGTGTTTAAAGAAAAGTGTTTATTTTAAAGAGTTGAGGTGTTTGATCAAAGCTTCTAGAAAAATATAAGTGTTTTTGAGTAAAGCAAAAGTTGTTATTTGGCCGAATACATCGAGAACCCCTTAAATTTGCTGGTAAACTTCTGTTGAACACTCAAACAATAACATGTTCTGATTGAGCATCTGAACACATGATAACATGTTCCTATTAATCACTTTCGACTAAAAGTTTGGAGATGTTTGTGCACGTGTTTTCAAGCATCCATTATGTAGATAAGTTAAACCACTTAAAATATGTCATCTTCTTTATATGCATTAGCCTCAATAAGCTATGTAACTATATACTTTATGTGACTATGTAATGGACGCTTGAGAAACGCACAGAAAAAAATTCACATTTGAGATGGGAATGTCTAATAAAAACATTTCATCATATGTTTAGGTATTCAATTGAAACAAATCATAGTTCGAATATCTTAATGAAATTTACCGACAAATTTAAAGATTGTCGATATAAATCATATGATCTATTTTCAGCCACATGATTTAACATTTGAAGATACCCTTTGGTGGGAGATCCACCAAATCTCTTTACTAATGCGTTTTATGATTAAAAAAGGACTTAAACGTTATTTTTTATTAATTAATGGGTTGCGATCCTATCAATGGTACAATTATTGTTGGTGTACGTATATATACATATGGAATGACACAGAACTGGTAGATAAATATTGTCTAGCTAAGTTTTTGTTACTAATTGGAATTATTGGTAGTTTCTTCTGTCAACTTTGTCCAAGTCATATTAAAGAGATTATTCATCTCTTAAACCATTGATGTGACTCGTACACATTCCTAACGCTCAAGCCTGTATATATGGTGCGTGAACAATTTAATATAGGAGTTCAATATCGAGAAATAAGATTTGGGATGAATCCTACTGATAATTTTTATCATATAAAAGAAAAGGATTTTGAATCTAGTTTAATTTCAAAAGTTAACCCACGAGAGGAGGATTGCACAAATCATGATAAAGAAATTGTCAATCTCTTAAACTGTGAATGTAAAACTATTCACATATGAGCTACATGACGTAAATATTTTCAAGCCTAATTTTCTCATTATATTGTTCCACTCACTTGTATCGATCATGTTTTTTTTTCACATTGGAAAAGTCAAGTATGGTGTACTATAACGTTACGTTTGGTTGTCTGTTGTTTCATAGAAGTAGTATAATACGTCTTCCACTTAATAAGGTGTTGACACCATTTATTGTTTATGTTTTGTCACTTATTGAGACAACTACATATTTAACACCTGGTTCACCGAATTGATTGAACGGGTGATTTTATAAATAAAGGGTTTCCAGTTTGAAATTCTCTGAATTTTCTTTGATCTCATTGTATAGGGCTTGTTTAGTATTTTCTTTGTTCACTTTTATTTGTTCATTATATTAAAAATATTTTTTCACTTTTGCTTGTCATTTTTAGCATATATATTAAGGGGAAAATATTTTTTTCATGTTGTATTCTCAAACACTAATTACCTATTTCTCAAGATTTAAGACTATATATCTATTAATATAGATATTGTAATAAATACTCATATTAATCATTGTTTCTCAGGGGACGTGCAGAGTCCAGAGTGGACCAGTAAAAATGAATGAAAAAAATACAGTTTATCTCTCTTATGTGGTTTGTGAAGGAAATACAATTTATCTCTCTTGTGTAATTTCTGGGCTATTGCACTTGAACATGATTTATATCGTGCAGTTGTTAGTAATCTTGTCAACAGAAAAAAAAATACTTATCAACTTTGTCCTTAGGCATAATACATATTTGTGCCCTTTAATTTGACGTCAGCTGACGTCTATGCCCTTCAATTTTGAGTGTGTACAAGTAGATATATGTGTCTTACACGCGATTTGTCATGTAGGACGCGTGCATCTCACGCGATTTGCCATGTAGGACGTGTGTCTCTACTTATTCAACTTTATGATAGTTTAAGTGTCTACTTGCGCACACTCCAAATTAAAGAGCACTTTTATGTATTATGCCTGGTCCTTAATTTGGAATTTTGGTTCAAACTTTTTACTATGGAATCTTTCAGTGGTTTATTGTCACTTATGCTTAAAAAAAGAAAGATAACTTGGTGTATTAAAGCATTAGACCGAACCGTAAAGATTTCATATATTACTGTCCCTTATGCTGATGAAAATAAATTATAATGTGGAAAAAAGAACCATTACAAACACAATGAGAAAAGGACAAGTGTCACAGAGAGGGGCAAGACAGAGAGAGTAACTCAAAAAGAAACACTTTGGTGATTTTTTTTTTATTTCTCTAAATTTTGGTAAACAGAATTACCAAATATATGTGTTGGTAGGAGATAGCACATACCTCGTAAATTTAGTCTACATGCATGTAAATTGATCCAAACACTACAATTATAACAAAATTAATAAGATAATATATGATTTGAAGTAGAGCCTTGGAGTAACTGGTAAAGTTGCTGCCACGTGACCAGGAGGTCACGGATTCAAGCCGTGAAAACAGCCTCTTGTAGAAATACAAGGTAAAGCTGCATACAATAGACCCTTGTGGTTTGATCCTTTCCGAACTCTGCGCATAAAGGGACTTTAGTGTGTCGGACTGCCCTTTTGTTGCGTGTGTGAGTACTATGGTTTTGGTATTAGCAATAATTTTGAAAGAAAACATCCTTTTATTAGCATATCTTTCAACTTGCTCCTTAAACAACAAAATCTTTAGGGCTTTACAGGTGATGAGGTTGAATTTGGAAACTACATTTTAATGTCAATCTCAGTCCTGTAGTCTGAAGAAAGAGTATCACTTTAATAAAGACATTTACAACTTGCAATCCTGAAACTTCTCTAATAATGATTAAGAGCTAATAATTTAATATGCAACATTCTTGAAGATTGCAGTAGATGGAAAGAAAGAAAAAACAAACAAATGGATGAAGCCAAAGGAGCAGATGGTGTGCAGAATTAAGGATTCCCAGATACTCAAGCACCCTCCCCTGCATCTGTTCAGGTACAAGAACCCACCCCTATGGATATCCAAGGCTACTTGTCAATCAATGTCTTAAAGAATGTATTCCCTCCGTCCCGATTTAAGTGTCTTAGTTTGACAGGGCACGGAGTTTTAAGAAACAAAGGTAGACTTTTGAATTTTATGGTCGGGCACGGAGTTTTAAGAAACAAAGGTAGACTTTTGAATTTTATGGTCGGGCACGGAGTTTTAAGAAACAAAGGTAGACTTTTGAATTTTATGGTCTTAAACTAAAGATGTGTGTAGTAGCACTTTAAATCTTGTGGTCTTAAACTTGTCTTGTGGAATGTTGGAATTAGATAGCGTACTAAATAATAGAAGAGGCACTCTTTTTCGGACAGATCAGAAAGGAAAAGTAACACGCTTGAATTGGGATGGAGGGAGTATTAGTTTAGTTGAGTTCAATCCTGTACAGAATATGTATTTGGTATATGCAGAAAAATTTGAGTCCAATAGGATAGAAAAAGGCTGTGAGATTTCTAACCAAATACAACTATGGATAGAACTTCCACAAGTGGATAATGATCGTCCTTTAGTCCCAGGTTCTTGCTTAGATTAGCAGCTGGCGTTGAAATATTCAACCCTGAACTTCCACCGATAAATAATTGCTTAACTACCTTTGCCCCCAGTTTTGTCCCTTGTCATGACAACAGGAATAACCAAAGCTTAAGATATGGAACTGAAGAGGAGTTTAACGACATATAGACCTCTCTTATGCGGATGACATACTGGATGAATATGACTACATGGCTAGTCGAATAGAAGACCGAGAAATCAAAAAAAGAAATTTGAACTTGGACTCTTTTTGGTGAGTAAGAAAAAAGAATGTCAAGTTGGACGTCGTAGAAAAATGAAGCAAGGAGTAACTATAACTAGATATTACAGTATAAGTTTATTTTGGATCTACAAAGTCAATGTTAAGGAGAACAGAGGCATGCCTCATTTCTCACAAATTTGAAGCACATATTATATCATTCAGGTCACAAGCAAAAAGTTCTTGAAAGAATATACAAACAGCTTCCAATATTTTATATCTCTATCCAAATGAACTAGTTGCTAGTAAAGGAGGACCTTCACTTTTATATTAGAAAATACAAGGAGCTCATAGGAAAAGGTTTTTATCCTTCAACATACATGCCATGATGTTCATAAAGGGGGAGGCAGTAGGGTGGACACTGAACCCACTCTGATGGTGATAGAGCATCGATATAGTCTCATAGGTTGTACGACTTATGCTAGCTGGATGGCAGTGTGCAACCAACTGTTCAATTCAAAAGAGAGAGTTATCGAGTAATGTGTGCGATAAAAGAATCCATCTCCGCACCATTACCTCCCCCATCCATGACTGATTGTTTGACAGCAATGTTTAATTCTGATGCTCTCTTCCTCATCTCATCTCCATCAGGTGAATCCATCAAAGTTCTCACAGCATTTTCAACTATTTCTGATGTAACCAATTCATCATGACGTGCCCAATGTCTCACATTTAGGCCAATTTTCAGAACCTTTGTTACTAGCTGAGAATTCCTTGGTTGATCTGAATGCATTGGCCAGGCTGCTATAGGAACTCCCATGGAAATGCTTTCCATGCACGAATTCCATCCGCAATGACTCATAAAACCACCTGTGGAAGTATGTGCCAAAATTTCCAACTGAGGTACCCAATCTCTTACAATAATTCCTCTTCCTTTTAGCCTCTCTTCATAACCTTCAGGCAGCTGAGCTCTCCTTTCTTCACCTGCAAAAACATCTCCTTTGTCGGCATCTCTGAGGACCCAAATGAACTTTTGCATACTTTTCTCTAACCCAATGGCGAGTTCTTCGATTTCTTCATCAGACAAGGTAGTAGTTGTTCCAAAAGACACATATATTACCGAATTTGTTTCTTGTGTGTCAAGCCAATACAAGGTTTGATGGTGTTTATTTGAGTCTTTGTTGTGCTCAGACAACAACGGATTGAATGGACCAATAGCCCATAGGTTTAAGCCATTAATTTCTTTGGCTACTAAATCAAGGTATGAACCTTCTATTACTCTGGATGAATTGTAAAGTTCTCCAGAGCAAATTTTTCCCTTCAAAGGGATACTTGTTTACTCCACAATTCCCATAACTCTGGGGTAGCACAGTTTTCAATTGATGGAATGTCCTCGAATATTTCAGTTCCAGCTTGGAAAGGTTTTCCTTTGGATTCCCAGTTGGATGAATACATATAGAAAGCTGAGAAACTATTAAAACGGTAGCACTCGGCATTTGGAATTGCTGGTACATCCTGTACTACCCAAGTCATCAGAGAATCATAAATAACAATCACTCTCTGATGATTGGCGCCTAAGAGTTGGCGTACAAGAGAGCACACTGGCTCACGGAGATGGATTGTTGCATATAATGAAGGTATTAAATGGTTAGGAAATTTATGAGAAGCATTTGGATTTGGAGGGGGATTTTCAAAAGGTGGTGTAGGGAATTCATGAAAATGTAGGTTTTTAGCTGTGATAGGGTCAAAACCATGGACGCGAAACTTAGCCTGGCGAATATGAGTGGTTGCTCCAACATAATGCACTGGGATATTATACGAGGTGATGAGCCTCGAGAGGTGGAGAAGCTGGTTGAGATGGCCTTGTGCTGAAAGTGGCACCATAACCACAGCCACTTGTGCATCTTGAACACTTATTTGGCCATTGCTTTTTGGTGTGTAGTTCTCAGCCATTGGGAAATGTTTAGAAATTTTGCAGCTTTATGAGTATCTGCAGATTCTGAAGTGCTTTGAGTTACATGTAGCCTAGGTGAAATCATAGATGTTCTTATAATGCATGAATCCAATGACAACTAATATTTGCAGGTGGGCTGCCAAAAAAAAATTAATCATTAATGGTGTATAAAACATGTTAGCTAATAGAATACCTTATCAACCAAAAAAACATGTATCTCTATGCAGTCACAATCAGTTCTCTTTGTTGTTTTCTTAATTTTCTGTTTAAGTCTTGTGCTATAGAAGACTGAAGAGGCAAGATTGAATTGATTTTACAAACATCCTCCCTGTGTTTTCAGTAGGGGCAGCGCTAGAGCTAGCATGGAAAGATTCAACAGAGTCCAGTAACTTTAGTCCAAACTTTATATATTTGTTGAGAAATTCCCTGTATATGTGCATATAATGAACTTCAATACCCATAAACTCCAAATCATAGATCCGCTTTTATGGGCAGGCTCTTTACAATGGTCATCATTAAAAAAGCAAGCATATGTTATTTACAAATATGTTGTTAGTTACCAAAGCAAACATATGTTATTTACAGGTCTAGGTTCCCACATGACAAGCCTGTACATCAAAGAAGTATCATTATTGTTTTTGTGGTCCTTATTACTGCTACTTTTAAAATCCTCTATCTTAGGACAAAAGTATTATCTATGGGAAAAAACTAGAGTCCACATAATAGACTGCATTTTTATAGTATTTTGTCATATTGAACAGTTGCAGTAGCTTTCTCCATTATTTTTATTTATATAAGACACCCGTTTCTCATCTCGATGTTCTTACCAATTATTTGCTTTTTGATACCAATTTATAACGTGTTTGGCCAAACTTCTAGAAAATAAAAAGTGCTTAGTTTAGAGTGCTGAGAAAAAGTAATTTTTCCTTCGAAGCACTTGTAGAATCTTGGCCAAGCATCAATTTGCTGCTCTAAAAATAAGCAAAAATATTTTTCTGATTTATTAGTCAAACACTCCTAACAACAAAAAACTTCTCCAAATTATAAGCAGATTTTAAAACATTGACCAATTATCTCAAGTTAATACATGAAATTAATGCTCTAATGCACCCATAGATAAGCATAAATCATTGGAGTAGAATATGTAATTTGTCCTTTTCAACTCCACATATGATCTATTTTCAATGGTATGATTCAATATTTGAAGATAACGTTTGGTGGGAGATCCACAAAATCTCTTTACTAATGTGTTTCATGAATAAAAATTCTTAAAAAGCACCGAGTATTTACATTAAGCCAATAAATATAAAATATAAGTCTTGCGTATACACTTTTAACACTTAACTATAGTTGAATGATATACATTTTCACTTAGACTTATTGATTCTTAAGGTTAATAGTTTAGTTTAGTGCAAAACACTCAGTGCTGATAAGTGTTTACCCATCCTAGCTATTTCATATCATTCTTTAATCCTAGCTTCCAATATTTTATATCTCTGGACAAATGAACTAGTTGCTAGTAAAGGAGGACCTTCACTTTTATATTAGAAAATACAAGGAATTCATAGAGAAAAGGTTTTTATCCTTCAACATA
The DNA here is from genome assembly GCA_003996215.1 of Jaltomata sinuosa. NCBI lineage: Eukaryota > Viridiplantae > Streptophyta > Magnoliopsida > Solanales > Solanaceae > Jaltomata > Jaltomata sinuosa. The sequence goes on from QJPP01007220.1 coordinate 786,239, forward strand.
CATGCCGTGATGTGCATAAAGGGGAACCAGTAGGGTGGACACTGAACCCACTCGGATGGTGATAGAGCATCGATACAGTCATATAGGTTGTACCACTTATGCTAACTAGATGGAAGTGTGCAACCACTCGTTCAATTCAAATGAGAAAGTTATCGAGTAATGTGTGCGATAAAAGAATCCATCTCTGCAGTGTTACCTCCCCCATCCATGACTGATTGTTTGACAGAAATGCTTAATTCTGATGCTCTCTTCCTCATCTCATCTCCATCAGGTGAATCCATCAAAGTTCTCACAGCATTTTCAACTATTTCTGATGTAACCAATTCATCATGACGTGCCCAATGTCTCACATTTAGGCCAATTTTCAGAAACTTTGTTACCAGCTGAGAATTCCTTGGTTGATCTGAATGCATTGGCCAGGCTGCTATAGGAACTCCCATGGAAATGCTTTCCATGCACGAATTCCATCCGCAATGACTCATAAAACCACCTGTGGAAGTATGTGCCAAAATTTCCAACTGAGGTGCCCAATCTCTTACAATAATTCCTCTTCCTTTTAGCCTCTCTTCATAACCTTCAGGCAGCTGAGCTCTCCTTTCTTCACCTGCAAATACATCTCCTTTGTCGGCATCTCTGAGGACCCAAACAAACTTTTGCAGGCTTTTCTCTAACCCAATGGCGAGTTGTTCAATTTCTTCATTCGACAACGAAGTAGTAGTTCCAAAAGACACATATATCACTGAGTCTGGTTCTTGTTTGTCAAGCCAATCCAAGGCTTGGTGACGTTTATTTGAATCTTTGTTCTGCTCAGTCAGCAACAACGGATTGAATGGACCAATAGCCCATAGGTTTAAGCCATTAATTTCTTTGGCTACTAAATCAAGGTATGAACCTTCTATTACTCTGGATGAATTGTAAAGTTCTCCAGAACAAATTTTCCCTTCAAGGGATACTTGTTTACTCCACAATTCCCATAACTCTGGGGTAGCACAGTTTTCAATTGATGGAATGTCCTCGAATATTTCAGTTCCAGCTTGGAAAGGTTTTCCTTTGGATTCCCAGTTGGATGAATACATATAGAAAGCTGAGAAACTATTAAAACGGTAGCACTCGGCATTTGGAATTGCTGGTACATCCTGTACTACCCAAGTCATCAGAGAATCATAAATAACAATCACTCTCCGATGATTGGCGCCTAAGAGTTGGCGTACAAGAGAGCACACTGGCTCACGGAGATGGATTGTTGCATATAATGAAGGTATCATATGGTTAGGAAATTTATGAGAAGCATTTGGATTTGGAGGGGTATTTTCAAAAGGTGGTGTAGGGAATTCATGAAAATGTAGGTTTTTAGCTGTGATAGGGTCGAAACCATGGACGCGAAACTTAGCCTGGCGAATATGAGTGGTTGCTCCAACATAATGCACTGGGATATTATACGAGGTGATGAGCCTCGAGAGGTGGAGAAGCTGGTTGAGATGACCTTGTGCTGAAAGTGGCACCATAACCACAGCCACTTGTGCATCTTGAACACTTATTTGGCCATTGATTTTTGTTGTGTAGTTCTCAGCCATTGGGAAGTGTTTAGAAATTTGCAGTTTTATGAGTATCTGCAGGTTCTTCTGAAGTGTTTTGAGTTACATGTAGCCTATAGGTGAAAACATAGATGTTCTTATAATGCATGAATCCAATGACAACTAATATTTGCAGGTGGGCTGCTAAAAAAAGTTACTCCCTTCGGACCACTTTACATGTCGTGTCAATATTTAATTGATTTCAAACGATTTCCCCATGTTCTTGCTACAGGGGTGGGGCTAGCATGGAAGGTATGAGTTCGGCAAAACTCAATAATTTTGATCCAAGTTTCGTATATTTGTTAAGAAATTTACTGAAAATGTGCATATAATAAATTTCAAATCATAGCTCCGCTTTGTGGGCTCTTTAAACTTGCCGATAAACTTCTTGAAAACTCGAACAATAACATGCTTTGATTGAGTACATGAACACATGATAAAGTATTCATGTTAAACACTTTCGATTAAAATTTTGGAAATGTTTGTGCACGTGTATCAAGCATCCATTATGTAGATAAGATAACAACTTAAAATATGTCATCTCCTTTAATTGTACACGTTAGCTTTAAAACTTCAGGCATGTTCCAATTGATGTTGATGTGTACAATTAAAGGAGGTGACATATTTTATGTGATTACGTAATAGGTGTTTGAGAATGTGCAAAGTTTTTTCAAAATTTGAATCGGAAGTTTCTTTTAAAAACACTTTATCATTTGTTCATGTGCTCAATTGGAACAAGTCATACTCCCTCCGTCCCAAAGTTAGCGTCACTTTAGCAATTCAAGACAAAAATTAGTACTATGTTTTTCCAGCTAAACTCTTGTATTAAACAACTACTCCCTCCGTCCCATATTAACTGAATTGTTGAGATAATGCACACCCCTTAAGAAAACTCTTCTAGGACATATTTTAAACATTGCTTTCCATTACTACCCTTTTCATTATTCTCACACTATTCTCAAAAGTAGAGTTAGTCATTACTCACCTATATGAAAATGTGAAATTTCAATGTAAAATCATAATTATGACTTTGTAAAGAGTGTAAGTACCTAGAAAATGTAAAATACTCTTTCTTTAAAGGAAGGGCAAAAATGGGGAAAAAATTCAATAATTATCTTGATATTTGAACAATTCACTTATTTTTGAACAATGAAAAAAGCCTCAACAATTCATTTAATATGGGACGGAGTGAGTAATTTTTTTAATAGTGTTCAATTTTCAAGAAATATCTAATAAAGAGGGGTAGTTTAGTAAATTATAATTTGTATTTATTATTTTTCTTAATGGGCGTGAAATGAGCTAAAGAAACACTTTTTTTTTAAACGGAGAGAGTAGGTCATCGATATAAATCATATGATTTATTTTCAACGAAATGGTTCGAACATTTGAAAATAACGTTTGGTGGGAGATCCACAAAGTCTCTTTACAATGTGTTTCATAATTAAAAAAATACTTAACGTTATTATTTATTAAATAATGGGTTGAAATCCTAGCAGTGGTACATTTTTCATTTCATACTTCAACTTTTTATTTTTTATCTTGTGGGAAATTCTTTCTCTCTTTCGGTTATTTTCCCACTTAATTAAAATTATTTTTTACGTATATATAGTAGATAATGTTGAACATCTTTCGGTTAATTCGTGTGTTTATTTCTTCAAATTTTGATTTTTTTTGGCGAAAATCTTGGCTCTACCATTATTCACACATCCCTTCACACTTATTGGTGGACATCTGATGCGTGAATAATTTATGATACTAATAGAATCAATTCAAGAACTTAGATAAAAGGTGATTTACATCCTTATTTCGATGAAGTTCTTAGTTTGGTTTTATTATTTATTATATTCATATGAGTTAGAATTCGAATCTCATGTAATTTGTGATAAGTTATTTTTGAAAGAAGAATATTATGATTAATATTATTTGACAAGTTTTTTTTTTACATTTATGTATGTGGTGACTATGGATCTTTAAGTGGTGAGATACATCGAGAAATAAGAATCGGGATGATCCTGCTATATCATGTAAAAAAAAAAAATTGGGTTTAACTCAAATCTAGAAGTTAGTTTATGAAAAAATAATTGCTCAAGTCATATTAAATAAAAAATTTGTTGTAAAAAAAGTCATATTAAATAAATCATCCATCCTTTATAATATTGATGTCACTACTAGAAACAAAGATATTTTTCATCGCGAATCAGTGCAAAGTTTATGTTATAGAACATGATTTTTTCACTCATTTTTCACCAAACCAGCTTATTGAGAAAATGTATAGTGAAAAATAGATTCTCACTGAGATTGTGGAAAATTTTTTAATTTTTAATATGAAAATATTACTATTTTTTTCTTTTTTCACAGATTCATTCAAAATATTTGTAAAAATAGTCAGTTTTCAGTAAAAAAAAAAAATGTTTTTTTATAAGGCATGAGACCCTTCCACTTGTATATGTTTTTTTCTTTTTCACATTGAAAAAGTCAAGTCATGTACGTACGATTAGTTGTCACCATGGAAGGCCTGAGGCCATCACCAATGAATGCCATTAATTATTTATGTTGTCATTGATTGAGCACACCTACTGATTTAACACTCCAAGAGTAACCGAGTTGGTTGAGAGGTGATCTCTCAAATGATGGGAGTTTCAGGTTCAAAACTCTCTGCATGTATTTTTGGTCGAGTTCGTCGCATTGAACTTACCTAATGTAATTTATTTTCTTATTTATGATTTACAAATTATTACACTGAAGCAGGATTTATTTTGTACGGTTGTCTGTTCTCTTATCAACAAAAAAAAATTGTCCTTAATTTTGAATTTTGGGTCAACTTTTAACTGTGGAATCTTTCAATGGTTTACTGTCATTTATGCTGATGAAACAATAACAATAACATAGTCAGTGGGATTTGAATAGGATAGAGTATACATAAATTTTATCCCTACTCATGAAGGTAGAGAGGTTATTTTCAAAAACTCTTGACTCACGTGAAGCAAAACAAAGGAGTAATGCAAAGGGAAACGGTATTGAAGGAAACGTAAGAACTACTAAGAAAGCAGTGCAGAGCATACATGCAAGAAACAGTAACATCAACAAAATAGTGCAATCATCTAAGCATAATAAACAATAGATGATAACAAAAGCAAGAAACTACATGTATAAGGCTATTACTACAATAGACACGGTGCTTAGTTGCTTTAAAAAAAGATTATGCATAAGTGATGGAAGTTGAATTTGGAAACTACATTTTCCTGTCAATATCCAGTCCAGTAGTCTATGAAGAAAGAGTATCATTTTAAGGAAAAAGCATTTACAACTTGCAATTTTAACATGAAGATCTATCCTAAGACTTCTTCTGTTGATTAAGGGCTAGTAATTTAATGTGTATTAGCCCATATCTCGCGATAAAAGAAGCTTCCCCTCCTGTTAATTTCAACGAAGGGTCCTCCGATACACAACATTCTTGAAGCCATTTTCAAGAAGTTGGCCACTTGTTGACATGGTTAGCTTAGCTCATCAAGGACTGCTGAGGTTTTTTAGGTCCTGACCCTGTGCAAACCAATTTGGTATAATCTTTGAGAGATGAGGGTATAGATCCTTGAAGGAATTCCGGATCGTACCTTCAGCAACTCCAGTTGCAAGTGACACATCTGCATCAATGCAGTTCTTTTACATGACATGTCAGATATTCAATATGCATATACTTCATAATACAACAATTCACAGTAAAATGAGTGGTATTCACCTCCAACGTTCTATTCAAATCATCATAGAGAGCATAAGATAATCTAGAGCCTCTAGGCTAATGTAGCAACATAAAGATGTATAGGATTTGAGGATGACGTTCAGCACTAGAAATACAAAGGAGAACTCGTTCCACGAGGATTTCCTGAATATATCTTAGATATTCTTTTATGCAGTTCCTAAAAGAATTGGTTTCTAAGTAGCCATGACAAGATAAAAAAGAAAGAGAACAATTGTAATCTCCCATTACCTTTAACTGGCTTCTTTTCATCCGAAAGCTGAGTGACTATGTAGATAACTGCTGCAGCAATAGAAATGGGACTTCTCCTGCAAGTTTTATATAGAGGAGTAAATACATTTGATCGATCCTGTTGATATCAAATGATGGTTCAAGCATTTTGGGAATTGGAACAAGTAGCATGACCAGTTCTTTGAAAGATGCCAAACCGTATTAAGTGACAACTGTATCTCAAGGAGGGGAACAGATATAAAAGAAATCCTCATTCTAGTAGAAGAATATAAAAAATAACTAAATTGTAAGAAGCTACATAACAAAAACAACGCTTCAATTGCAAGCTAGTTGAGGTCGGTTATATGAGTCCTTATTAAGCATGGGATCTAGGAATTGGTATTCAGGTTAAATAATCACTCTGTAAGCATGGACTTCTAAAATCTTACTAATACAAGCTACACCAGGAATCCTTTAACTTGATGATTCAAGATACAATGTCATGCTTCATGCAACAATCAATCACAACAAGAAGCCTGTGAATTCATATCTTAGCAACAAGGCATTCACTTCAAAAAAGGAACCAGTTGTTTCTCTCTTGACCCTTTAGATGTCTACTGGGGAAATTACATGATAGAATTTGACCAAAAAAAGAGCTATCTAATAGTAAGGAAAATAAAACCAAGGGAAAAGGAAGAAAACACAAAAAAGGTATGCGTCTTCACTTGGCTAGCCACGAGGGCGTTGATCTTGACAGCAGAGAACTTGAGGAAGAGAGATTACTTGTGTTGGTGCTTCATGTGCAAAAAAACAGGGGAAGACCTAGATCACCTACTCTTACATTGCCGGGTAGCATCTTCGTTATGGGGGAGCTAATGAGATGGTTTGGTTTTGAGTGGGGTAATGCCGACAACTGTGAAAGAAACAATGTTTAGCTGGACTCATAGAAGACGGAGGAGGAGATACAGGGCATGTGAAGTTACACCTTTAGCACTGATGTGGACCATATGGAGAGAGAGGAATAGGAGAACATCTGATGGAATAGAGAAAGATGACATACACTTGAGAAACAGCCTCTTTTCCCTTATTTCCTTTTGGTGCACCCATGAAGTTACTTTTTGTATAGATGATTGGGTGGCTTTCACAGAAAAATCATGTATTTTTGTAAGATTTTCTTCTTTTTGGTATACTTCTTGTACACGGGCTAGTTAATGCCCTTTTGTTAATAATATTCTTACTTCATAAGAAAAAGTGAAAATGAGTCATAGTCTAAGGAAGGGAACCATCCAAGTTATTCAGCCACCGGCTTCCACCAGTCCCCTTGCTGGAAAGTTCAGCATTACCATTCACACTCACCCATCAGCCACAATTCAAATGCTAGTCACCCTCCACTTCCAACCTCACAACTACCACCATCCCCATCCCGAACTCCCTACCCATTGCACCCCACCCCTACACATACTTTTTCCCTTCACCCTGCAAAGTACCCGTTCCTTCTAGCCCCCCTCTTCCCACCTTCCCCAGCACTTTACCAGTCTCTTCCCAATTTCAGACCAGCATCTCATTGGAACCTAATTACCTTAGTCTTCTTCCACCCTGATCTTAACGTCTATAACCACCCTTTCCACACTTCAGGTTCACCGCCGCTGTCCTCACAGTAACCTCCCTAGAATCAATTTTTTTTATAAGGTCAATCCTTTTTACTCATATTTGATCTTTCCTCCCATTTTCAATTTTAATTCAATTAACTAGAATTTTTCAAATCTAATTTTAGCCACATCAATCTCACAGACCTCTCACATGTCAATGGAAACTGATCTTTGGTAGAACAAGGAAAAGGACCATCTAAATACAAATTTGAGGACACAAAATGTAAGAAACAGAAGTTGGAAATGATTTCTATTCAACATTTTACTTGGAGATCAGATAATGATTAGTCACAAGAGCAATCTCCCCTTCTATTCTTTTTGGACATGCAGTCACTGAAAATAGATAATTTGAGCTTAATTGCCACAATTAATTGTTTAATTCCAAACAACCAAAATATAGAACAATCAAACAGAAACTTCTGAGATCTTTCTCCCAGAAATTTAATCTTCCCAAAAATGCAATCATCCTAAAGGCAAGCTAACCACTCAAGGTAGCAGATAAAATAAAGACTAGGTTCATCTTCTGAACATGACATGAGGTGAAAGCATAATTCATACACCTTGATTGCTGCTGCTAAGGGCCATGGTTCTGCTATATAGTTATATTGTCTTCTGATTCCAAAAACTAACACCACCATCGTCATGTATTTACCTATTTACACTACCACATCTATGGTTTTGTCTTCTCCTGTAGTATAGCGAGTTTTAGCATGTAAGGAACAAAAAACTTAAAACTGCTTAAGCTTAACGATCTACATGTCATAGAATTAAAGACTTTCCTCATCGCCCACTAATTTAAAAATATATGCTCTCTAGTATTTGGAACAAATGAGATCAATTTTAGTCAAACGTAATATTTATTTTAAACACTTAATAACTGAAATAAGCATCTGCTGGTCAACATAAATACAAGCAGATCTACCTTATGTCAAACTCTTCTGATTTTTTGACTGCTTCTTGAGCAGCTTTAACTGTCTGATTTGTCATCCCAAGATTTGAACAAAAGCGTCGCTAAAGGTTAAAAGCATGTATCAGTAACCAAGTTATAAGAAACAGCAAAAATTCTGAAGGATTCAATTTAGAAAAATAGTAGTTAGAAGGAGAATGGTGTCTTTTTCTCCTTTTAAAACAATAAACCTCACCATGAAATCCCCAGCATGTATAGTTCCCATTTCCACTGATTGGCCCATCTCGAGCTCTAGCTGTTTCACTATGTATTCCTTTGCTCGGCCAATTTCCTTCTTTGTAGCTCCATTCGCAACAAAGCAAATTTCTATTTCCAATCCACAGTTTCAAGAAAGCTCATTCATATTGGAAGTTAAATCAGGACACCGAAATGACAAAAAAGTCTTAGGCTGTACCCTTCACAGTTCGAGGCTTGTCTTCTTGTCGACAAGCAATATATAGGCAAGCAGCCAATATAGCATCCTGGTTCCTTCCTCTACTAGATTTTTGATCTTCTACCTTCTTGTATATCTCATTAGCTCGGTCCTTTGAACAGAATGTAAACCATTATAATGAAATACTGAACAAAAATTATCTGCGGCTTTTAGTGTCAACTGTCAAATAACTTTACATGAAGAATAGCAACATCTTCAAGTTCATCTTATAGAAGAAACAAGACATAGAGTACTTGGGCCGTTCCTTATTCTTGTAGATGTTAAAAGAGAATATCCTAATAATGTTGAGAAAACAATACTGTGAAGTACACTAAAAAGAATTGTCAATTCCTACCATGAGAAGTCTGGCAGGATGTCAAATACAAGGTCACAGGACCAAAGACAAGCTCCAAGTTCTAGAAGAACATACTACACCATTCAGGTCACAAGCAAAAAAATTTGAAAAAATACACAAACAGCTTCCAATATTTTATCTCTCTGGCCAAATGAATCAGTTGCTAGTAAAAGGAGAACCTCCACATATATATTAGCAAATACAAAAAAAGCTCATTAAGGAGGTTCTTCTCTTTCATGCAATGATGCACATAGAGGGGGCCCAGGAGGGTGCACACTAAATCCATTAACACTATTGAATATTGGACTGCTTATCCAGCTGAGTGGCAAAATTCATCAGGCAGACTTAGCTAAAAGATAGAGCATGACTTTCATACACATTGAATGAAATCGGAAAGAAAAAGTAATTGCCGCTTCTTAACACATTTGCATATATCTGCACATACTTCCTGACATCTCAATGTCATTTGATTGAAAATGAGTATCAGGACTTCAGGAGTAGAAACATACCTTTATGGTTGAAACCAGGCCTAACCTGAAATTGGTACAATTGCATCAGACATCTTTTGGAATTCCGCATTATAAGTTCAGCTAAAGTCAATATAATAAGGAGCCAGACCAGACACAGAATGAAAAAGTTTCACATTACAAGTTCATTTGGTTCTAATAGGATAATGTAACAGAAAGAGACCATAACAAACACATACATATAGAAAAAATATCAAAAGCAAGATCACTGGTTGAAGAATAAGTTGAATATTTTACGTTTAATGTACGAAGTGGTGGACAAACAAAACAAAAAAGAGAGGAAATTTTATTAATAAAATAAGAATTTTTCAATCAACTTTCCGACCTACACAATACTTGAGAGCAAAAAGTGAATGTTGTAATTCATTATATCTACTAAAGTAGTTGCCTTGAAGAACAGAAATGACTGGAAAAACAGAATTACAACAAAATGATGTTCTCTATGGTTCCAGGGCGATTACTCTGGGTGCACCGAGACTACTTTTCAGGTGAAAAGATGCACGATGCTTCCAGCCACTAAAGGCAATGCAACAATACATGCTTGCGCAATAGCGTAAGTCTAGGAGACACTGCATGACTCGAGCCATGAGAGCTCTTGGCAATTCCAAAACCAAGCAAAGGCCTTCAATCCTTTCTTTTTTTTTTATTGATAAGGTGAAAGTTTCAAAGGCCTTCTATCTTTTAATCACATAATTGTTGTATCTAGCCAACTATTTTCTTTTCGTAGTCTACAAGATACACATGCATCTTGCCTTATCAGAGGCATCTAAACAAATTTTTCGTTAGCATAATTTTTTTTATTTTTTGTCTAAAAGAGATGAATCTAAAAAGAAATTCTTATTTTAACAGACCATACCACTATTTTAAGGCAATGCAATGACTTTGGACTAAACATTCGTAATTCCTACACTACAGGGTGGCATCAAAAACATAAAACAGAGCATTTTCAAACCAAGGCACATATACCGCACAAGTATAAAGACCCAAGTCAGTACCAAGCAAGGTGTAAAGCCAACACTTCTATTTCCACTTTCAACTGAAAAGTGCAATATTTGCTCTTCTATCACCACAATTTTGGAACCAAATGTTGTGCTTTTTATAAACTACATTCATCTTTGTCTCATCTGACTGTCATTGTCTTGTCTATTGCTTCTTTTAGTAAAATGCTCAACAATGGTCCAGCCTGGTAACTAGTGCAAGTTTTTGCAATCCTTCATGTTTTTGCTAACATGCCATGGCAACCTAGCTAACAACCATTGTCAACCTTAAGGATTTTTCAAGCAATCAAGAGTAAACTGCACACACCACTATGAGCATTCACCTCATCAAGAAGATCATAAATACATAATCTACACATGTGCTCACCCTGCTTCTTAGCCCAATAAAGAAAAAGGCAACAAGTAATTCAGCCTATAATATCTACACTTCACCACAACTTAGGCCGCTTGTAGCAAAAGAAAATAGGTTGAGCAACCAGTAAAGATGCAAACTTTTCTCACACTAACTATGATATCATCACGACACGTCATTTTCAACCAGTAATCAATCCAGAAATATAATTTTTACCACCACGGTTCAATAACTTAATTCATAGGCTCCTAACTAAGTGCTTGAATTCCAAGGCACAAATTTAAACCAAGACAAACAATGCACCAACTAAGTAAGTAATCTTACTCCAAAACAAGTAATCAAATAAACTGAATGTGTAGATCTCCAGTCACCTAGCTCACTTGCACTCGGTGTTTGCACAACAACAACAACAACATACCTAGTGTAATCCCACAAGTGGGTCTGGGAGGTGTATGCAAACCTTACCCCTACCTCGTAGAGATAGAGAGGTTGCTTCCGATAGACCCTTGGCTTAAAATAAAGCGCACTCGGTGTTTGCACCTTGCCAATAAATACATGACATCTTTATAACTTAAATCACATAAGCATGATGAATTAATATACTCTCTCTCATTAATTTGTGACTCTTAAGGAAAAAAGAGTAAATTCGGTGCAAATACAGCTTATGGATAAGTTTCCCCGTCACCCCTTATCCCACATTCCCCACAAAAATCTGAGAAAACCCATATCAAAATCCACCCTTTACACCAAAAGGGCATCCCAGTGCACTAAAGCTCCCGCTATGCACGGGGTCCGGGTAAGGACCGTATGGTCTATTATACGGAGTCTTACCGTGCATTTCTGCAAGAGGCTGTTTCCACGTCTCGACAAGACAACAACTTTACCAGTTACGCCACCCTTTACACCAAAAATACAAAAGAAAATGAAGTGAAGGAAGCTAATTTATAACGTACCCATCAGACATAACCCCAATGGCTTTGAAAGCCAAAATAAACATTACGAAAAAAGAAAACAACGAGAAAGAAGAAGCCAAGACACAAAGCTCCACCCCTTTACACCAAAAACAACAACAACAATATAATTAGTGTAATCTCACATGTGGGGTCCAGGAAGGACCTTAAAAAGCAGTATGAAAAAGAAAACAACGAGAGCGGAGAAGCCAAGCACAAAGCTCCACCCTTTACACCCAAAAAAAGAAAATGAAATGAAGGAAGATTATTTATAATGTACCTATCAGACATAACCCCAATGGCTTTAAAAGCCAAAATAAGAGATCGATCAGCATTCGACCCACGATTCTGCCATCGACCCAAAGACGATGTCAAGAAATCACTAGTAGTTCCATTAGGCTTAGAGATCACAGTAGATAACCCACCATCAGAAAGCAAGGGATTAGTAGGTCCACCAACTCGAACCGGGTCATTATCACCCGACTCATTAGCAAAAGTTCTCCACTCAGATGTTTCATCAATCGAATGAGATTCCAAAACTAACCCACATTCTGAACAAACCATATCACCTGCTGAATGATCAAACACAACTTCTGTGCTCTTCTTACAGTCCGAACAGTACGCATCCATTCTTATTATTAATCAAGAAAATAGATATACACTAGTATTAGTAGTAAAAAAAAATCTGTAAAAATGTGTAGTTTTAACAGAAATGGTGAAAGATGAATTGGGTTAGTTGTGAATTTGGATGTAAAGAAGAAAAAATCATTCATTTGTTGTGAAGAAGAAGAGGAATTTATAGTTGGGCGGAGGAAATGGCGGGGAGAAGGGTAGGAAAGTCATGCGGTTCTTGTGGTTGTTTTTTCAGTTTTTTGAAATTGGCATATAATAGATAAAAGTGAACTTTAACTTGGCCTCAGCTGACATTTACGCCCTTCAATTTTGAATGCATAAGTAACACTTAAATTTTTATAAAGTTGAATAGGTAGACACATGCATTCTACGTAGCGTCTTTCATGGCAATTTCGCAGCCTACATGGCATTCTACGTGTATTAAGTCATGTAGGACTCGTGTGTCTACTTATTCAATTTTATACAAGTTTAAGTGTCTACTTGTACACACTCAAAATTGAAAGGTATAAATATCAACTGAGGCTAAGTTAAGGGTACGTTTATCTATTATGCCTTTGAAATTTGACAAAACAAAGACAAAAAGAAAGAAATTGCAATTTTTTGCCCCCCTCTCTATTTTGTTTGGCCAACTTTGTTAAAGAAGATAAAAGTAAAAGACAAGTATGACCAAGTTTGTTTTTTTTTCGGAATAGATTAACTTGTTGTTTAATTTGGTCTCAGCTGGTATTTATGCTTTTCAATTTTGGGTTTGTACAAGTAGGCACTTAAACGCGTCTTACATGGCATCTTACGTGAATTGCCACGTAGAACGTGTGTTTCTACTTGTTTAACTTTATACAAGTTTAAGTGTCTACTTGTGCACTGTCAGTTGAGACCAAGTTAAAGGGCATGTTTATGTAGTATGCTTTTTTTTTCTTTTTCTATTGGTTAAATACATCTCCGTCTCTTTAAATTTGTCAGTAAATTTCATTTAGACATTCGAGCTATAGTTTTTTTCGATTGAACACATGATAAAATGCTTCTATTAGACCACTTTCGATTCAAATTTTGAAAAAGTTTCTTCATGCGTTCTCAAACAGTCATTATGTAAATAAACATTACATGTTTGAACTATACACATTAGGCTCAATTAGTCGTAAAACCCGAGCATGTTGCAATTGAGGTTGACGTGTAAAACTAAATGAGGTGCAATGACATATTTTATATGATTAACTTATTTATGTAAAACACATGCAAAAAAAAATTTCAAATTTTGAGTTAAAAGTATCTAATATGGACACTTATCAGTATTCACGTGATCAATTGAAATAAATCGTAATTCAAGACAATACAGATAAGGAAGAATTTAAAGATGAAATAAAAGGAGAATAAAATTAATAATGTCATAGAAATGAAACCAATTTTTAAAATATCATAATGATTTATGCAGTAGGACATTCTTTTCCATTTTTGATAATCGTGGTGTTCGGGCGACTCAGTGAGCGCACACCTCAATTAATTTTACAAGATACATGTTATCTCCTACCGACACCTATATGAGTAACTACACCATTTACTTTAAAAAAATAAAAGGATGGCAGTGTTTTGACAAGTCATTTTCCTGCTTCCTCCTTTTTATCATCTTCTAGTTTTATTTATAGTGAAAAATAAATAATAAAGTTACTTTTTTCACATAAACAAGACAGGATGGGAAGCCAAGAAAGGAATGATTGTATGGAAAGGAAAAGAAAAGTGAATTTGAAGGAACAAAAAAAAGATGGGCTATATATGCCAATTGTCATCATTAATATATGATGTGCCAAAAGATGCAAGCAAATGGATAAGATATTTGAGACAAATCTTTGATCATAAAAATAAGGAGATAAGAGAAAAATGGATAAGATATTTGCTATTAACATTTGCTTCACAAAGATGACAACATACTATTCCGTCGTGTGTGTGGCAGTGTGGCCGCCGGAAAACGCCACAAGACCTGAACTCGAGATCTCTGATTAAGAGTACGAGAAACCCCAACCATGCTATCACAACCCATGTTGGTAGCGGAACGGGTATCAAGACAAACATATGCTACGTATAATATATCCAAAAGTACTTCCAAGTTCAATGAACTTGTAACTAAATAGTAACTCAACATTGCTCAATTGGAGACGTGTCACATCATTTCTTTTTGTGTATTTGTTCTTCTTTCTTACCCCTTTTCATAAGGTCAATTATATTGACATACCAACTATTTCAAAGAGTCTCAAGACTAACTTTATCATCCTTCAATAATCAATGCAATCTTTATAAGAGCATATTGGTCAAGTATCTCACCAATGAAAATATTTCAATACAAGAAACGAACAACAGCAACATAGTTTGAAAACTAAAGCATCTGCTTCGCATGACAATGTTTAGCCATAAAAAAAAAAAATTGGACGATGGTGGCCTATGGAATCTGTGGTTGCTCAATAACATTCGAAAAAAATGGAATTGCCTATTTGTGTTGCGGGGAAAGAAAAATGGAAAAGAAAATAAATTTGGTTTTTACTCCGGCCTACATGACCTACAATGCTTTTGTATAAGTAGAGAACTCAGATGCGTCTGATGTTTTCTCTGCTCGACTTCTTGCAGATTTGAGGCCCTATAGCTCAACGACTAAGTCACTCTTATGCCTTTGGACTGCACAGGTTCTTAAGGTCCTTATCCTTGACATACCACTCTGGTATTATTTTGGAAGCATGAGGATAAAGATCCTTGTACGCGTTCTTGATAGTCCCTTCAGCAACTGTGGTTGCAACTGAGATATCTGCTGCATGCACAAACTGTCAGATGTATATACAGAGCTAGCATATACAGCCCAAGACTTAAAAGCAGCTAGGCAACCCCACATGAAGAATTCACTAATGCAGCAATCATCAGTAGCCGGGTGCACCTACTTAAGCAATGCATGAATGTAAAGGAATATATTGCCTCTTTGGCTCAAGATTGCACAAACAGGAAGGTTGATGTTCTAACCTCTCAGAACGGGTTTCTTCGAATCTGAAAGCTGAGTTATCATGTATATTATTGCTGCAGCAATTGATATAGGACTCCTCCTGCAAAAAGGGGAATTAATTATTAAGGATCTATCCACCAACCTGATGTGCATAATAAACTTCGTTGCTAGTTATCTGAGTGGTTGATCAATTCCCGCTTCTGTTCCCTTTTAGCAATTCATTTACTGGTTAGAACTCTAAGAGAGAAACTAGAATCTAGTTGTGAAATGTCCACGAAAATCTCTTCAGCGAGACTAGCATATATTAGTCATTACAATCAAACCAGTGTCGTCTGTTCAACCTTTTTTCTAAGAGGGTGGAGCAGGGATAACGTTCAAGCAAGAAGTGAACCCGGCTGACAAAAGATCTTCACCCACTAATTTACCCATTGACTCAACTTCTGTTTTTTCCCAATAATTCAGAACTTCTCTAAAGTTCCAGAATAGAATAATTACCAGAATCAAAATTACGAAAGGTTCATTCAATATGAAAGAAGTGCATTCGAGCAACTGCAAAAATCAAATGGTTCCCTCAAAGAGTTTACATGCACATCCCTCAAACAAATGACTTTACCAGTCTCTGGATTATTCTGTGGCCAAGGCATGGGGCTCACCATATTAAGAGCATAAACAAACATACACAAAAACAAAAATATGTACCTTATATCAAACTCTTCTGCCTTCTGAACAGTTTCTTGGACAACCTTAATTTCTTCATGGTTCATACCGAGGTTAGAACAAAAACGTCTCTGAAGATAGAGAATAGTTCATGTCAGGATGGCCTAAAGGCATAATCATCACATTTATGCCCCCGGCGAAGAGGCAAAACCTACATATTTAGTTCACTCACCAGATAGTCCCCAGCGTGTATAGTTCCCATCTCCATTGATTCTCCCATTTCAACCTTCAATTGTTTCACAATGAACTCTTTTGCTCGGCCAATTTCCTTCTTACTAGCTCCATTGGCAATTGAGCATATTTCTAATCAACACCCAAAGGTTTAGAGTTCACACAGAGGACTAAACTGTTAATCTACAAGATCACAAAACATTGCCACACCTTTTACAGTGCGGGGTTTGCCTTCTTGGCGGCAAGCAATGTAGATACAAGCAGCGACCAGAGCATCAAGATTCCTGCCTCTTGTACACTTTTGGTCTTCCAGCCTCTTATATATCTCACTTGCTCGATCCTGCACAAGATCAAAGAAGACATACACCTCAAAACAATAAAAAGATATAGAAGACTTGGTGTTACCAATTAGTGCAAAAAACTTTCAGCAATAAGGACTATCAGACTTAAGAAGAGACAATGAGGATAAAAAGGCTATATGAAAATATTCGCTCCGGTATGGGAAAAAGATTATATCAGATGACATCCTTAACATATCAAAGCGATAACTCTGCAGCAACAAGGACTATCAAACTTTGGCGCTTTCACAAACATACAGTATACATAGGCAGAGAAAACTAATGGTTCTGCTTACTAAAGCAAAATAAAATGGACAAAAAGCGGTAATAAGCTGCAATCTACATATAATTAACTCATAAAACAGACAGAAGCACTAAGCAGCAGAAGACTAAAAAAAAGAAAACTTCAAAGATGTAAACACGCATATGAATGAAGTGATAAAGATGCCAATGGAAATAAAGTTGCGCTGTCTTATGCTTCAACTGAAAAGGTACAAAGTACGACAAGAAAGCATTCAGATAATTATGTGATGCCCAATTAAACTTAAAAGAATACTAGAGAAAGATGCCAATGGAAAGAAAGTTGCGCTGTCTTAAGCTTCAACTAAAAAGGTACAAGATACGACAAGAAAGCAGTCCGATAATTATGTGATGCCCAATTAAACTTAAAAGAATACTAGAGAACATACCCTTATAGTAGAAACAAGGCTCAACCTGTAAAATATATAGAGAGAAAAATCAGCTCAATCAATGCAAACAAAATTTCCAAGCTTTCAAAAATTAAAAGGAATGATACAGCACCCTTAAACCAGTATTATCATTTCAAATGTAGCTGTAACAAAAGGCCAACTCAAATGCCATCTCAAGGAGCATGGAAAGGACAAAAGACAGATGGACTAGTTTGCGTAATTACAGCACCAAACCAAACAAATTGTAAATCCACATATCATCCCACAAATGTCTTCCCTCCGAAAAGCTTAATTGAGGAAGGCAGTTTTACTCCTCAAATTAGCCATGTTCTTACATATTCAATTTCATTACCAGATTCTCTAAGTATTTCCTATTTGATCCCAGTAGCCAATATTCACACGAGCCCTGAAATCCGATCAGTGATCATAAAAATAAGCTCATTTTCATCTTCTACCCCCCCCCCCCTCCTCCCCATCCTCCTCCTCCTACCTATGTTGCTCAGACTCTTCCTTTTTGCGTGTCGGATACTCCAAAGTAGTGCTTTTTGGAGAATCCGACACGGGTGTGGCAACAATTTTGGAGAGTCCGAGCAACATAGCCTCCTACTACTACTACTACTACGGGTGCGTGTCAAATACTCCAAAAGTAGTGCTTTCTAGAGAATCCGACACGGGTGTGGCTAACAATTTTGGAGAGTCTCAGCAACATAGCCTCCTCCTACTACTACTACTACACCTATACCTACACCTCAATCAAAAGCTAGTTGCTCGGACTCTTCAAAAATGTCATCGGGTGCATGTCAGATACTCCAAAAGTAGTGCTTTTTGGAGAATCCAACACGGGTGTGGCAACAATTTTGGAGAGTCCCAGCAACATAGCCTCCTCCTCCTCCTCCTCCTCCTCCTACTACTACTACTACTACATCTCAATCAAAAGCTACTTGCCATCAGCTACATAAATCCTCCCACATCCAATCGGATCCATTCGATCCCCGATTATTCATTTCAATACCCAATAACCAATTGTAAAGTCTCTAACTTTCACACTTACAAATATCAAAACAAACAAAAACTCACAAATTCAGTAGCAACAGGTAACGTTACCTATCAGCCATGGTAGCAATAGCCTTAAAAGCAATAACAATGGCACGGTCAGGATCACCACCACGATTCTGCAACCTAGCAAGAGAACCATCACCATTACTACCATTAGGTCCTTTTGAAATCACAGTAGAAAGTGCCGCATCGCCTAATAACGGGTTAACGGGTCCACCAACACGATTCGGGTCATCACCACCCGACTCATCAGCAAAAGTACGCCACTCAGATGTCTCATCAATTGACCTCGATTCCAAAACCAAACCACACTCCGAACAAACCGTATCGCCGGCGGCGTGGTCGAAAACAACCTCCGTGTTCCTCTTGCAGTCCGAACAGTACGTATCCATTTTCGACCCGACCCGATTCGATCCTTGAAAACGGAAGGGTAAAAAGGTCCGATTATGGTTCCGGCGACGATGAACTGTACCTGAGAGAGAGGGTGTTTTTGGGTTTTTTTCTCTCTCTCTCTCTCTCTGGAAAACTGTGAAAGGGTCAAAGGGATATTTATAGACCTAAATTCGGAATGCGGGTCGGTAGAAGTGTATTCGGTAGGGCCCACTACTCTATTTTTATTTTTTTTCCTTAAAAGAATGAAAAAGAAAAAGGAATTTATTAAAGAGTTTTTACATTGCTAATGTATTTTAATTAAGGACTCGTTTGGACATAAAAATCAAAAACATATTCACTTTATTTGGTATTTATTTTAAAGTTGAAAATAGAGTTGGAGTTGTGTTTGGTCATAGTATTTTCAAAAATATTTTAGACTATTGAGTTGGTGTAGTATTTAAAAATAAAGTGAGGAAAAATTGAATCCAAAAATAGTGAATATACCTCAAGAGTTGTTTTTCAAAAAACCAAAAATTGTGAAAACATATTTCGAAATATGTTTTTGATTTTCATGGCCAAACAAGTATTCTGAAATAAAATGAAAACATATTCCGAAATATTGTGAATAATATTTATGGTCAAACGCCTATTAATAGTAATACTCCCTCCGTTTCAATTTGTTTGACCTACTTTTCTTTTTAGTCAATTTAAAAAAGAATGAGCATTTCCCTTTTTAACAAGTCTTTAATTTCAACGTTTCACGTAGCATGTTTAAAACCACAAGACTAAAAGGCATTTTGGTACATTTGACATATCTTTAATTTAAGACCATAAAATTTAAAAAACTTTTTTATTTCATTAAACTCTGTGGCAAGTCAAAATAGGTCAATCAATATGAAACGGAAGGAGTAACCTTTTAGGTAAAAATATTAAATTTGTTAGGACTGATGATGAGATATATATGTTGTTGTAGATTAACTTAATCTGATATAACAATAATAGCAAAAAAAATAGTGTAATTCTATATGTGAGATTTGGGGAGAGTGTGTATGCACGTAATTTTATCTCTATCTTTAACAATAGCAACAAACTTAGTGTAATTCTATATGTGGGGGGTGCCAGGGTGTGCACGCATGTAGGTTTACCTATATCTTCAACAATAGCAATAAATTTAGTGTAATTTTATATGTGGGGGTTGGAGAGGGTGTGTACGCACGTAGTTTTACCTCTATCTTCAAAAATAACAACAAATTTAGTGTAATTCTATATGTGATTTTTGGGAGGGTGTTTACGCACGTAGTTTTACGTCTATCTTCAACAATAGCAATAAATTTAGTGCAATTCTATACGTGGAGTCTGGGGAGGGTGTGTACACATGTAGTTTTACCTCTACCTTGTAAAGGCAGAGGGAATGTTTTGATAGATCCTCGGCTCAAATAAAACATATTAAAACTCGAGTATGAAAAGAAAATACAGTAATATAAAAATTATGCTAAAGACAACAGAAAAAACTAGTAGCAAAACAACAAACAAGATATAATTGAAAATGAAGGAAAAAACGAGTAATGAAATTGAAGAATAAGATAATAATAGAGAAAACTAGACAATGTTTCTAGGGCTGCGTATTGATCGTTTCGGTTCAATTTTAAAGTTTATCGGTATGACTTATCGCTTATCGGTTTGTAAACATGTTAAACCATTATAGAATCATTAAGATATTGATTTATTGGTTATCGATTTTTGATTGCTATCGGTTTGGTTATCAGTTTAACCGTTCAGATCTCACACCCAAAAAAGAATTATTGAAAATGACTTAGAAACAAGGAGACAAACCAGATAAACCATGCAGATGAATTGACAGATTGCATCTTGCTCAAAAGCGAACATTGACACCTTGTAGAATAACCGAGAGTTTGAGACAGTCAGAAATAAAAGTATGAAACTAATCCTAAGGCAAGGACTTTATATACCGGATAGTATAAATATAATTTATTAATTTACTATCAGGTTATCGGTTAACCCGTTAAGAGAAAACCTCAAACCGTTAAGAACTGATAACCCGAGATAAAAAAAAATTAAAACCATTCTCAAAATCGCTAAATCAATAACCCGACCCATTACTGATAAATCAATAACTTTTTTCCGATTTGAATTATTAGTTTTGATTTAATTTTGAACAACCCTACAATGTTCAAATACATACTAATCTTCTATTCTAATCTAATAAAACTAAAACAAATTATACCTAATAATTTAAGTTCTGATGAACATAATTATCGATACATAAAATGATCAAAATACGCATAAACTAATTTGAACATCATTTGTGTTTAAAAAAAAAATCAACCATTATTGGGGCACAAAATTTGAGTTATTATCGATATCACTAGATTATAAGTTTAATCGTCCACTATTTGGTTTAAAGCAAGAAAAATGGATCCCTTTTTATGTTTATTGGGCATACAAAATTATTATTAGTAGTATTTTTTTCTTATTCACTTGTCTATTTTTTGTTTACAATCTCTAGGTAGAATATTATTATAGAAAATTAATATAACATGAAAAATTAATTATATAAAATATTAAATTATTATAATAAAATATCATTATAACGAGAAATCGCTATAGAAAGGTTTGAATATGCTAATTTGTTTCTAGCTCTTGATATTTTTCGAAATCAGCATATAATGGGACTACACCAAAGATGGGAAAGTTGTTACTTTCTGACCAAAAAAGAAAAAGGTTAATTACTTAACCAAAAAAAAAAAAAAGGTTAACTTTATTAATTTTCATAAATTGACAAATATAGTAAAATAATAAGAATTTGATTGATGAATCAAATAATGAAAGGTTGTTACTTGATTATTTCTCAACAATTGACAAATATAGTAAAATTATAAACAATTGATGAATCAAAGAATGGAAGGTTGTTGTTTGATTAATCTCAAGTAATTTCTTGTAATAAAAACATTACCATAATACAAAGAATTGAAAAGAAACATACCATACAGACATCATGATCTAATAAATCAAATAATGAAAGGTCAGTACTTGACAATTTAGATATTTGAAACGTGCCATAAAATCATAAAAATATTTTATAAATGAAAAAAAAAAACTAAACCAAATATGATTCCCAACAAATTTATGGCTTCAATGGGTATGCAATATTCACAATTAAAAGAATGAATGAAATTCATTTTAAGGAAAAAAAAACTCTATAGTTAGTAGTACTATATGTACAAGAAGAAACTTCATAGCAATTTCAATTGCCAAACATGAGAATATATAAAAGAAAATGTGTAATTTGAGGTTGTAACAAATAATTGGTTTTTATATAATTAAGTGGCAATGAGAGGAGGAATATTCCTTGTCTTAATTTGATTCGTTGCTTTGTTAATCTGGCTATTTTATTATTATTATTTTATTTTGATTACACTTCTTTTGAGTCAAAGATCTATTGAGAATAATCTCTCTACCCTACAAATATAGAAGTAAGATATGCGTAAATGTACACATATTGTCTTAATATTTAAAATTAAGAGTTAAAACTACTAGAAATATACAATTTTGAAACTTATAGTAGTTATGTATTTGTAACATATAATTTAATCAGTTGTCAACACAAGTTGTAACTTCTTTTTTTAATAACACAAGTTGTAACTTATTCAATCGAAACAAAGCTTGGCCTTCCACAAAATAATCTCACGTTGTCTTTTAATAGAGATATTAAAAGGAAAAAAAAAGGAGAATGTTGAGAAAATTAGTTGGTTGATTATCTGAACTTTTACTTTATTAGCGAGGGTTTTATTCCTTTTTCATTTATTTTCTTAAAAAGAAAAAGACAAGAAGTAAAAATTTCACAAGGTGTTCTATTTTGATCACCCTGTTTAACCCGTACATGCTTTCTGTTTTATTTTGCAAGAATATTCAATATTAAGTAACTCTCAGCAAAAAGTACATGCTTCTTTCTCTACTTCTGCTTTTGCATTCAGAGACATGTGACTGGAATTTCAACCAATTTTAATACGTGTTTTTATCATATATGATTGTGTGCATACATACATGAAAAAAATTAAAAGAATGTTTGTTAGATTGAACAATTTTTTTTTTGACAAAACAAATTCAGACACCCGTAATTGAGATTTAAGACAATTTTTACATGCAAATTAGATACGAATTCTCAACTTCAATCGTGTAATCTGAATTATTTCCAAAGCAGAAAACTTGTAAAAAATTTCAAAATGACCATAAATTAAATGACGACCCTAAAAACAGATATTTGTGCACTTCGCCCCACAAAAAAAGTGGTTCGGGTGGGCCGTAGGGTTGGTGTTTTAGACACAGTAGCCGCCAGCCCTATTTGACTTGGGCTTGTTATAAACTAGTCCAAAGATGTGGGGCTAAAATGTTGGCCCACAATTACTTTATTTGTAATTGTGACCAAATAAACACACATCAGTTAACCATAATCTAA
The DNA here is from genome assembly GCA_003996215.1 of Jaltomata sinuosa. NCBI lineage: Eukaryota > Viridiplantae > Streptophyta > Magnoliopsida > Solanales > Solanaceae > Jaltomata > Jaltomata sinuosa. The sequence continues at coordinate 809,417 of QJPP01007220.1, forward strand.
AATCTATAATCTAATTTTTGTGATCGGACCTATGAAGGCAGGTTACAGATAAAAACTGATCTAGGTTGGTAAGCTTTTGAAGAAGGGTGCACATGATACTTTTAGGCCGATCACATATCATAATGGAAGAGGAAAATGAAGAACTTTATAAGGCATAACACAAAATTTTAATAGCACACACATTTTTGGACTCGATGATAACATTATCAGGAAGGACAAATCTATTAGGTATATATGTTTGGGTCAAAGTGGATAATACGTGTCATAGGTTTAGATTATGATGAATATGAAACCCTAATCTCGAACGCTCCCTGTAAGGTGGTGGAACAAACTTCAAGGAGGAAGATGACTTGTTAAGGGTGGGGGTATGTAACACACCCATGATAAGGGGCGAGCTAAAAATGAGGGGTTACAGAAAAAGACGGACAGACTTCTAGCTTGACAAGCTTCTGAAAAAGCTACAGGATCGATGCACCTGATACCTTAGGTGAATCACACATGAAGAATTATATAAGACACATCACACAAATTCACATAATATCCACGTTTATGGACTCATAGATAGCGGAGCTTGATGGACAAATTATACCGAAATATCGATGGAAAGTGAACAATACATGCAATGAGTTTGGTCGTAAATATGGTCTAAATTGGTGATGACTATATCACCCGTTGACATCTAATATTTGAGTCAAGCATACAAATTGTCATACTTTTTAATTTTCCTAACTTCTTTTTATATTATATAAATATAAATTAAACTATTTGGTGCACAATACTGACCTATAAAAATTTGAGGTTGATTGTAAAAGGAAAATGTAAGAAGTATTGAGTTGTGTAAAATGAATCTGAAACAATAAAGAGTTACTACATGTTATATGTCATTAGGTTGAGTAACTTGTAACTCTTCTAAACAACAATAATATATCTAATGTAATCCACATATAGAGTCTGGGGAGACTAGAATGTATGTAAACCTTATCCCTACCTCGTGAAGGTAGAGATACTATTTTCGAAAGACCACCTGTTTAAATAAAGCATTTCAACATGTAACTCTTCTAAACATAGAGCAATACTCTGTTATATTCGATTAAATAAAAAAATTTAGAAGATCAATTTATATAACTTAAAATAAAAAATATTTGAGTTGGGCTGGGCCTATGCCTTTTCCGCTGGGCTAGTCCAAACCAACTTTCAGAAACTGATATAGATCTGATCCATTTTACTTTCTTGTTTAATTACAATCGACGAATAAATTAAGTTTATAGATATGAGATTAATATTTTAGAAGTCGAGAAAAAGTCTTAGCCCTTAAAATGCATTGCAAAAAGAGGCCACATACAAATTTTCTGAATAGGTCATCACATCTTTGGATTGAAGAATGACCAACTTTAAAAAGGAAATTGCAAGCAGGAAAGAGATAGTAACACCGTATTATCAATCATGTAGCCAGTTGCATTATGTTTTCTGAACTAAAGAAGTCTGTTTTTCGATTAGGCTCGGTCCCTTTTCAGTAGATGAGATTAAATTTGTATTTTAAGCCTTTGTTTGGATGGCTAACCATAGCTTTGAGGTGCAAAAGTTGGTTTAGTATCAATGGCACAGCAAAAAAAGATTGTAAATGATGAATATTACAATTTACAGCTATGAACTCAGCAGCCATCAATGGCACAGCAAAAAGAGCTTGGAGTTTGAAAGTCTGTCAGACAGCCACTAGACCATCCCAGCACACGATGATCAAAGCTGAGAACGATCATCTACTGCTCCATGGACCCGTAGGCCGGGGAAGCTGTTAATCACGCTCTAGTCTAATGGCTATGATTCATCCACCAGACTTGAATTCTAAGGACTAGAATTCAAGGATACAGTGGTACGAGCCTATAGAACAGATCCTGTTCAAGTAAGGTCGTGACATGAAGTCCAAGTGCTCAATGTTAAAAAGAGTCTGCTAGTGCTATGTTTCACCGGTGTGGGATAAAGATATACTTTGCATAGAAAAGAGAAGTCTTTGGTAGAATGTTGAATCCAACACTTAAAATAATGAATGCCTGCAATAAAATATACGTTTTTTCTTTTTGTAGGTTGGAAGTTTACTTTTCGAGATTGATATATTTTGCCTGTTTTTTTTTTAAAATTGCAATAAGTTGCAAACCAGCTTTAGTTGTTAACTCCATTGGGAAAAGAGGTCAAGATGGCAAAGTATAGCTCACATCCAAATATCGGATTGCGGAACAGGGTAACGACTATGAAGCTCTGGGGTAAAGGAACTGCGTGCCAGCCGTATGCCCATTTCATGGGTGAACGATTCTTCGAAAAAGCATGGTCTGACTCGGAGACCTGAAGCTGTGGCTTCATAATGAATGAATGAATGGAAGCTCTTCCAGCATTCTCCACATGCATTTTATGTAGTGGTCGGCCTTATAAAGCTCACTAAGCCTTGCTTGTTTCTCCGCTTCACTTATTAAGTGGAAAATACTCGGTGACATTCTATAAGCGACTTGATCGAGTCTACAAAAACTTATGTTTCTTTTAATCGGCCCTAATGTCTCCCTTCATCTGCACTTCTTTGAATTAGTCAAACGGACTTTCATTTTAAAACCGTATATCGTATTTAGATATCAACCCAATTTGTGTTCTAAGTTCAAAAGTTATCAATTTAATTTATCCTAAACTCAATAAGAACATAATCTATTTTGGAAGGATAAAGTATTCATTTGTTGCCTTTCTTGGGTTGTAAACGATAACCATACGAGCTGCCCAGAAAAGTTTCTTCGCAGTCTAAGCTCAACACAGCCATGGAAACAGTCATCAATGGTGAATATAGCAAGTAAAACATCGGCAAAAAAGATTGAAGAGTCTGTCAGACAGCCATTAGACCATCTCAACACCCAATGGATTGGGGGGCTAAGAACGATCATCTACGGCCCCATGACCCAAAGGCCATGATAGGCTGTTAATCACGCTCTAGTCTAATGGCCATGATTCATCCACCAAACTTGGTTTCCTGTCTCCTTAGAAATCAAGGATACAGTGGTACGAACCTATAGAACAGATCCTGTTCAAGTAAGGTCGTGACATGAAGTCCAAGTGCTCAATCTTAAAAAGAGTCTTCTAGTAAGTTGTTTGAGCGATGTGGGACAATTAGACAGCCCTTATTATTCTTTTAGCATTTGTTAGATTAGATTAGTGAATAATATTGAAACAATATGTACTTAGATCAAGTCTTTCTTTCTCTACACTTTTGAGCAAAAAATTACTTTATTGAATTATCTATACATATTAAGTGGATTTTTAAATACAAATATAGAGTCTAAATGAAAGTTACTAAGTTCTGTCCAGGGTCGGCTCGACTATGAAGCAACTATAAAGCAATGACTCGGGGTTCCAATCTTTTTGGAGCCTCCATTTTTTACTAAATTAAAGATGTATTCGATATATATATATCTTGTTAAAAAAATTATGTATTATTAAATTTGAATTTTTTTTTGGATAGATGATACAAATAACTTTTTACCTTATTTAAGTGGGAATCATTGTAATAATTGAGAAATAAAATAGTTCTTAGGTAATTGTAGTATTCTTTCTTATGTACCTATTTTGTTGCCTCATTTTTATCCTGACGACTAATATGAACCCGCATTATTATTCCTGTATTTACCTTTTTCATTCCTCTTTTCATTTTTTTTATTCTCTTATTATTGAATATTTTGAAGTCTTTCAAACGGTCAAACTTTCTGCAAAATCTATTGTTGTCTGTTTATAAAAAGATCGAATTTGCTTTTTGGATTTCTTCTTCAAATTTCAAACATTGCAACAGATTATCATTATATTGAAGCAGCACAACACTATTTCGATATCATTATATCAACCTCTCAAATTCTTGAATCAGATTTTATTATTCGATTGTTGAAAAATGGTAAGTCATGATGTGACAAAATGGTCTTAATTTCTCCTTTTTCTAGAACTTCTTTGTCCAAATAAGAAGACAATAATCCATGAATTCCGTTCACGCATGTATCTGTCTCTTTCAAAGAAGGTGTTCAAATGGGAAAAGGGAAAGGTTGTGATTGGTGAAATATCTAAGGGCCGGGAAGTCACTTACTTTCTTCGTTTCAATTTATATGATACTTTTTCTATCGATGGATTTAAATTTGAAAACAATTAACGTTACACAATTTCATTTAGCTCTTATTTTAAAGTTTTCGTAGCTATACACATTATCATAGCATATTTAAGATCACAAAGTCTTAAAAGTTTTATGATCACACAAAGATTATGATATATTTCAGACCAAAAATTTCAATTTTTTTTAATTTATTTCTTAATTCCATCCTAATAAAATTATGTCACAAAAAACATTAGGATTATATGATGTTTTCATTATGAGGCTGAAAATTCAGCTGGTTGAATTATATATAGAAGCTTCCAATATGTCCAAGTACCATGAATGAATTCTTGGCCCCCCCCCCCCCCCCTAATTATCCAGTGGATTAATAATAGTGAAAACAACAATTGGTTCGTGTGCATGATTACACTTTAATCTCCTAAATTAGACTAAGCACAATTAATTAATGAAATTTTGTATGAGTAGTAATACAAAATTCTCAATAATGCCCAAAACAATTTTGAAACAACAATAACAATGCCTCAATTCCAAACAATTTAATAATCGTCTCCCCAAAGAATTTTGAAACAACACGAACAACACCTCAGTCTCAAACAATTTAATGATCGGCTCCCTAAAGAATTTTGAAACAACAATTACAACGTTTTAGTCCCAAACAAATTAATAATCGTCTCTCCAAAGAATTTTGAAACCAACAATAATAACGCCTCTGTCTCAAACAAGTTAATAATTGGCTCCCTAAAGAATTTTGAAGCAAGGTTAATTTTATTTTCTATCTCACACACAATGTAGGTAATCTAATATTTTCATATCTTTTTTTTTTCCTGATATATAAAAGCAAAATCATATGTTAGAAGATAAAATATAAATCAATTCAGCCATCGAAATCTTCACATGGACGTTAAAGTGTCAATTTATTGCTTTTTTTTGCCTATTGTTATTGACCGGTCAATCTTGTAAAACTAAATTTTTATTTGAGTAAAATTCTTTTATGCCACTTTAATATTTTAAGTTATTAATTTTTATAATTTATAGTATTTTTTATGTAATTTTAGAATTTATAAATGTTTTGAAATTTTATCTTTAAATTTATGATCAAAATTTAAAAATAAATAAATTAAATCTCAAAATTTACAGTGCCAAATTGGACCACCAATCCTACATTTGAGTTTTGACATTCATTTTCTTCTTTGTTTGGGAAAAAAAATGTTCACGGAGGCCCTACACGCTACTAAATTATATATTACTCAAATCATCATTTTTAACTTATGTTACATAATTTAAATCGTTAATGATTATTATTTTTTAAAAATAAAGATTTTTAAAATTTATAATTTTAAATACATAATTACTATTTGACTATTAAATTTCTGAAGATTGCGACTTTAAATATGTCATAATATTTATACGATTATAAAAAACTTCTAATTAACGATATAAAGGAAAATGTAAAGTTAATTGTTTTTATAGACAAAAATGTTTGCTTTCTTTTAGAATGAACTAATAAGAAACCCACATAAACTGAAATTGATAAAATACTTATTTAATGTAATCTATTATTTAATTAGTCCACGCTAACTATTTAGATAATATGTTGAAAAAGATTTCTTTTATTAGTCCACGCTAACTATTTAGATATATCTAGATGGATGCTCATCTAGAAGCGCTTAAATTCTTAATCATTTATCTAGAAAATAAGAAGAAAAATATATACTCTGCATTTTAATTTGTTTATCTTACTTTTTTTGGTCAATTTTTTAAAAAAATAACTTTTTTTTGCAACTCTTTAATTCTAGCTTTTCACTTGATACATTTAAAATTATGAGATTAAAAATTCTTTTTTACTTTTTAAATTTTATATCAAATTAAAAATCAGATAAATAAATTGAAACAGAAAATATAATATATTACCAATTGTTAATTAATTGCACTTCCACATTTATCATTTGAGTTTAAGTTGACCAATTCTTGTGACATAACAAATACTAGCTAGCTTAGCATGATCATGTAGAATTTGAAACCTTCTTTGCATTAAAAAGATTAATTAATGAGTAAAACATTGTTTTAATTTTGTAGTTTTTTCTGGTGATGTGGTCACCCAATTCCACCAAAGATAACAAAATAAGAAATAAAGACACATTCTCTAGAAGGAGACTATAATAATTAATTAGATATATAGGTCGTCTAGAAGATGCACATGATTATATGATCAACACATTATTATATACTTCCAATTTGAAATAATAATATGTTGAAAAAGATTTCTTTTATTTTTAGACAAAATCAAGATCTTGAAAGAATACATCAGAATTTTTTCTAGCATTTTCTTCTATTTAAATTGTAAAAGGGTATTGCTCATTTCATTTCTTTGTATTCCACCCGTATTTTGTAAAGAATGCGTGCAATACACAGCACCTAGTATAAATATCGGCTACTATTATTCCGAACCCACATTAGTCGATCAATTGAATTTGATTCGGAATATTGATGTTCAAAATATATAATAAAAAATCATTAAACATCTCAAATTTATAACCTTTATTGTTTAAATTAGTGAAGTGTTAATTGAATGAGATGTTTAAGAAAGAAGGAAAGGTAGTTTCAATTAGGCAGATATTTTTACGCGTAATATATTAAATATTTTTCTTTAAGGAGCGTAATAGACCTTCAAATACAAATACATGGACCTAAAAGAGTAAGTAGTAGTATATATCTAAATATTTCCTTCAAAGAATGGTACTATTTTCTTATTAGTGGTTTTAAAAAAGATCAGCAATAATACCTTTCAAATTTGAAAACAATTTAATTCGAATTTTTCATTTAAGAGTTTAAGTTTTGTGCACCATCAGTGTATCATTTTTTCACATCATTAGGTAATATTAACCTGTTATAGCAGGTTACCAACTTATTTCTAATTAAATTTTTATTTTAGAAATTATATTTTTTTTCCTCCTCTCTCTCCTCTTCAAAGTTCTCCTTCATCCTCGATCTCTCAACTAATTGTACCATAAACCACTCCATGTTCCATTATCTCTGTTAATTAATGACTTTTAGTCTCAAATAATGAATAGGTAAATGACGATTAATTTTATCAATAAAGTTGAAGCCAATTGGCTCTCTACATCTCCTATATCAATATTATCTTTTTGTTCAATCTCTTTAGCTTTTGAGTCTTCTTCAGTTGTATGATCTTTCAATAATTTTCACTCTTTCAAATAAGTTGCTGCTTTTTTAAATTCTTATTGTTGTTTGTCCCGATCATGACTTGCCATAATTTCAGAAGAAAAAGCAACGACAATTAAAAAATTATTTGTGAGACTTCTCAATGTGAATTCGAATTTAGTTGAATTTTAATACGAACATCGATCACCGAATAAAAAACCAAAGAAAGACTTCTGATTTCAGTATGATATTGAGAAAATCGATGGAAAATTTCAAATTTAGAAAGAAAATAAAGTTGGTTAAGAAGATAACTACAAATTAATTTTGATTTAGAGTACAAAGAGGACTCAATTTCTTTTACTTATTTTGCCGTAATTATAAGTATCTTTAAAAAGGTATATTATTAATTGCTTAATAAATTAAAGTTATCATGTTTGTCTTTAAAATTACCTGATGGTGTAGAAAATTTTATACACTGACAGTGCACAAAACTTAAACTCTTCATTTAATCTCATGACAAGCTTCTATATAATAACACGAGTATATTATGACATGTTTAAGATCATAAATTTCAAAAAAATTATGACCATAAATATTATGATATATTTTCTTTGTTCATTTTTATTTGTTCACTATATTAAAAATAGATGTCAAACAATATTTGTCTAGTTTAGAAAATCAATGGATAATTTATCATTTTGTGTCCATTTTACCCTTGTTATTAAATACTATTCATTATCCAAAACATTAAATTTATTATATTTAAAAGGTGATATAGTAAACTATTCCCATTATTTTGTTATTTCTTAAGATGTGTGCCATGGTGTACATCCTTTTTAGACTATTGTTGGGTATGTTATTGTTATTTTTGTAAGGTGTATGTCAAGTTAAAATAGCAGTGGACAAATAAAAATGAACGAAGGGACTATTTAAGATAACAAATTCTAACAATACGTCTTGTCTCTTTCTTTCAACTTGATGTGTGGTCAAATTACATCATAAATGTTATAGTATATGAATAGAAGTTTTCTTCTTATACTAGTCCTCGATCATACAACTATATAAGAAGAGATAATCATATAACCTATAGTTTTCAAGAAAATATTATTGCTTCCTCTCTCATAACTCTCATGTCCCCAAAATCTCTCTTGCATTTCTTATGAACTTCGGATTTGTGTTAGGTTTCTATTGCTGGGATTGGGGCTTCTTAACCGCCCTTCTACTCTTCTCCACTTCATCGTAATTAATCACCTATTCGTCTTTTTCATTTTTTCTTCGATCCTTAGGAGCTTCCACTTCTTTTGTTTCTTTGCTGATTCGAACCTATAACCTTAAAATTGAAGGTGAAGGGTGTTAATCATCTTATCAACCCCGGCTTCTTAACCGTCCTTCTACTCTTCTCCAATCACCTTCGTCTTTTTTCATTGTTTCTTTTTCCTTTTTATACCCTCCGATCCTTAGGATCTTCCACCCTTTTTTGTTCCCCTCCTGACTTGAACCTATAACCTTAAAATTAGAGGTAAAGGGTGTTAACCAGCTAATCAATCCCGGCTTCTTAACCGTCCTTCTACGTACTCTTCTCCAATATATCACCTTCGTCTTTTTTCATTTTTTCTTTTTCTTTTTACCCTTCGATATCTTTAGGAGCTTCTACCTTTTTTGTTCCTTACTGACTCGAACCCATAACCTTAAAATTAGAGGTGAAGGGTGTTAACCATCTGATCAACCCCCGCTTCTTAACCGTCCTTCTACTCTTCTCCAATCACCTTCATCTTTTTTCATTTCTTCTTTTTTCTTTTTATCCTTCAACCCTTAGGAGCTTCTACCTTTTTGTTCTCTTGCTGACTCGAACAGGGTGTTAACCATCCGAGCAACCCTGTTTATTGAAAAGTTGAATTTATTTCTCTACGTTTTTTTTGAATGGGGAATTTAGAGGATGATCAATGTGAAAGGACTTTGTTAGAGTATGTAAGGAAGGCATCAACACCACCATTCTTGTTGAAAACGTACATGTTGGTGGAGGATCCGGCGACGGATGACGTCATTTCTTGGAATTCCGATGGATCGGCGTTTATAGTCCGGCAGCCGGCGGAGTTCGCCAGAGATTTGCTTCCGACGTTCTTCAAACATAATAACTTTTCCAGCTTTGTCCGGCAGCTCAATACCTATGTATGTTTTATTTCCTTCCATCTCTTTACGCATGCACCGACGTAGCTTTTGCTTAGATACTGTATTTGTTTTAAAAAATAATTGTATAATTGCGAACCTAATAACTAAAACGAGTTATGAAGAAACACCCAACATATATGGGTGTGTTATAGCCATGAAAAAAAAAGCTTGTCATTAATTCGATGACAATAGCTAGGTTAGAACTCATAAACTTTAAATTCTGATTTAGTAAATTAAATGTTTTCTTTTAAATATTTAAAACCACCTCAATATACATATCCTATACAAATATATAATAGTACTCTGTTCTAATTTATGTGCCATAGTTTAAATTTTGAGATTCAAATAAGTCTTTCTTTGACCGTAATTTTTCATATATCTTTTCAATATCTTGAATTATCAATTATTGTGACTTATAGTAATTTTTTACATAGTTTCTAAATACGTATTTTGTTTTAAAAAATTTAAATAGTATTTCATGTTTTCGAATTCACGATCAAAATTAAACTGTTTTTACATTGGTTGTCAAGATATATAAGATACATTCCGCACCTTACATATATTCTCGCAATTACATACATGCTTGAATAAAGGAGTAACTCTTTAGGTACATTTATCAATTTTTTTAAAAGTTTTTCACCTCATGAATTTAACTATATTCAGAACCATACTCTATTTTTTGTATTGGATATATATAATCCTTGCAAATAATTCCTTTGATTCCTAAGTATAACATATTTCTTGATAAATTAGGGTTTTCGTAAAATTGCAACGAGCCAATGGGAGTTCAGCAACGACTTATTTCGCAAGGGAGACAAGGATTTACTATGTGATATTCGTCGAAAAAAAGCATGGACAAACAAGCAACAACCTAACAAAAATACTAATAAGAAAGAAAATACAGATGAAGATCAAATAATTAGGTCATCATCAATATCAACTTCTTCTTCATCATCATCAGAGTACAATAGCCTTGTTGATGAGAATAAAAGGCTAAAAATGGAAAATGGAGTATTAAGCTCTGAGCTTTCACTAATAAATAAGAAATGCAAAGAACTTATTGATGTAGTGTCCATGTTGGCTGAAAATTCAGAGGAAGAAAAAGAAGGGCAAAAAGGTAAAAGGCCAATGTTGTTTGGTGTGAGGCTAGAAGTTGAAGAAGAGATGAAAAGGAAGAGAAAAAGAGTTGAGTTTAATGAAATTGCTAGTGTTTTTCTCTCTCAATTGTGCAAATAAAATAGGAAAAATGAGGGTATAGCAAAAGGAAATTAAGGAGATATATATTGTTCTAAGTATTGAAATTTATGTTTGGTGTTTTTTTTTCCATTTGTCGAATCTCTAAAGTGGATAGAATTATTCGATATTTCTGATGGAGTAGACATAAGTTAGTCCTGACAGCACCATTAGATAAAAAGAAAGAATTGTATATGTAATTCAATTGCGTCTTTCATCTTTTCAAGATTTATAATGAATCATGAGTTATAATAAGTAATTACTTGTTATATTTCAAGATTACAGATCCAGTTTGTATATATAGAAGGTCATTTGAATTATTGAGTGATTTGATAATATTAAAATTATTTCTTTACGATAAAAAGCTTAACACCTCTCATTCTTATTACTTTTTCTATATAAAAACGAAAAAAGAAAAAATGAAAAAATATTCAAAAGGTTATTTTATTCAAAACCTCAATTTTGACATCCCTTTTCTCCCACTTCACACCTCGAAACGTACCCTTCTTATAGAGATAAATGTGCTTTCACATCTTCTTTAACCCGAAATGGCTGGGGATATATGGATACATGAGTTTTTGAACTGATCAAGAGGGTCAAAATCATAAAACAGGAGGTTAATTATAATATTAATTATGTGCACAAATGAATAAGGAAGGTGACAAGAAACTGGCCAAGTTTGAAATGTACCATAGATGATAGATATGCTACTTTTAATTAAATACTACTTTTCTTTAAAAAAATATAGAATTGAAGTGAGCTTCTAGATAGGATTATATTAATTATGTTCATATGATTTTCTCATCAAATAAAGTTAAAAGAGATATAATTTTGAAAAATTATAAAGTCGTGCCAAGAAATTATTTCAAGGCGGCTGGAACATGAAGGCATGCAAAACATTCAATTAATGACCTCTACAACTATCAAAAGGGAAATTACTCTACCTTTAGAAGTGTGTCAATGTCGAGGATCTTTCGGAAATAGTTTTTCAACTTTCGAGAGATATGAATAAAATATACGTACATTCTATTTTCTTCAGATTCCACTTGTAAAATTACAAAGAGTATGTTATTGTTATTGTTGTAGAAACGTGATAATTACCATGCATGTTATACGTTGCCTACGAAATAAATTTTGCTTCACTTCAGTCATTTTTTTTTCTTGAACTTCAGTCATTTTTGTCTGACTTCACCTATTTTTGCTTGAACTGAAATCATATATACATGAACTTCAGACATGAATGACTGAAGTCAGGCAAAAAATTTGACGTCAATCACATACGGGTGAAGTTGATGGAAAATGATTGCACTTCAGTGTTCAGCCATATATAGCTTTTGACACTGTGTTTGTGTCAGAAGTTTAGTTTTGTTCAAGCCTAACTTCAGACCACATACCACATGTTTTAATATGCAAATTTTTAAAAAAGATGAGTACATGTTTAATAGCGATATCACAACATACAACAACAACATAATACCCAATGAAATCCCACAAGCTAAGTGGGGTTTGAGAAGGGCATAGTGTACGTAATCCTTACCACTATCTTGTAGAGTTAGAGAGGCTCTTTTCAAAAGACTCTCGGCTTGAGTATAGCAAATCATAGTAGGGTGAAAGGAAAACTGCGATAATCAAAATATGCGATAATAAGTAAACAGTGACAACAACAAAATAGTGCAATAATTGAAACACAAGAGATAATAGAAATAAAAAATAAGACACTACAAGAATAAGGCTAGTACTACGACAGGCACCGTCAAGACTAAAACCCGTCGAAAAGATAATCACTCCACTACCTACTAACCTTCTACCTTAATGCGCAACCTCTACACCCTCCTATCTAAGGTCATATCCTCGGTAAGCTGAAATTGCGTCATATCCTATCTAATCACCTCTCCCTAATTCTTTTTCGGGCCACTCCCACTTTGTCCTATTTTCGTTCCTAATCTTATCGATCCTAGTATGCTCACACATCCATCTTAGCAAACTAACCCGTGAAATTATTATCAATTATTGTATTAGCAAAGCCCATGTATAATAGCCCATATACATCCAACTCAGAAAGACTGAAACCTACTAAGCCCAAATATAATGGCCCAGCTCATAAGTATGACCCTTTGTTATGTGGACATGAGTATGACCCTTTGATTCTCTAGGTTTTACCAATAATTGATTGCTTCTTGTTTAATCCAAAAGATTTCTTTATGACAAGAAATTTTATTAAACCAGACTTTACTTCTGTAATTACGTTGGATATATTATTGTTACCTTAGCCAATTTAATTAGAAACAGATCCATTGGGAACTTGTCTGCTTTCCTTTCCTTTATTGCTTCACATAATAAAATAAGTGCTACATATATAGTGGGACAAGACTATAATGGAGGTTCATTTAACTGTTTGGTTAGTAACAAGTTATTTCGAGATAATTAATCTAAAGATTAGTTATTTTGCTATTAGTTATCCCATCATGTATATGGGATAACTTATTTCATTACTATAGTATAAATGGTGGGATAAATAATCCTGCGATTAACTTATACCTCCAACCAAACGCAAGATAAAATAATTATATATTTTGTCCCGTGACTATTATATCTTATACCTCACACCAAACAACCCTAGGACTTCATTTATTTTTGTCCCATCGACCTAACTTAATTATCGGTATTAATTTAAGTATACAAAATCTATATACTGATTAAGTATATTATATGTATATAAAATTTATGCAATTGCTTTCTTTATATGCATGACTTTTTATACATTGCACTAACAAAAACTCCCCTTGTTTCATTTATCTGGCACCTTTTCCTTTTTATTCCGTTCCAAAAAGAATATCATTTTACTATAATTAGAAATTATTTAATTTTTAAATTTCTTTTTACTCTAAATGAAATGATTTACAACCACATAACTATCTAAAAATTATTTTACACCATAAATTTTAAAAATCTTTCTTTTTCATATAACGTGCCGAGTCAAATAGTGTCACTCATCGTCAAACGATGTCACATAAAATGAGAGGGAGTAAGTGTTTACTATGCTTGTAGTAAAAGAAGTAAATAACCAAAAACTATTTAAGAGTTTGTCCTTGTTCCCCACTACTTTTAAAATCTTACACATTAGTACCCATAGTTTGTGTATTTTGAAATTCTCCCCCTTCTGATCACCGACGCTCAGAAGCAACCCACCGTTCTCATTTTTGCTGCCTTGTTTTGCTGATATAAAGACAATATTTTTCATTTTCTTCCTTTTTCTAAAAAAAAATAAAATTAAACTCAATGAAACAGTTGTTCCACATATTTTCTATCCAACTTGTTCCCTAAATTTTTTTCTTAAAATTGATTTTCAAAAACTTTACCAAAAAAAAAAATCAAAAATTCAAAGTCACTTACACCAAAGGGTGTAGTTCAGTGGTGAATAAAGTGCGTTAAAAAGTATTAAAATCTCAAATTTAAATTTTTGAGGATATAAAGATATTAGAAATTCCTTTTGATTTATTCAATATATATGTTGATGAAAGATTAAATATATCTCATAGAATTAATCAAAATATGTACGTACATTCCAAAATCGTAAAAATAAAAGAAAATTCCAAAGTTCCTTTTTTCCTTTACACTTTTTCTTTTTCTCTTTCCCAAAAGTCCTCTTCTTTTTCTTTTTTCCTTTTGGTTAATCATAGAAAAACATGGCTTTAAAAAGTCTTTTATTTTGGTCTTAAAAAATGTGATCTTGATTATTTAACATACACCAATATTAGTTATGATAGAATGATTCAGAATCTCTTCAATCTTAATTAAAGATTTCAAGTTCAAGCTTTTGATTCAAACTTATGAAAATAAAAAAAAAGTTTATGTTAGAAGTAAGTCTTCAAAGATGGACTCTGTAATGCATGAATCCAAATTTAATAAAAGCTCCAACGCAAATATTGAACTTCAGATGAAAAAAAAAAGACAGCCCGGTACACTAAAACTTTCGCTATGTTTAGGATTGGAAAAGGACCGAACTACAAAAATTTATTATACGTAATTTTAGCCTGTGTATTTCTGCAAGAGACTGTTTTCACGATTTGAATCTCTGACCTTCTAATCACGTTACAACAACTTTACCAATTACTCTCCCCTCTAAACAAAAAGATGGAAAACAAAAAGAAAGATTATAATAACACACTCCAATGAACTCTTAGGAGTTGTTTGGTGTGAGGTATAAGGTATAATAATCTCGGAATAACTAATCGTAGAATAGCTAATCTCGGAATAACTTGTTCCCGACCAAACGAACCCTTATAATCCTTAATCTTCCCTATACACAGATGCAGCTAAAAAAGCCAAAACAGAGTGCTCAGACACATATATAGCAAAGAAAACAAACTCTCCACTGTATGTATATGTGTGTGATAGAGAAAGAATGGGATTTACAGCAATGGGGTTCTTCTTCATTTTATTTCCAGAAGATGAATCCACCATTATCACTACCAAAAGCAAGCAAAAAACCAATCTTTCTTCATTAAAATCCATTAACACTTTCCTTAAACCTTCAAATTCCACACATCTTTTCACCAAAGCACAATTTATAATCTCAATATGTGTTCTTCTCATCTTCATCACTTTTCTCCTCTTCACAATCTCCACTTTTGAACCATCTCCAAGAACACAAAAACCAAAATTCTTCCAACCATCATTTCAACAACATGCATTGCAAGGAATGGGAACTCTGTACAGAAAAGGAACCAGGTCCATGACTGATTTAATTGTAGCTCATGTAGTTGAATCTGTCACTGTACAAGAGCTGAAACTGTTCACCAGACTCATTTACAGGTCCAAAATCAGCTCAAAATCCGACATTTTGTTCATATTTCAGAAAAAGTCCATTCCTTTTGAAAACACCATTGTTGAAGAAAACACCTCGTTCTTGAAACTCATTCATGGCTATTTCGACCCGACCCATTTCTTGATTTCCAGTAAGAAAGCCAATGGAAGTGAAGAACCCATCTGGGGTCGCAAAAAACAGAGCAATTTCAGTGAAGAAGACGATGACAGTAGTACTGAGTCAACTCGGTTGAGTATCCATGGCAACAAGGAGAATTTTTTCAGTTTCGACCCGACCCATTTCTTGATTTCAACCAAGAAAGCGAATGGAAGTGAAGAACCCGAACCCATCTGGGGTCGAAAAAAACAGAGCAATTTCAGCGAAGAAGACGATACTGAGTCAACTCGGTTGAGTTATGGCTCGGTTGTCGGGTTCTACGCTGATGAACTTGACCCGGAAAACACCTTAACCGGGTTTATGGATCATGTTCCAATGAATTTAAGAAGATGGGCTTGTTATCAAATGCTATTAGGTAAAATCAGAAGAAATTTCAAGCACATTATGCTAGTAGATGTGAAGAAAATGTTAGTACTAGGTGACCCACTGAGTCGAGTCAAGAATCCGAGTCATGACTCAGTTGTTATATCAACAAGAAAAACTCGTTCGACTCACAAAAAACAAGCAAACCCAGAAATCATAATGGGTGGATTAAGAGGAATACGAAGATTATCGAATGCAATGTTAATCGAAATCGTTCGAGAATCAATGCAACACACGAAGAAGAAGAAGAACTCAGTTACTGAGTCAACTCTGTTTAATCAACTCGTTGGAAATGAGTTTATATTGAAGAATGTGGATATAATTTCGAGCGAGTCAATAGCTGAACTGAGTTCACTCACTGAGTTGGATAAAGAACCAGGTTCTTCATTAATATCAAAAGTTTCAATTATTAGACGTGGGAATAGTAATGTGGATATTAATTCTGTTTTTAAAAAGTATTTATGTTCATTCCCTTTGGATTCTACAGTTTATAGTGATTGTTAATTAGTAGCTAAATTTAGGGAAAAGGGTTAATGATAGGATTATACATGTTTAATGCACTGTTTAGGGATTTTTAACTTTGTAGTAAAGTATTTGTTTATAACAGAATTTGTACAATTATGTTTTAAAATCTTCATGTTGATGAGATTTTTTATGTTGCAAAATGATAATTAAAGGAATTGTTAGTCGATAAAATAATATTGATTGATATGTATATAATAAAATGTAATAGTATATGGATTTTTTGTGCAAAATTATGTATATCTAGAGGGGCGAAAGGGTCAACAAATGAGTTGTGGTTAAGAGCGAAATCCATTCTAACCCAAAGTTAGTTGGTTCTTTGGTGTGAACCACGAGAACGATATCAAATTGAGAAAAGGTCAGCTAGTAAGAGAATGTGTGATAAGCTTCATATATCATAGATGATGAATTTTTTTGGTGAATATAACCGTAAATAATGAATATTAGGCATTGTACGTATTGATCCGTGCAGTATTATAGCAAACACAGTAAGTTTTTTGTGTCTAGAGAGTACGCTCACAAGAATGAAATTTAAAAAATTGATGGTGAAATATATGGTTAACTTTGATGCAAAGCTAACTACCTTACCAGAGCCTATACCATCCCATCCTAAGATGGTTGTTAAATGAATGGATCTCATCAACGTTCATAAATGATAAATCATTGATCGAGCTGACACATCAAAAAAATTCTAATTCCGCTACTGATACAACGCTTGTGAAAATGAAAACCAGTGTCATTCTTAAAGGTGACAGCCAATAAGGTTGGTGTGTGTCAACTTATGATTTGCAATGACAAGTAGCAAAGTCAAACAAAAGGAAAATCACTCTATCCAATTTTCTCATGTGACAACTGTGTGAAGGTCCAGGCTCGGTGGAGCCAGAATTTTTATTAAAGAGGTTCAAAATATGAAAAGTAAACACAGATACCAAAGAGAGTTTAACATCTTATAATAAATAATTTTTAATCATATATAAATAATATAATTTTTCGATAAAAAAATTCGGATGGACCCTCGACCCTACCTACCTCTCTGAAAATAACACAAAGAGGAAAAGAAGGAAGAGTAGCTGTTTAATTGGAGCCATCATGTGATGGTTACTAAATTTCCACAGCCCCTTTTGACAAACTCCATAAAAGCAGTAGAGATATATATGTGAAACAAGAAAACACATGTAACGTGATCATTTCATTCTTTTGCACTTCATTTCATGACATATAATTATAATAACTAACTTATTTTGCCAGCTTTTTTCCAGCCAGCCAAGCATGCAACTGTTGTTTGACATTTAAGAATACAGGACTACAACAATAATATATCGAGTGTAATTTCACAAATTAGATTGCGGGGAGGGTCGTAGACCTGTAGCACTCGTCCGAGAAGTGAGAGCACCAGCTTAAAAAATGCTGGTTCAAGAGGACTTGAAAAAATGCTACTTCTTTCGTCTCAATTTATATGATGTAGTTTGATTTGACACGAAGTTTAAGAAAAACAAAGAACTTTTGAAACTTGTGGTCTAAAACAAGTCACATGTGTTTGTGTGGGTAAATTATTACATTAAGGGTGAAATTGATATTTTAAAGTAAAATTATTATTACATATAAAAATGTGTTATTCTTTTTGGGACTGACTAAAAAGAAAAAGTATGTTAGTAGTAAGAAAGAGGCTAGTTTGTTAGATTGTAAATCTCCTATTTACTAGTACTCCCCTCTGTTCATTATTACTTGTCATATTTCTCTTTACGAAAGTCAATTTGACTAAACTTTAAAGCTAAATTGAAATAAATTAATTTAATATTTTAAATTCAAAATTTAGATGGTCGAAAACTATAAGAAAAATGCTATAAGTTGCAATCTTTCTCATATTAATATGATGGAAAAATACATCTTAAAATGTTGATGGAAGTTCATGTAGTTTGACCACGAGAAGTGAAACAGTGACAAATAAAAGTGGACGGAGGGAGTAATATTTATTCATCTTTCAAAGCTAAGGCCAACCAATGTCATATTTTTAATTTTAAAAAAATTACAAATAGTTGACTACTATTCATTGATAGCAGTATAACATTAATGGACTGGCAAATCTTAACACTGATCATGGCACTCCAATCTATAGATCTCTTTACAATATTCAAATGGTTCCAACGCCAATTTTCCTTCAAATTTGCCATAACATGGGGCTTTTGAAGGTGTATGCTTTACTCGTATGGGGTGTTTATATCAAATTATATAAATTTATTATATTAAAGCGATTTAATAAAATGAGGGAACAAAGTTTAAGAAAGAAAAGAAAAAAACTTTTTAAACTTATATTATAAAACAAGCAATAGATATTTATACGACTATAAATCATCTCATAAAAGGTAAAACGAGCAGTACTATAATGAATGTATACATCCTTTAGTTAACGACCAAATGATAGGAAACATTGAGATACATATTTAGTAAATGAAAGGATTAGTCTGGGCACTCTTAGCTACGGCCTCTGGAAGGCGAATCCACGTTCAGAATGAGTCTGATCTTATTATATGTATATATTCTAAATCTTTTTTCCATTATGTATACATAGTTCGAGTTGAAAGCAATATATTAAGTTAAACCCGCAACTCATCCTAAGCAAAAGGCACCGGGATTAAGAAAGCAAAACCTACCAAGAATTATGGTGATTGTGTGAAGCACAGAGCAATATATAGCTGTGTATATGTAAATCCAGGCATCATGTACCTAGAAGTAGATTGCTCGGGCGAAAAATCACGTCAAGGAAAATGTTGTTATGCAAGATTTGGGAGAGAAAGAGAGTGTGATTTCTCGTTTGGGTACGTACTAAAAGAGATCGACCTTCTTTTTGTGCGCATCTTGCTTCCATTTAGGCACCTTGTAGAATTCTTCTTTTGTCATTCCCAGTACAGATTCAAATTCCTCGTCCGAAAGGTAAGCCTGAAAAAAGTTTATCATTGGAGATGAGAAAAAAGAATATACTTTCATCAGAGTATAGAAATGTCAACGATGATGCTTGAGCCACGAACCTCTCTTCGTTTAGTATCAATGCCAGTAGCAGGATTTTCAGATTTAGCCTTCAGCTGCTCATAACTGAATACCTCTTCTGGTGCTTTCAGTTCCGAGTCCTCCTCGTTAGTCTCTGCGTGCTCAACTACCTCGCTCTCCTGATGTTCTGAACGTTCATCGGATTCTTTAAACTTAGCATTCTTTGTTCTAGCTGAAAAAACATCAAAATGCATCAGGTAGAATCTATGATCAGTGCCAAGTTGAAACCATGTTGATTTACTTCAAATGTGACACAAACATGTAATAGCCTAAGCTTAAAAAGGACGGCCCGGTACACAAAGCAACCCGCCTTAGCAGGGTTCGGAGAAGGGCCACACCCCAAGGGTGTGATGTAGACATCCACTAGTTGCTGCTTCAACGCCTCGAACCCGTGACCTAAAAAAGGTCACACGGAGACAACTTTACCGTTGCTCCAAGGCTCCCTTCAATACCCTAAGCTTGTATGTTTGAATTAAAAAGTTATGAGTACAAACGCTTCAGAGTAAACACAAGATTTCCTGATAATCATAACAGTTCACAAGACAATACCGGAAAAGGAGGAGAATGGATCTAGAAATAAAAATAGCATAAAACGACAGAAAATTTTTGTACCAGTGGGGCTAGCTGATGGACTTCTACTTGATTGAAGAGAAGAGCCGCGCGAATTTGACTGCTTCATTTCGGCAGTAAGAACAGTAGACAATGCAGCTACTGCAGCTGCTCTTTGTGAACTCTGACTTGCTCCTGTAGGCTTTGGCACAGAACTAGCTTTTCCAGTAGACGATGAACTAAACGCAGAGTTTAAAGCAGCTAAGGCTGAGGCTCTTTGGGTTGGCCCATCTTGATTTGTCCTATGATTCTGAAATATAGAGTAGAAGGTATATACCACATCTAAAGGAAACTTTTTTGAATACCTAACTAAGTCTTGTTTATGAAATTCGGTTGATGATACGAAAAACAACTGTTAAACAATCAGACATGACATGGAAAACAACTATCCTTCTTTGTGCATTTTCGTTTGCAAATAAAATTGTTTTCAATTGGAAATCTAAAAGTCATAAGTTACTGAAACTTATTCATACTGTTTGATCGTTTACTAGCCTTAATGTTTTCTAAGCAGCGATATAGCATTGTGAAACTATGTGAATGCAATAGGCTAGATAATGTTTCTTGAAGAGGTTTCTTGTATAGCCGTCTTAGGTTGGAAGTAAGAACAATCACATAAAAACCTTACATTGGTCCATGAAACAGATAACTAATTGTTGTGATAATTTGAGATTACAGTAATGCAAAAAGATACCCGAAGAAGCAGAAAAGAATTACACAGAAAGAAAGATTCACCTCGGAAGCATGACCAAACCCAAAGAGTATCATAACCTTCTTTTGGAATGAGTTTCCATGTGCCTGGTTAAACAGGTAAGTCAGAGTAAAGATTTTACAGAAGTGGAGAAAAGTACATTGAGATAAATTAACTGACATTCTTACAACACCGAGGGCATGAGAATTTCAGCAAAAATACCAATGTAATAGAGACATAAATAGCCTTCAACTACCAGTTGGCTACCTTGTCCGGCCAAAGTTTTTTCCTTCTTTTCATAATTTATAGTTCATGCTTCTTTCAAACGATCGTTACTAGCAAATCACATATAGGGAGAGTTTCGAAGGAAACAATTTTTTGCATCTTGGTAGATATTATACAAATTGGATTTTTCCATTAAACCAAACTAGTGTAAAATTCTGCCTGTTTTTCCATTACTACATCCATGAGGGTGTGATATGACGTATGAACGTCATATTTCTCTTTCATTTCCCATATCGTAGCAGCATAAGCAATTTGAAATCACAACTTATGAACTTTCACCTTTCTTAGTCTCACCTTTATGAAAAAGTTTCTGAAACGACTAATGGGTTTCACTTACTATTGTTTCGATATGTCTCTAGTGTTTTGTAGGTTTTATTAGCTCTTGCATATCTCCCAGCCATAAAAAAAAAAAGAATTGAAAAGCATGACAAATGCAAATTTTCTATTCGCTCTACATCTCGTAACAAAGAGAGAGATAACTTTAGTAACTTACAGTAGCTTTTACAGGATCCCATGAGAAAAATGTTGTAAAGAAGCATGGCTCATTTCCTTCTGTGACTTTATACAATGGAACATCAGAGGGTAGCCCTTCCAAAGATGCAGCCAACTCTACATATTTCTGTGATCAACTTCTTCGGTTACTTGAGCATAAATGACAAGTACTTTCAAGAATGAGATACATAGGACACTATGTTTTACCTGTCCAATTTCTAAAGCACTTTGCTTTTCTTTGGAGTCTGCTGATTGACCAACCCATACAAAAACTTCAGCATGTGTGTCGAGAACCATGACGTCCTCAGTCAACAAATCATCTTGAGAAAAGTTGTAGATTTCTTCAACCTGTCATTTGAATAGAAAATATTAGCATGTTTCATAAACAAACAGAAATTGATAGGTTTCAACCGAATTCTCTAGGATATTACCTCAACTTTTCCTGGACATCCACGAATTAACATGAAATCATTTGAGAAAGACGGTTAGCAGAGAACATTTCCTCATTCACCAAGAATATATATCTCCAAATTAAAGGATGAGGGATGCACCTTTGTTAACAGAATAAGCAAACAAGTGAGGTTCCCTGATGACTTCAGGAGCTAATTTGTTGCTGGTATAGTCTTGTTTTTCTCCAAGACCAAGCCAGAAAGCGGAGCTCTCTGTTCCTTCCTTAGTGTGTTTTACAGTCGCTCCGGGCTGAGTTCGTGAATAAAACAAACCAAACAAAATTAATCTAATGTAGCATAAACTAAGACAAACACAGGATATGTTAGTTGGAGATAGTCTTTTCACAATTTTACCAAAGATGTAAATGTGGTACCTCCAATGACCGCCAGTAATTTTTTTCATGATAGCACTCAAGTGACAAGAAGTACTAGACAAGTCTTTTGAGTAACTTTTGGTTTAAGAAACTCGTACTACGTAAAAATCATTCTTCTTCTTGAATTCCGTTCCAAGACGAGATCTCACAGATCAAAGTTCTCTAAGATTTCACACGTGTCCGAGTGAAATCATGAGCACCTAGTACTGATCTACTTAAAAAGATCAAGCCCTTCTAATTGGAAATACAACAATGACAAAGAACACCTTTTTTCTACTTCGAGAAAAGGCTCACCTTCAAGAATTCCACAACCTTTGCTGCCAACTGCTGTTGCTCATGGGTACTCTGCTTGCCATGCCAAATAAATACTGAAGAGCTAGATTGCAGAAGAAAACACTCGTAAGTGTTCAGTGAAGTTACCACCTGTCGGAGATCAGATTCAGGGAGTAAGAATTAGAAATCCAGGTAGTAAAGTTTTATTTTGGCAAGTTTACAGCACAGTTTATAGTAGCTTTGGACATAATGACAACAGTAACTTAAGACTTTAGCGTGACAGTATGGAGTCCTTATCTATGGCACTATGTGAAATGGAAACTACACATAAGTACAAAGTTAACGTAAATTTTCAATGAAAAGTGTGGCATTTTTCATTTTCTATTAAACTGTCATTTAGACAGCTTCAAAATATATTGAAAAGAATCCTAAATTACTTCCCTGTACAGATGTTTACGCAACCCAAGAGAACAACTTTCTGAGTATTTGTTCAGCAAGAGAGATTCTATCAACATAGAACGGAAGCTACCTATCTATCTAGACATAGTTTGAGAACATGTTCAAGTGACGACAAGTAGGGTCTCATAACATAGCTTTTGCAGCAGAGCTAAATCGGGACACATAGTGTAGAATAAAGAACAAGATTATCAGCCATAGACTACTTAATAGCCCAAAGAGGGGAAAACTTAAAGGTTCAATAAGCATACAACATCGACTTGAACTGCTTTGTTGTTATGAACAGAAGTTCCAGATATCCTGAAAAGGGCAACAGTATCAGAAGCATAGGTTTCATCATTCAAGTCATTGTCTGCAATATAATTTTTATATCCAGAGCTTAATCCACCCTGAAAAAAAGGAAAGAAACCTGTCATGGTTATTTCTATAAGTTAAAACGACATCAATAGCCTCTATCATGATATATGGAGATATACCTTAAGGACCAGCATGGGCTGGAATGTTGCAACAAATTGTGGTGGTTCTTTCCCTTGGTATACTCGACCCTGGATAACGTAAATGTCACATCAAAACCTCATTTGAGTTTTTGACTGAAAAACAGTAAGAGAAAGAAGTAATACCAGCACAGGTCTCCCTTTAAGCGAATTGCACATTGTGCTGGCCAATTGTGCAGCCATCTCTTGATCCTCCTGAATCCACACAATGATTCAATCCGTTAATTGAACAAGAATGATAGTTTATAAAGATGTATTGGACCCTTATATGCAAGGACATCTGTACCTCGATGCTATCCTTTCCAATCCACCAACATAAGTAGTAATCTTCTTTTCGTTCATGAGAATGGTATGAGTAAAGAACTATGTAGCAATCTCCACTGTAGAATTTACCAATGTCTTCTTTGGGTATCAGAGTCTTTGCACTGCCATCTACGCGCCAAACCTGACAAATTTTACATTTCCAGTGAAGAATGAGCTGGCTAAAATCAGCAGAGAAATTATTATGACATGTAAAACATTCTGACGATCAGACCTCTATCTTTCCACCTTCTTCAAGCAAAGGGGGGACTTCCTCATGGACAGAAGTACTTTTGCTAGCAGCTTTGACGGCAGCACCTTGTTGCTTCACCAAAGCTGAAAGGATGCAACATCGATAAAGTTAAAACAAATTCAAATCAGCGACACACAAATTCTTCACACTCTCGTAATAAATTTACCTGCTACTTTTCCTCGGCCATCCTCAGGGGCAGGTGCTGATCCTGATGGCCAAGAGTCGAAATTGGACTTAAATGAATGTGTCTCATAGCCTTGAATAACCCGGGTTATACGCGTTGACTTAGGTCTATTTTGATTCGCAAGATATTCCTGGAAATTACTGAGTCATTCAGATATGAGAAACTATACCACACAAGAAAACGGATGAACAGCTAACATTCTACCTCTGCGGCTTGAATGTCACTTTTCCTCTCCTCCAGTTGAGTATGACGGCCTACCCATGTGAAAACCTCAGAACCACAATCCAAAATATAGCATTTATCATTTTCCAAGATGGATTTTGTAAGTTCACCATCCAAAGAATCGACCTGGCCATCAGTAATGCTGCAAAAGAGGAAATAATTCAACTTTCGCACCAACAACAGCAAAAGGTTGACATACAAAATTCAGTAAACAAGTAGCAACCCCAAGGGCTGTGCGTTGAAAGAAGTTACGTCCAGCAATACAGGGTCTCTCAAGGATGTCAAGAAAACTTTGATATAGAGTATCCTAAACATGAGAAACTGCTCGACACTAGTGATTACTGGTTATATGAAAAACTAAGAAATTGCTCAAACACATTCCTTTTTCGAACATGAATGGGCCTATTATGTGAATGTAACAGGAACAGCCACGAGTCAGCTAAAAAATAAAAAACTGATCAATATAAACTGAATTAACGTAAAGGAGTATGTAACTGTTTTATTAACTTCAGGACAATAAAAAATTTAAAGGATTCAACATTACCTAAAAAGTTTAGCAGTAGTTCTTTCAGGAACAATATCATCATCTGTAGCAACCTTTTTGCTAATTGGAGCAAAGCCACCAAAGAGAACCCAAAATGATCCGGAATCTGACTCAGCTTGTAGATTCCCATCATCTGGTGTATACAATAGAAAGAATTTTTAAAATTCGAGGGGAAGCATCAAAAGAGTGAGTTAATTCAATAAATATCGCATATCACATCGTAGATACACAACAATTCTCTCCAAAGCATTATCCACATGGACGATAACGTCAATTTAGATACATCTTTTCCCAATTACAAATATTCAGTTTAAAATGGTGTGTTCCCTATTTTAGTTAATCAAAGCTGTTGCCTAGGTGCAAATAATCAATGTCGGCAAATCACACTCCTATTACTTAAGATATCAAAGTAGCATACTTTCAGGTACTATATGACTGATACCAGGAACAAAAAAAATAGATGAATTGCATAATTCTTGTATTTTATTTTGAGGCTTCGGCTTACCAATAATTGCAAAATCACACACCCCGTCATGATACTTCTCCTTCAATAACTGAATAACTTCTAATGCTTTGGCCCTCTCCTGGATATTGGAGTTTGCACCGTTAAACTGATATATTTTGTCTTCAGTGTCTAGAATGAACACATCATCATGATTTAGCGATGACCGAGCAAAAGGGACCTGACAAAAATCTAAGCTCAATATTATCTTCAATCACAGCTGAAGAAGATAGACATTTCCAAATGAGTTGATCCAGTAAGTTTATTGTGCTTCTGTACCTGCTTCATCCTGACAACTCGTTTACCGTTGCAGACATACAACCTCGTTTCAAATACTTCCTCCTCCGGTTTCTTGAACCCAGATGCAACACCTCCTTCTAATGGTATGATGCACGGCTTAAAGTATGACAAGAACTTGTCCGATTCATGACGTTGGATTTCCCTATGCTGTACTGCTCGCCCTCCAAGAATTGCATCAAGCTCAACCGTTTTGATAGCTGCAGTTCCAGCTTCATCCTAGCATAGAATCCAAACTTCTAGAAAATGAAAAACGAACAATATGGTTGAGCTCCTTCTAGGACTACTAAATGATTTGTACCTGACTAGTGTCCTTTCCAAGCCAGAAGTGTATATCATGCCAATAAGCACCTCCTCTGCTTGACGTTGTCTGCAATTATAGCCCGGACATAAGATAAAAGCAGAATCGTTGTCAAAACACTCAAATGAAATTCAACAAGCAAAGAACTTTTCTCCCAAGATAAATAGGAAATAAGAGAAGAACTTCTAAATTGATATGTACCTGCAAGACGATGTACGAATCACCCGAGTAGAATTTACCATGTTCAGATTTTGGCACAGGAACTGGTTGGAAATTCTCAATTCTCCAAATTTCGGTTCCTCTAAGTAGAGTTAAGTTAACATTTTATGAAATTTCACCGCCAAGTTCTGCAGTAGAAACAATTAACATGGAAACAAAAACACACTAACAGGATCTGACATATGCTCTTTTGAACTTCCCTTCATTTAAGCATTCAGTATCATGAAGTGATGAAATATCAAATTAATCAAATTCTCGGAACCAAGGATACGGTTTCTGGCCAGCACCCTGAAATGCAGGTTCCAAATCTTTCACAGAGATAGACATTGTGGAAAATCTTTCCTGTTACCGCTTCTCTCAGAAAAGAAAGGAGAACTGGAATGTTGAAGCTCCGAACTTCAGCTCAAACTTTTAAGAAAATCAACTGCACAGAAGCATGAGAAAGTGTGACATTAAGTAGAGAAAATCATTCCATTATTATTATCTGTGCGACAAATTATGGACTTATTCATAAACATCTGTCATAACATAACACATAGTTACATATTTATTCGAACACATATTTGACATCTTAATTAGTACTAGCATGTGAATATGTGATTCTTTTAGCAGGTAGCTTATAAGTGGACTATTGATTAAATTCTCAATAATCATTCATAGTACATGACAGCTTTCGGAAACTTCTCTCGTCCATTAGATTTGAGCTAACTGTTCTCGTTGTTTTTGCTTTTGCATGTTTGCTGGCTGATTATTTCGTTAATGCTGAACAGAAGTAGCTCACTTCTATCATTTACCCCGAAACCATGTATAGCCCTCTGTAGCAATTCTTGTGTCATTCATAAATAACCATCAGCCACAACATTTTTTCCCTTACATGATCAATTTCTTCAACAACTTGTCAAACAAAGAAAGGTATAGGCCTCGGATCCGACCAAGAAGGTATACTAAGCAGGGTAAAGAAGCTTGTCATCTCAGTAATTTTTCATCATCAGAGCTCATTACTATTAGGAAGTCAAATATTTCTCACTTGAAATGTACCTCTCCTCCCTAAAAGCTAACAAATCTTTGCACAGGTATCGTGCAAGGCGCAGAGAACAATTTCTGTGAGAGAATGTGACATATTCTAATGGGAAAAGGTGTATGATGAAATCTTTTTGTATTAAGGGTGTGTTCTGTGTGGAGAATCTTTTTTAGTTTTGACATATTCCGTTGGTCAAAATTTCTGGAAAACGAAAAACAAGTTCATTCAAAACGAGGAAAATCACTCCTTTAGTGAAAGCAGAGATAACAAGTTTCACAAATGACATACCACATAAATTGTGTCCTCCCACTTCCGGCACACCTCATCTTCACCCCACCCCCATTGCCCCCATCCCCGCTACCCCACCTCTCATTGTATTTGTCTAAATTATACACAAATACTTTTAGGATAATATATTTTGCTTAGGTACCAAACATAAGAATATAAATAAGAAACTCAGGAAAACATTTGCGTTCGTACCGAGCACACCCTAAATGTTGAGTTTTCCTTTATAGAAATTAAAGAAGACAGCTAAAAAGGAGAAACTAATTAATTTAATATTGGAGCAATAAGAGATCTGTATGTACGTAGAAAATCATCAAACAGAATTAATGAACACACCTCCTTTTGATCTTTCTGCAGAAGAAAATTTTGTTCCTCTTTACAAACTTTAGAAATTGTTTGATCAGATTTGATAATGAAGATTATGATGATACAATGTACATGTAATTTTTAGAGAGAGAGAAAAAATAAATGATGATGGAGAGAGAATGAGAAAACTTCTCCCTTGTAATGTTTGGTTTCCCCATTTTCTTTTTCTTCGGATCATACTCCACAATTTATATCCATGCAAATGCAATTATCATAACATCAAAGTGTTGCATTTATTTATTTATTTTTATCATAATTTTGGCGACAACGTACACACCTCGACTAATTTCATCTGATACATACAACTAATTACATCATATACTTGTTGTTACACCTGGTATCTACATCTAATTCCACCAGATACGTGTTACCTCTCACCAATTGTCACTTTGCACGCACCTCAACTAATTTTTCATGGTACCTGCTACCTCTCACCAATTGTCAGCTTACACGCACCTCGACTAATTGCACTTGATAACTGCAATTAATTCCACCAAATACCTGCCATCTCCCACCAACGGTTAGCATGCGGGCACCTCAATTAATTTCATTGAATACCTGCTACCTTCCCCCCAATCATTAGCTTACGTGCACTCAACTAATTTCAATGGTTCACGAAAATCCAATAGCTTTCGCCATACTATATATATATACTGAAAGATCCACTAAATATTTAAAGATATTTTGATTGTGAACCTAGTTATTATTATAAATTAATTTGAGATTACTATAGCAACACATAAACTTCAAATTTTTGTTCTGGATTCGTCTTTGAGTACCTGCTTCCGCCAACACAAGTACGACAAATGAAACAAATCACAGTATTTTTGCCTTCGCTGAGATTTGAAAGTGTTTAAAACTATGTTGACCTTTCTAACTAATCACATATTCATAGATTTGAGTTGCTCTAAAGAAAATATGAGAGGAACTTACTTAACAGACTAAATAGAACTATTTCAATGATGTTTAACCAAAATGTTTGTACTTCGTTGCTCATCAACACAAAAAATACATAATGTGATGTTTGATTTACATTACTTATCATGGATATTAATGTCTCAATTTGTGACTAGTTTTCCTCTTGAAGTTGAGAAAAATGATTTAAATGTAAAACATGGATAGAGATAAGCGTAATTTAGACTGACGGGAGATCGCCAAAGAAACATCAATACATAGGGGCAAAATTCAGCCAAGGAATAATGTTCTTCAAACTAAAAAGTAGTCCGAAAACATGTTTGACGATTCAGAAATGCAGAATTGAAGAAACCATGCAATCGCCAGGGCCAGCGCTCCGGAGCAGCCCAATCCTCTGAGAAAAAAGGAAAGAGCCTTACCAGCCAGAGATAAAGCTAGCCTTTCGAGAAAGCCCCAACAGAACTCAAGAGAGCCCAGTTGAAAACAGAGAGAATAGAAGGTTGCAAGCAAGAAGGTTGCAAAAAGTAATAATAAAAACAATCCACTACATAAGAAAAAACAGGAATTAGATCTTGGAAATAATCGACTCAAATAGATGCTCATCATAACCTTTCCTCTGATCACGCTCATCATAACCTTTCCTGAAAGTAGACGACAAGTTTGAAATCTTAACGCCAGCATAATCATTGAACTTTAAATTTCATGTGAGGACAACAATCTCATTAGTCTTTTATACATCCTCTTTGTCCAATTTGAAGCAAAGAGAGTAAAAACTTCAAAAGACTTGATACCGATATGGTTCTACTGCTCAAACTTGTGACCTGTCTAGATTGAACATCATCAGCCAACTACCTGAATATACGAGACAATGGTAAAGAGGAGGTTTATTTGGAGGATTGACTTTGAGTGGGTGCAATTGTTGTTCAAGGCATTCAGATCGAAACCATCTACATAGATCCATGTCATATCAATGGAGTCGTAGTTCATCGGTGAACCAATAGAATGCTCTCTTGTCGAACACTGGACGTGAATACCCAATTTTTGGCTTTTAGCTTATTTTTGTACTTTATTAGCCTAGAAGCAGGTGCTTAAAAACACTTTTTGTCATTCCCAAACATCACAAAAAGTAAAAAAGAAAGCTTAAAAGCTAAAATCACTTACAACAAGTCAATTCAAACACCCTCTTATTCTCTATCACGTTTAACTTTAGGTGTTTCAACAAAGGGAAAAGGTCAAACATACCCCTCAATACTATTCCAAATAGGTCTCATTTAACCTTTCTTGGCTCAAAAATACCCAAAATATCTGTCAAAAAATTTATTATACACTTTCATTTTTATGTCAATTATTAGAGTCCCAAAAGATTGGATTTGGGGTTTTTGGAGGAAGTGGAGGCTTATCAAAGGGCTCAAATGGAGTGGTAGGAATATAAACATTTATATAAGTTACTTGAAGGGGGATTTCTTTTTCATACCTTCCTTATTTGAGTTGGGTGTCTATTGATAACAACCTTACTAGCTTCATAAAATACGGATGAGATCTGCGTACACACCATCCTCCTCAACCTTACTTGTCGAAATATACTAGGTATATTACTATTGTTACTTGAAAGGGGGAGGGTGCTATAATTTGGATTTAGTTGACATGGTTCCCTATTTTAGAAAAAGGATATATCATATGGATCAAATTTTCCTTTCAAATAATGTTTACAAAGCATATGAATATTACTCCATCCATCTCAATCTATGCATGTACTACAGGGGAATGGCGCGTACTGGGCACGAGCCCAACATTTTGAATTTTCATGTCAAGGAAAAGCAAGAATCATCATAATTGAACTATTAACTTAAGAGCAACAGGAACATTGGTGCAACCGTAGTGCAGAGTTACATTCCCGTCAAAACTGGTTGTTATTGTCTTGTAGGTTGGTACCATATACCCTGCTCGATTTAGTAATATCTGGACCACTTTGACGTAGACCTTGGTGGTGCTGCTGCAGCAACGCACAATGCACAATACTAAAAGGATTGAGAGAGATGGTTCATTCCATGAGCAAGTTTAGAGGAACTAAAAAGAGAGGGAAAATAAAGTGTCAAGTAGTGGTAAAACTTCATGTGATTCAGTAAACAAAATAGAAATTTCATTATTGCTAGATCATTTAAAATGAACCAATAGTGATAAATTTTTATAACTGGGAAATTAAAAATGCTCGGGGATCACTGATAGGTTAGGATTCCAAACCTCAGTTCTTACTCTCCGGTATGTATTATACATCTTTCTAGCTAGAACTACATAATCACATATGCATGATTTCTTATATACGCTATGGTTAATGATATTATCTCACCTAATCAGTGTGACTGACCCCTCTTCATTTTTCCCCCACCCACAAATAATCTAGTTGAGGTTGATACTTGGATTCAAGGCGAGTGACAAACAGAGCTGAAGGTTTATCCAGTAAGCCATGCACTTGCTTCGTGTGGAACATATGTGTAACAATGTTATATAACTTATTACTAGGAGCAAAGATCAAGTTTAAGAACCAAACAAAATTTGAGCTTAACTATAAAAGGAAATGGAAAGAGTGCAACTCACATTGCTATCCCGTTAGAGGGTCTGAAGAAAGGATCACTAGCGCGAAAATACTGAATGTGCTCCACTTTCACATCTAAAGTGCAAGTGTCTACATCTTTGTGAACAGAGAGGGAGGCCATGGTAGATAGATCATTTCGAGAAGCAATCACAACAAATTTTTCATTTGGAAGGCCAAGCAAAAGGGGGTAAAAAGGTTTACTGGGACGGCTGGCTTTGAGTGGGTGCAATTGTTGTTCAAGGCATTCAGATCGGAACCATTTACGTAGATCCATATCATGTCCGTACAGTCGTAATTCATACGTGAACCAATAGAATGTTCTCTTGTGGAACACTGCAACTATATTACGTGCAGCAGTGATTAATGGTGGAGGAATCTCCCAAGGAATTCCCTCCCGCCACCAATAATTATTGGGATCGCCAATGAAATTGGTAATTCGCTCCACTATATCACCAGTAGATGCATCCAGAATCAGCATAGAACAGCCGTTATCCAAGCAATAAAACACAACTTGCTTTGCCTCCTGATCTTCCACAACAGTAGTCGCGGCAATAGGAGGAGGAAAACGTTTTATGTCTAAACTCAGGTAAACCAAAGATTGGTTGTGCAGGTCGTAAATTTCACCACAGTTTGTCCAATTATCATTCTCGTCATCACTTATGGGATTGATTCTGTGGTCTATTCCGGCCACAACAGATATCTTTCTACCAACAGCAGCAAGGAAGGGCGATCCACGAGGAATAGTCAAGGTGGTTACGATTTCCCAATAGGTAGGATCAGGATGATGAATGTTATGCTTAAGCAAACAATTAGAAACGGTAAGTTCCATCTTCCGTCGTCACCAATAACAGCGCAGCCTCCATTACGTCCATAATCACCAGGGATTATAGCAACTGGAGAAATTGTTAGTCTTTCCCTTTCCCTTTCACGAATATCATTCTTCTCAGAAATTGTTTGTCCTTGTTCCTCATTCTTCTCAGAAATTGTTTGTCCTTGTTCCACTACTGGGCTAGTAGCCTCAAGAACGACTCGATAACACACATCCCCAAAACGACTAGTACCATGGTGATACACCACAATCTCCTCTGCTGCTTCCATGCTTATTAGGTTTAGGTTTTGGGTTATTATTGGGCACGTGAAAGACCAAATTATAATAGCCAGCAGGCACCCCTATCCCTATTTATAATAATGCATAATCAAATTAAACTAGGACTAGAACAAACAAATCCTAAGTAAACATGGAAATTAAATAAATACCAAATATGAAATCCTAGACGAATTAGGATTAAAGTCTTTGATTTAATTTCAACACTAACTCTAAGAAAGACGAGAGACCGTTGCATTTTGCACCCTTAATGTATGTCTTTTTTTTTGTAATTTGCACCCTATCCTTTTTTTTTTAATGATTCGCACCCTAGCCTCTTAATTTTTTTGCAAAATAATGAAAACAGTTTCTTTAAATAGGACAGGGTGCAAATCACAAAAGGGGATATACGTTAGGGGTGCGAAACGCAACAGACTCGAAAGATCATACAATTAAAAATAAATAAATTTAATTATACCTTAATATGCTATATTAGCTTACTTAGGTTTCAATGTGATGCTTGTACCTATCGTTTAAATTAGACCTTTATTTCGATACAACGGAAAGGAGTTTCTAGTCGTTTAAATCAAACCTCTATTTCGGTACAACGAGAAGGAGTATACTGGAGTTTACTATGGTCAGTGCACTGAGATTTGTGGAACTAATCATGCCTTTATGCCTGCATCATAGAAAATGTTTTTAGGAAAGATTATGGGTCTCAAGCATCCAAATCAATTAATCCCACAAACGGTGGATTCTTCTCCCATTATGCTTTATGTCATTTCAAGTTTCAATTGAGGGTCGACATATAATATCTTAGAAAGGAAATTGTAGTATGAATATTTAGTTGAAAATTTAATTTTGGTATTAAACCTTATATTACATAAAATTGATATTTAAAATAGTCAAAATAATCTCTATAAAGTATTTGCTCAAATCTTTATAATTAAGAGCACTTGTCTCGAACATTTAATGGAAGGCAAATTGCCCCATTCTAAATAGTTCAAGGACAATCATACATTACTATAAGTTGAATTCCTTCTTCTTTTTTCTAAGAAAGTTTTATATAATCGAAAAAAGAAAAGAAAGTATAAAAACATAACATACTTTTCCTGTAGTTTCAGTCCTGCAAATCAATATAACCACCACTTAAACTAACACTAATGTTCTTCAAACTTAAAATTACTCCGAAAACCAACTTTAAAGTTCATGTGAGGACGACAATCTCATTTATCTTTTATACATCCTCTATGTCCAATTTGAAGCAAATAAAGTAAAAACTTCAAAGACTCGACAGCAATTTGGTTATACTACTTCAAAGACCCCACCTTGCCGGAATCCAACCACTTTAGCAAGCAGACCGTCCTTCTCTCCTCACAGCTTGACCCCGGTGACTTCTACCCCTAGCCTTTATTTCCGTTTTTTTATCGCATTCTTGATAGCCTATCTAGGTTGACATTTCGGCCATTGCTTAACACTCGTTGTCTAGTTTTGTTAAAATTTTTAAATTTTATATTGATTTTGACGTGTAGTGTATTCGAAAAGCAAATTATTGGCTTTATATCGTGTTTAGGAATTTTAGTACCGGTCTCTTGTTCCTTATTTTGCTTTTCTTGGCATATAGTTGTTTAGTATAGAGTAGTGGGTGGAGTTGGTTTATCCTTGATTATAGCACACGTTTTAGTGGCTTTGGTGAATGATGGTCGAGTAGGGTCATGTCATCGGTCGCACTCGAGTTTGGGGGCGGGGCCGGGGGTGGGGCCGGGGCCGAGGGCGGGGGCGAGGGGAAGGAGAGGTAAGGGGGTTAAGGGAGCATCTAGGTTGAGAATAGGGTCTTGGAACATAGGGACTTTATCCGGAAAGTCCATAGAGCTAGTGAAGGTCCTAAGGAAGAGGAGGATTAGCATAGCGTGTGTCCAGGAGACTAAACGGGTGGGCACTAAGGCGCGAGAGGTAGACGGGTATAAGTTGTGGTACTCAGGAGGTGTGAGGAATAGGAATGGGGTAGGTATCCTAGTGGAGGAGGAGTTGAGAGAGCAAGTGGTGGAGGTTAGGAGGGTCAACGATAGGTTGATGACAATTAAGCTAGTCCTTGGAGGGTCTACTTTGAACATTATTAGTGCGTACGCACCGCAAGCGGGCTTAGATGAGGAGGAGAAGAAACGCTTTTGGGAGGTTTTGGACGAGGTAGTGCGAGGTTTGCCCGATACTGAGAAGCTCTTCATTGGAGGAGATTTCAATGGGCACATCGGGGCATCTTCGAGGGGTTATGACGATGTGCATGGAGGCTTTGGTTTCGGGGATAGGAATGAAGGGGGTGCCGTACTCATAGATTTCGCTAGAGCCTTTGGGTTGAGAGTAGCTAAATCTAGTTTCCCGAAGAAGGAGGAGCACTTGGTTACCTTCCGCAGTTCGGTGGCCAAGACTCAGATAGACTTTTTGCTCCTTAGGACAGGTGATAAAGGTCTTTGTAAAGACTGTAAGGTTATCCCAAGCGAGAACCTGTCGACCCAACATAGACTCTTAGTGATGGATTTAGAGATCACGAAGGAGAAAAAGAAGAGGATTGTGGATGACCGGCCTAGGATTAAATGGGGTAGCCTGACTATGGCTAGTGCACGGGAAATAGGGGAGAAGTTGTTGACTAGGGGGGCTTGGGGGAGTAGTGGGGATGTGGATAAAATGTGGGAAACGACCGCTAGTTGCATAAGGGAGACGGCTAGAGAGGTGTTGGGCGTCTCGAGAGGTCGTTCTGGCAAGCATCGAGGGGACTGGTGGTGGAACGGAGAAGTAAAAGGAAAGGTAGAGGCAAAAAAGGGGTCATATGCGAAGTTGGTAGAGAGTAAGGATGAGGAGGAGAGGCGAAGGAATAGGGAGGCGTATAAGATAGCTAGGAAGGAGGCTAAGTTAGCGGTAACGGCAGCTAAAACGGCAGCCTTTGAAAGCTTATACGCGGCTTTAGAGGATAAAGGTGGGGATAAGAAGCTATACAGGTTAGCAAAGGCTAGAGAGAGGAGGACCCAGGACCTTGACCTAGTGAAGTGCATCAAGGATGAAGATGGCAAAATACTAGTAGACGAGGTACTCATTAGGAGGAGGTGGCAGTCTTACTTCCATGGACTCTTGAATGAAGAGGGGGACAAAAGCTTTGAGCTGGGAGATTTGGCACACTCGGAGAGGCGTCGGGACTATGATTATTGTAGCCGTATAAAGGTTGAAGAGGTTAAGGTTGCGATTCGTAAGATGCGAAGGGGTAGGGCGACGGGGCCAGATGAGATTCCCGTTGATTTTTGGAAGAGCTCGGGTGAGACAGGTGTGAAGTGGCTAACCGAGTTGTTTGATGGTATTTTAGAACGGCAAAGATGCCTGAAGCTTGGAGATGGAGCACGATGATTCCTTTGTACAAGAACAAGGGCGATATTCAGAGTTGCAACAACTATAGGGGTATCAAATTGCTACGCCACACTATGAAGGTCTGGGAGAGGGTAGTGGAGTTGAGGTTGAGACAGATCGTGCCTATTTCAGAGAACCAGTTCGGCTTTATGCCAGGACGCTCGACTACAGAAGCTATTCATCTCCTTAGAAGACTGGTGGAGCAGTACAGGGAAAGGAAGAAGGACTTGCACATGGTGGTCATCGATCTAGAAAAGGCGTATGATAAAGTCCCTAGGGAGGTCCTTTGGAGGTGCTTGGAGGCTCGAGGTGTACCCGTGGCGTACACCAGATCAATTAAGGACATGTATGAGGGGGCCAAGACTGGCGTTAGAACTGTGGGAGGAGATTCGGAGCACTTTCCCGTGTTGATGGGGTTGCACCAGGGATCGACCCTTAGCCCGTTTCTATTTGCCTTGGTAATGGATGTATTGACGCGGCAAATACAAGGTGAGGTGCCATGGTGCATGTTATTTGCGGATGATGTAGTTTTGGTGGGCGAGACTCGCGGAGGAGTTAATGCTAAGTTGGAGGTTTGGAGACAGACCCTCGAGTCGAAGGGGTTTAGGTTGAGCAGGACCAAGACTGAATATATGGAGTGCAAGTTCAGTGAGGCGACTCAGGATGATGACGTAGAAGTGAAGCTGGATACACAGGTCATCCAAAAGAAAGGGAGTTTCAAGTATCTTGGGTCTGTTATCCAAGGAAGTGGAGAGATTGATGAGGATGTCACCCATCGTATTGGTGTTGGGTGGATGAAATGGAGGCTCGCATCTGGAGTCTTGTGCGATAAGAAGGTGCCTACTAAACTTAAAGGCAAATTCTACAGATTGGTGGTCCGACCAGCTTTGATGTATGGAGTGGAGTGTTGGCCAGTGAAGAACGCCCATATTCAAAAGATGAAGGTGGCGGAGATGAGGATGTTGCGATGGATGTGCGGGTATACTAGGAGAGATAGGATTAGGAATGAGGATATTCGAGATAAGGTGGGTGTGGCGTCGGTGGAAGATAAGATGCGGGAAGCGAGGCTGAGATGGTTCGGCCATGTGAGGAGGAGAGGCACAGATGCTCCAGTGCGGAGGTGTGAGAGGTTGGCCATGGATGGCTACAGGAGAGGACGAGGTAGACCGAAAAAATATTGGGGAGAGGTGATTCGACAGGACATGGCGCAGTTGCAGCTTACCGAGGACATGACCCTAGATAGGAAGGTGTGGAGGACGCGGATTAGGGTAGAAGAGTAGTAGGTAGAAGGGGGGGTAGGCTAGTAGGTAGGAGTGTTTTTCCTTATTGTACCGACTAGTAACCGTAGTGTTACGCTTATAGTTTCTTGTTCTTGGACCCCTCGTGGCAGTATAGTGTGGCAGTGCTCTGTTATGTCTTTCTGTTGTTTGTTTCTACATATTACTTCCTACCGTCGCTTGTAATTTTATCTTGTCTTTTATCATGTATCATAGATATGCCCTTTGTAGCCTTTTTTAGACTATTTTGTCTTGAGCCGGGGGTCTATCGGAAACAGCCTCTCTACCTCACTCTGAGGTAGTGGTATGGTCTGCGTACACTCTACCCTCCCCAGACCCCACGATGTGGGAATACACTGGGTATGTTGTTGTTGTTGTTGTTGTTACTTGAACTTGTGACATGTCTTAGATTGAAGATCATCAGCCAACTACCTGAGTTGTGCTAGGCATGTCTTGTAAGTTCCTTAGCATGCATCCAAGTGCTTATCAAAGGAATCCATCCAAGCCACAACTTCAGATTTCCCAACATTACAGAAATTTGACCTGAAACAGATGCAATTGAAGTCTGAAACATTTTATCGCAATCTCCATAAAATTGGTAAAAATGACGATAATTGGTTTCACATTACTTTGAGATACAGTAAGGAGCTCAACATGTAACAGGCTTGAACGTGCTTGGTTAAATCTCAAGCTTCACTTGCTTCAGCATAAGCAGGTTACTGCCATATACCCCAACCCATCAAAGCACCGACTGACAAGGTTGTCAGCAACTGAAGAATTTAGATAATCTCATCAAAGCACCTCGTCAACACGCCTATTACTCAATGGGGATACCTATTAAGTGAATCGCAGCAGAGAGAGAGTGAGATTTGGACAAGTACCATTACAGGCTGATTGCCTGAGCAGTCTGGCACGAGAAAACCAAAAGAACTTTGAGGCTATCCTTGTGCTAAATGTTGCTTCATAAACACAAAGAAAATGGAACAGAGCAATTATATTTTTCCCTCTCGTCCTCCTTTTATCAACTTTGTCCGAGGCTTCATAGGCTTGAGGAAAGAAGCCTGAAATTTAACCATACTTCTTAAAACCTCTATCAAACTAGACTCTATACCAATTCCATTAGGCTCAAGAATCCGTAAGCAATGCGCTACTGCCTCCATGGTACTCATGCACCCACTAAATGGTTCCTTCCTAAGAATTAAATCAGAATTGAAGATCGTCCCACCGTCATTGCCAACATCATAGTCTAAGTGGACCTGAACAGCAAACTTGGACAGAAATGATAAGCTTGCATGCATCATCTCTCGAGCATGCTTCCAAGTTCCATCAAAAGCAATCAAGACATAATTACTCGTCTCTACAGTATTTTTAGAAGACTTCCAATGGTTGATTTCCTGAGATGGTGATGTATCAGCACCTGGAAGAGCCACAATCACATAAAGCAATTACCATCAGTTCAACAACCAGATAAAAGAATACGAAAGAAATAAAGGGATGGAAGAATATTGTTTCTCTTGGCATGCATCCTGCAGGTTTGGGAGAAGGGGAATGAGAATGCCACGCAAACGGTTGGTGCATATAAAAAATGTGGTTATCAACCAATTATTTTCATTTGACGTGATTGGATAATTATGGCATGAGGATCCAGATAAATAGTCGAAAGAAATTTTGTCCAAGAATGATTGAGGTCTATCCCTATATAGACAGAGTTTGGCCTTGCGATATGCCAACCAATAAACAATTAGTCATGTTTAAGCTTAAATATATCACCATATTCAGCACCTTCTTCTTTTTTATGATTTTCTTTTGGCATTATTGTCAAAGGGGAAAAGCACTAAAACCTACTGAAGCTTAAAGAGAATAGTGCAGTCTGATTCGTGAGCTTTAGTCGAGAAAATCGCAAATGAAGAGAACAGTTAAAAACATATTCATGTAATGGGAGAAAACATAACTGTAAATACAAAAAGACGACTATATTTTGAATCCAAGTGAAAACCAAAAGTCTATGTCTTTTCGAGATATAATTAAGATATAATCAACTCCACAAAGCTCACCCAAATATCACAGAGGATCGTACTTCAATGATCCCATTATTCACTACTCACATGGAGAGAACAAAAGCTTCTGTCCTCAAGATGATTATTTTCAGTAACCATCCTTCTCATTCTTCCGGGTACCATTAGCTCTATACATAGAGAACCCCACACATAATAATACCAGATTAAAAGCAATGGACTTTCCATAAGCACAAACCTATAGTTTATGACTTCCCTTTTACTTTCAAGTAAAAGTTAATCCTTTTCCTTGTTTTCTCCTCTGCTAAGTAATGAATCATCTTCCAAATGTTGGAAACATTTTTTGTTTTCTTTCTTTCAATTATCGATCTTTTTGTCAACACATAGATGTCGCCCTCACAAAAACATTCGCAGAATTCAGCTAGATATAGCAATACACTATTCTCAAATGATTCATAGAGACCTAGTGTTCAATGACGTGGGTTGAGCACCATGAGGTCTCGGGTTCAATTCCCAACTGAGACAAAAATACTACAAAGTGATTTCTTCCCATCTGTTCTAGCCTTGGTGGATAGAGTTACCTGATATTTGTTGCTGGTGGGAGGTGGCATGTATCCCGTGGAATCAGCCGATGTGCGCGCAAGCTTACCCATACACCACGGTTATCAAAAAAAAATTCAAGAGACAACAACAAAACCTCAATCCCAACTAGTTCCAGCTAGATATATGAATCCACAATAATCATTAAGCTCAATTCGGACCCGTTTCATTCCAATACTGTACCAACACTAGTCCTAAATTTTTCAACAATTATCATCAGAAATCATTTTTTTTTTCAAAAAACAGAGTCTTTAGCTGAATTAGTAAATCAATTTAAGCACATACGAAGAGTTCATACCAGGAAAGAGAAAAATAGCTCTTCTGGTGAAATTAGGGTCACGAAGAGCATCATCATGGAGAAATATGCGTAGAATTCAGCTAGATATAGCAATACACTATCCTCAAATTATCAAGAGACAACAACACAACTAGTTCCAGCTAGCTATATGAATCCATAATAATCATTAAGCTCAATTTGGTCCTAAATTTTTCAACAATTATCATTTATTTTCAAAAAAAGCAGAGTCTTTAGCTGAATTAGTAAATCAATTTAAGCACATACAAATAGTTCATACCAGGAAAGAGGTAAATAGCTCTGCAAGTGAAATTAGGGTTACGAAGAGCATCATCATGAAGAAAATCGAGAACGTCGGAATCACCGTAACGTAATCTCCGGCCAACAATAACATCGCAATTGCTTAGGCATTTGGATAGAACAGGGACCGTAGCTAGCTTATGGCGTTGCTCGTGTGGGTGGTGAAGAATTACGATTCGAGTAAAAGTGGCTATTGGCTCCGATGGGATTATGCTGCATAAACACACTCTTCCTGGCCGGTCACAGTTAGAGCAAATTTTCCGGTGACCATCGGAATATTCGCCGGATACGGAGGTGACGGCGGCGGAGTTCTCCGATTGGCGGTCAGACTCCATCTCTATTGCGGCTTGTTTGGATGGTTGTTACTATTGTTAATTTAAATACTTAGGGGTCGTTTGGTTGGAAACAAGTTACTATTGTTAATTTAAATACTAAATTGCTGCTGCTCTCAATCTAGTCACAAGGTTTAGATGGTGTTTGAATTGACTTTTTAAAATACCTTATAAGCTAAAAGTCATAGGCTATAAATTAACATACCCAACTTTTGTGTTGTGAAAATATCGTGAGTTAACTAGCACACAATCACACACAAAGAAAATATAAAAAAATATATATATAACACGAGATTCGGCTATGGCTAGTCCTCCAAACAAAAGCTGGCTATGGAGGTGACGGCGGCAGAGATCTCTGATTGACTATCAGGGTCCATCTGGATTGCGGTTGGGTTCCCACTAGCAGGGCGGAGCGAAGCGAGTTTATGGCTATGCGGGTAGAATACATTTTAAATTCTTTTGATATTCGGTATTTGTAAATAAATTATTGAAAT
Source organism: Jaltomata sinuosa (assembly GCA_003996215.1). NCBI lineage: Eukaryota > Viridiplantae > Streptophyta > Magnoliopsida > Solanales > Solanaceae > Jaltomata > Jaltomata sinuosa. Next base: position 850,933 of record QJPP01007220.1, read on the forward strand.
ACCGAATACCATACAAAAATATATAGTTACACATTATTATTAAAATACTAACAAAATATATAACCTAGTATTAATATAAAACTAAATGATTGGACATTGAACTTTGACTGATCTAATGAGTTGTTTGTACTTTCTTTTTATGGAAAAGGGTCATATTTATTAGTATTTCCTCGTGTTTTCACTTGTTCATATTTTTAGGAGTTCGGAATTTCAAAGTTCATATTACGTTAGTTGTGCCTGATGAACGAGAATAACACTAATTTACCGATGAGCTCAGTAACTTTCTAAAACATTATTTGTATGAAACACTCCTTTAACCTTTTCCACAGATGGTTTCCTTCATGCCAAACACACAAAGGAGGAAAAACATAGAAGAAAACTAATATACTAAAGAAACTAACTGCATCCATAACTTAAAGAGCCACCCTTTCAACAGGATGCCTGCAATGCAAAAAGAGAGGTTTTATATATCTTCATAATAACTACTTCTGCATCAGCAAGATCAAATAATTGCAGGAACCATACCAAAATGGTAGTGAGAAAAAAACTTTTCTGATCATAGAAATGCACATATCTTGCCTTAAAAGGAGTCATGCCACAAATCAATTATAACACTAGCAAAATCTTCAACGGCTGAGGAGGTTGTGAGAATCAAAAACAGGTATATAACAAAGGAAAAAAGGACTAAATAATGTAAGGATCTTCCCCCCTCTAATTCACATGCATATGCACGAGAGCACCATTTCTCTCACACGTATCTGACCCAGTATTCTTCAACCTTCTACACTCATGTGAAGAAAACCATTAGCAGAAATGAAGAAACTAAATGATGAAAGGAAGAAAGGCCGGAAGAAAATTACAATTGACAAATGCCTCCCCTCCACCCCAAATAATAAGGAAAGGAACTCAAAAGTGAACATTGCAGTTACTGCATCAGAAAATGTGCAAAGGTATTCAGTAAAGATCCAGTGTATGACATTAAAATAAACAAGAAATGTTCACATTAAGATGTTCATCAACCCAATTCAACAGGCCATTCTGGATCGAAACTTAGAATAGCTAAACTCATTAGCTAAACATGAAACAATTGTTAAGGCTACAAACCTACAAGAAACAATTTCTAGTCCCCTTAAGGATTTAACAAAGAGGTTACAAACAATCAATACTTTCTAATAAATACATGAAGTGTGACTTTTAGGCAACATCATAATAACATATGGTCGATCAGAGGAGTTTCACTTGAGCGGCAGAGGAGAGGGAGTGCGTGGTTTGTGAAGATAAGGTCATGCATATTGGTCCATTAATTCTCCCAGATTAGGACAGGAAATAGAAGTGACAAATTTTGTAGGATTTGGAGGAGCCTCAAATTCAAGTATAGCAATCTGCAAAAAAATTGAGGAACTAATGAGAAATAAAAGAGATGGAAACTGAAGCCTAGCAGGAGACCATAAAAGGACTCATTTTTTTTTTTTTTTTGATACTGGTAACTTTGTATTCCTCAGTATTTAGGGCTATGCTGGCCACCTCCAAAAAGGTTTTTACATAGAGGAAAAAGACAGAAATACTCACAGAGAGCCTATAAAATCCATTAGTTGGATCTCCTCTTCTATATCCTGTTCTTTACACCAAAAACCTAAGGAAGTAATTACTTTCCACTTAATCTTTTGTATCGTACACTCTTTCCCTTCAAAAATTCTTTGATTTCTTTCCTTCCAAATGTTCCACCATATACATGTTGGAACTGTTCTCCACCACCTCTTCTGACTCTTGCTACCTACCCTTTTGATCCAACAGCTAAGGAGATATGCTGTATGTTCAGGCATAGTCCAATTGACTTTGGCTATGCTTGTGAACAAAGCCCAAACCTGTGTTGTTACCTTACAGTGAAGAAACAAATGCTTGTTGGTCTCTAGAGCCTCTTTACAAAGGAGGCACCTTGAAGCTATGTTGATACCCCTCTTCTGCATTGTATCATGAGTCAGACAAGCTTTCCTAGCTACTAGCCAAGTGAAACATTTCACTTTGGTTGGAGCCACGCTCTTCCAGATTGCTGTCCATGGACCTCTAGTTCTACCTGCACTTTTTGAAAGACCCTTGTTGTAGAGTCTATTTACTGAGAACTTCCCATCTGTATGATGTCCCCATACTAGTCTATCTGGTTCCGGACTAGTACCAAGGAATCCCCCAATTAGACTCAGCAACTCTACCACTCCGGGTATTTCCCAATCATTAAGCAATCTTCTAAAAATTAAGTTCCAGCTCTGTGGAGATCACATCTCCTCTATGTTGTTGTTGGGATTGGAGCATATTGAGAAGAGTCCAGGGAACAAGTCCTTTAAGACTCCTCGCCCACACCAATCATCTAACCAAAATTTGGTCCTGTCACCTCTGCCCACTAAAAGCTTAGTGCTAGTTTTGAATTCCTTCCGGTAGTTCCCGATAGTCCTCCACACCCCAACACCATATGTATCAGTTACTTCTTTAGTGCACCAGTGCCCCTCTTGACCCTATTTATGATGTATTACCTCCTTCCACAGAGCCGGGTCCTCCTGTACATACCTCCAGAGCCATTTTGAAAGCAAACTCCTACTCTGCAGCTTCAAGTTTCTCACTCCCAAACCCCCATTTTTTCTGCTTTGTTGTACTGCTATCGACTTTACCAAATTAAACCCCTTTTCGATCTTGTTTCCTTGCCACAAGAAGTTTCTTCTCAAGGCATCCAGAGCTTTGACTACCTTACTCGGTATTGGGAAAAGAGACATCACATAGGTTGGCATAGAGTCAAGAACTGAATTGATCAAAGTGACTCTTCCTCCCAGGGAGAGGTATTGAGTTTTCCAAATGGACAACTTCTTTTCTGACTTCTCTATAATGCCATCCCAGATTTTTGTTGCTTTGTGTTTGGATCCCAAGGGCATGCCCAAATAAACTGTGGGCAACTCCTCTATTTTGCAGTTCAAAATGTTTGCCAGGATATTTATCTGTTGTACCTCTTTAACTGGGAAAATGCTGCTCTTCCTCCAATTAACTTTGAGTCTTGAACATGCTTCAAAAATAACTAAGGTCACTCTTAAATAGCATATTTGTTCATGTTTTGCTTCACAGAAAACTACAGTATCATCTGCATACAATAGGTGAGTCAACTACATGATCTCATCATTTGCCCTATTCTTGATTCTGAAGCCCCTGATCCAATTGTTATGGGAAGCCACTCTCATTAAGCTGTCCAGACCTTCCATTGCAATGATAAACAGGAAAGGGGACAAAGGGTCTCCTTGCCTTAAAAGCACTCATCTGTTTGTATAAGAAAATAAGCTCGGCATTACAATATGCATTATTAATACAAAACTCTGCATCAGTCATTGGTTTCTAGTACAAACTCTGTATAACTAATACTTGTATCAACTTATATGCGAAAATCTAAGTATCTTTTATATAGCCTTTTTTGATGAAGAGTTCTTGACTTTGATAACTATGCATAACAAAACTCTATATCATCCATAACAAAAATTCATGTATTGTTATCTACCTAACTAGTCTGTGAACAATATAATCCGTAAGTTTCCATCACATTCAAGTACATGTAAAGGCGAAGCCAGTTTAAAATAGTCAGTGTGTACATAAAAGTGAAGACAAAAGAAGTGTGTGCACCTGCACATTCTTTTCATAACGCGACATCCACAGCTAAGTATATGTAACTTAATCAGTGGAATGCCATAAAGAGTCAGAGCAGCTTTACGTAAGAGTACAGGGATCCAAAGGATTTTCCTATCTACACTAAGGAGTTGGAAAAGAACGGGGGAGGTAAAAGCTTTGCAGTAAAATATCTGCAAAAGGTTGCAAAAGTTTTCCTAAAATTTTTAAATTTAGAGACTTAGCAATACAGAGAGCCCACTACCACTAAAAGAGTAAAGAGTTCATGCATTTGTCACTGCTGGTAAAATAAAATGATCTGGACAATATCTCACCACCCAACAACGATTTCCACAAAAATGACACTCATGCACATGTATTTTAGCCATAGCCTATCTTCAGATATATTCATTTCATTGTTTGTAAGTCTTTTTCTTTGTTTAATTTATAATTTTTAAAATGATTTGTAGTGTTAATGTTATTAAATACTATTGCTAGTCAACTTTGTCAAAGCCTCGAGTACATACACCAAAACAAGAAATTTCATGGCGAAAAGGAGTAATGAGAGGAATGGACCAAAACGTGCATATTTGCAAATTTAAGTTTGACGAAGACGGTAATTAGTTAAACAATGAATTTAATACATTTTATTCAATGTAAATATGATTCATAGAATTGGTCCTAACTTATTTAATTTTGCAGGTAAGACAACATTTAGCGAGCCTTATATCGCAAAAGCTCAGAGGGAAGACCTTGTAAAAATGACAAATGTCGTGGAAAATTTTCTTAACAAATACGGTCCGAAAGATCAAAAGAACGTTGCCTTGAAGAATCCCATGAACCTCAAAAAGTTTATCAGCCTGTGCAAATTATGTTCAACACAACGTCCAAATACTTTCATTCAATTCAGAGTGTTCTCTAAATGGGTGTATAATGCACAATATTTTTGGAAACCAGTAAGAGCGCTATACTTGTATGACGCTATCAATGAGCTACTTGATGGTAACTTTGAAGACCTAGTATCAAGCGGGTTTCTTGGTAAATATGCTAACTGGGCTTATGTCTTAAGTAATACCAGAGAACCAACTTTTCATACTTGCTTTACCCATCGGTATAATGAGGCTTATACTCATCCGTTTGGTATCATGAGGTTCATTAAGAACTACAAGAAACATTATAAAAAAGGTCGAACAGACCTTCAGACTGTGGAGTTTGTTACAAGTCGATTTCCATGTTTTGTTGAGGATGTTTATTTTGAAGTTGTACGCTCAATGGATGTCGATATATATATCGGCGGAAAAACCAAGAATATCAAAAATATCAAAGAGAAACCAAGAAGTAAGATTTCAATAGGCTATTAAGAATATCAAAAATATCAAAGAGAAACATCTTACTTCTTGGTTTCAAAAATAAATATAAATTATAAGATAAATAAATTTTTTTTCTTAAATTGAGAAAGCACCTTAGGTAATGTAATCAATAATCACTTCAAAAAAATTATTATTGTTATAGTATTTGTTATTTTCTTAACAAATAAATGCAAATTATTTTATTAAAATCAGATAGCAAATATATAATATTTTTCCAAAAATAAATATAAATTATTTTATTATATCAAAAAATTTATCAGTGCCACATAAATTGCGTCAGTGAGAAGTATTATAAATCACAATAATTAACAATTTAAAATATTTAAAAGATATATAAAAAATTCAGTTGACTTTCGAAATTATATCAATACCACATAAATTAAAAAAAAGGGAATAACATATATTTATTTAAAAATTATGTAAAAGATATTATCAATTACAATAGTTACCAACTTAAAATAACATATATTATTTAAAAATTACGTAAAATTACCTTACTTATAAAAGGGAATAAGCGGCAGCTGGTCGAGATGTCTGCCTGTGCTGCATGCTCGAATATTTCCTTTTATACTTTTCCAGTTTTTTTAGTTTATCTTACTTTTTTTTAATTTGTTATATATTTAAAAATTAGGTAAAAGAATAGTACAAATCACAATAATAATAATTTAAAATATTTAAAAAACATAGAAAATTTAGTTGACTCTCAAAATTGTATTAGTGCCACATAAATTGTGACAGAAGAAAAAGTGTTATAAATCACAATAATTAACAACTTAAAAAGTTTAAAAGATATATAAAAAATTCAGTTGACTTTTGAAATTGTATCGATGCCACATAAATTGAAAAAAAGGGAGTAACATATATTATTTAAAAATTACATAAAAAATATTATAAATTACAACAGTTACAAACTTAAAATATCTAAAAATCATATAAAAAATTTAATAATATCTAAAATCATATAAAAATTTAATTACTTATCAAAATTTTATCTGTCACATAAATTAAGATAAAAATAATATATATATATTGAGTCCGTGCTAGCCCGGGCTCCACTATATCTAGTATGAATATAAGACGAGATGCATACATAAGATTACAATTTTCTCAATTATGTATAACATTTATCTGTAAATACAATCAATATAAAATTTAGATAACTATTCACAAATATCAATATTATATTATTATCTATGAGCAACAATTAATTAGGAACATATGGCTAGAGGGCATAAGATACTTTTATTTATTTATTTTTTTAAAAAAAGAGTGTTAAAGTTCAATTCTCCAATTAACTGGACAGTTTCTGTATCTACAAAAGATACATGAGTCTTTTATTAAGATTTATTTTTTTGGATGTATTTTTACTATGTATTTTTAGTGTTGAAGTTTTGGTATTATATAATTATATAATATTAATAGAGTATATCATTCGTCTCTCTTATGACACAACGAAATTAAATGGTTCAAATCTATATTGATTTTATGTTGTACACGTAAATTCTCCTAGAAGTGTAGTTCAATCGGTCAGAGTACCGTAGTGTCCCTTGCCCGAGTATATTTCCTAAAATATTATTGACACTCAATTCCAAATGGAATTAAAGATGAAAGAAGCCCTTTGTTTAAAGAGAGTGCAAGACGCGTCTAATTGACCATGTGAGTATGCATTCAGTGAAGACACTCTCCAAAATTGACCATGTGAGTATGCATCCAGTTAGCGCATAGTGAATAAAAATGTCCATCAATTGATCTCTACGGCCAAAGTCTCCACTTCTCATTCCCCTCTACTAAGAGATTCACCATGTTGATAGGAATCGAAAGTTCTTGTGATCAACATGACTAACTTGAGGAAAGCATATGAAGGAACACTTTTGTGAAATGCAGTTTGAATACTATAGAATAAACTACAGAGAATAATAAAATAACGATAATAGATATTGTTTCATTATAACAATAACTTCATGAATTTTCAAAAAATGGTTTCACTGTATACTATATTAGATCACTGAAATATAAAGGAAATCCTTAATTTACCTACATGCAACAACACATAAGGATCTGACATCGAAGGTAAAGCCTAAATTAACATAAGGGAAGAAGTCAAAACGTATACAAAACTGAGAATAAAATTCCAACTTTCTAAAAAAGTTATACAAAATTTGTAACAATTGTAATAAGATACACGTGCAATATACGTGTTCATTCTCCTTTAATTATGTGATCTTAAATATGTCACGTGAAAATTTAGAATTAAAGAGTTGTCAAAATGAAATTTTGTAACAATTGTCATAAGATACACGTGTCCAGAGATTGATTAAAGATATATATGTAAAATATACTAAAATACTCTTTAATCCTATCGTCTTAAATTTATCACGTGAAAATTTAGAATTAAAGAGTTGTCAAAAAGAGAAACAGAAATTTTGTTTTAAAAAAAAAAACTAAAAAGGAAAGTAACTAAGACAAATAAATTTAAACGACCAAAGCAATAGATAGAAAATTGTACTGCAATATTTGCAGGATTCTTCTATGTGATGTAACACAAAGCAAGATAGCATTTTGCAATAGAGCCTAAAGTAGTGGGGTATATTTTTGTTCTTTTTTATCTTGAGGGTGGGGGACCTTTGGTGTCCTAAATATTGAGACATTGCATAATACAAAGGTCATGATGCATGTCTAGTAAAGTGAGAGCCCAAAATATCAATCAACTTTTAGATTCCATGGAGAAATCCTTGAATGTTTTTTTGGTTTTTCTTTCCCTTAGTTCACAAATCAAAAGTTGGATTTGTGACATAATCGTCTGTCACAAATTTGGTATTTGATCTCTAGAATGAGAAACCTTTCCATAAAAAAGCATTTCATCCTTTAATGAATCTACATGAAGAACATCTGAACTAATCGGTGGAGAAGGATACAGGAGAAGTCCATCGAGTGTGTGAGTGGCTTTGGTCTAGCGGTAGGAACATAACACGTGACGTGCGAATAATAACGTACATCACAAGTTTGAATATTGTCGGCACAAAAGAATTCGTCATTTAAGTAAAGAAAGATAGAGGTGGTGGCCCCATTATCGTCTATTGAGTTTCAGACTGCATGTTGCGTGTACTTCGAGATTTTTCGTTATCAATCAAAAAGAATATAACAACAAGAACCGTTGAAGGATGTGGGGTAGGCCATGTGTGTTCTTTCTATCTTTAACCAAAGATCTTAAATTTGATCTCTAGAATGAGAAACCTCTTCATAAAAAAATTTCATCCTTTAACGAATTTACATGACAAACATCCGAAGTAATAGGTAGAGAAGGATACAAGGGTGAGCCCATTCTCTGTTGAGTTTTGGAATGTATGTTGCGTGCACTTCGAGATTTCTCAGTTATCAATATAAAAATGAATAATAACAAGAAGAACCGTCGAAGAATGTGGGGTAGGACATTTCACGAGTTCTTTCCATCTTTAACCAAAGATCTTAAATTTGATCTCTAGAAAGAGAAACCTCTTCGTAAAAAATATTTCATCCTTTAATGAATCTAGACAAACATCTGAACTAATCGGTAGAAAAGGATACAGGAGTCAACCTATTATCCATCATCGAGTTTTGAATTATGTGTCATCGCCAAAGAATGTGATGGGATAATTGAAATTATTTCACTTTTAATCAGAAATTTTGCGTTTAAACCCTAAAATGAGAAACCTTTTTATAAAAAATATTTTGTCGGATGGATGAATTTCGAATATTGAATAGTTAAATTGTAAAGAAAAAAGATGGAGAATAAGGAAAAGTGGAAACCCTCACCATGACTAATGCACATGCAATTGGTTAAGAGTGGAGTCATGTCTATAGTCCTTTTGCCTTTGTTAAAGTGTAGTGAAAATGACTTGGAAGGTGGCATTTGTTTTCTTTTACTTGTTCTTATATTGTACAGACAAGGCAATGTTTTGTTACTTTACTTTTTTAATTGTGAGTTTTCACCTATACATTTAACTTTCTTTGCCTCAAAGAAATCAATTTTGCCTAAACAATGGACAAATCCAAGTACATCTTTAGGACTTTCTTGTAGTAACTTTTCAAGGAACAATATAAAAAAATATATTTTGGAAATGTTTTGAATCAATTTCACTATACGAAAAAACATAAAATTGTGACAGAATATTTATGACAGACAAATTTGTCACAAAATTGAAAAGAATTTGCGACAGAGTTGTGATGGACATGATGATTTGGCACAATTCTAAATAATCGTTTGTCACAAATTTATCACAAAAATGAACATTTGGCACAAATTCGTCACAAAATTGTGACGAACAGAATAATCCATCACAATTTTATACCTGTTCGCCATAAAATTATTGTGGCAGATGTGCTATTCCATCACGAATTATTTAACAATATAAATTTTATTTAATAGATTTTGTGGCAGAAATTTTTCTCGAAAAGTTAGTGACAGATTTGTGACGGACTAATTCCGTCACAAATTTTGAAAAAATAATTGTCCACATTGATGTACTAGCAAATATGAAGGCAAAAGCCTTGTAATTAAGTGGAAGAAAGTAAGAGAATGTACCATTATCGATTGAGTTTCGAATCTTACGCCACTGATGATCCTTTTGGAGTGAGCCACAAAATACTTATCAAGAATCAAAACCCTAATGATAAGGATATATTTGGAATCAAATTTAAAGGAAGGCAAATTTGTTCAATTTTTTATAAAGGTAATGTTGTTCTTTAACAACAACAACATACATATTCAGCGTAATTTCGTAAGTGGAGTCTGAGAAAAATAGTGTGAATGCAGCTTCCTCTATCTAGTGAAAGTGAAGAGATTGTTTCCGGTAGATCTTGACTCAAATAAAGTATATTAAAATTAAGTATTAAAAAAAATACAGTAATGACAAAGACATGCTAAAAACAAATAAAGGAGAAGAGAACGATAGCAATACCAAAAGCCTTATGATAATATCGTCTCCCAAAATTCCACTGATTGTTTTAATACATAGCTAACTTGTTTAATTATTTGCAATGATGAAATCCTAAAATGTCAAAATAAATAGTCAAAAAAAGACTAAACAAGAATCACACTAAAATACACATGATTTGGTACCCCTAAAGTAATAATTTTAAAAGAAAAACAAGGTAGTAATACATGATGGTAATGATACTCTTCTTTTTGGTTCTTCATCTTGTGGGCGACGCTCCCAACATAATTTTTTTCATATCAGGGCTCAAACTCAAGATCTCTAGTTAAAAGGGGAGGAACCCCAACCATCCCACCGCAACCTATGTTGGTAATAACACTAAGGGCTCGTTTGATTGAGGGACAAGTTATTTTCAAAAATAGTTATCCCAAAATTGTTATCCACTCTTAATGTGGGACAAAAATAACACTAAAATTTCGGGATAAGTTATCCCCCAACTTTATTCCTACCAAACATGAGATAAACTCATCCTATAATTAATTTCGAGATTAGTTATGCCTTATCCCTCGTACCAAACGAGTCCTTAGTTCCCCTAATGTACGAAAGACAAACTAGTTGCACACAATTTAAAACATAACAATAATCATAATTTTAAGCAATTAATCAACTAATTAAATGTTCAATCTAACTTAATTAGTGTTCGTCTTTAACTTAACATTAGAACAAAATAGTCAAAAGCTACGGCGTGGTGAATGATTCTGTTAAGTAGTGATTAGTTTTCTTTAATCCAATGTACATGAAAAAGCAATTATATGATAATTAATTAATTAATTCCAAAAGTAAGCAGCAAAAAGCTTAATAAAAATGATTAAGTCTTTTGGTTATGGTAATTGGTAAAGGAAGTGTCGAGCTCATAATTGTCAAATGTACAAAAGTTGCATTTATGGTTAATTCCTACCAAAAAAAAAAAAAAAGACAAGTCACATATTTGATCAATCGATCAAAAATAATTATATAAAAATATAGTATCTTTTTTATATATATATATATTATATATTAATAAAAATATATATTTACTAACTATTATTCTAGTGGTTTGTTTTTCATTATTAGAAAATTATTTTTTCAAGAAACATATTTTTCATGACAATTAAAGGAATTACGACTTCTCACACTTATTCGATGAAAATAATTTTTTCCTATAATTATTATAATATTTGATTTCATATCACTTGTTCTAACCATAATTTAGACATAATCCATCATTAATACTAAAAAAAAGTTCATATAAAAATATCCTATTGGATTATATTATTAATTTTAGATGTATATTTTTGAATTTTTTCAAAAATATTTTTCACTCATCAATCAAATTTCAAAAATAATTTTTATTTCCATATATTTAAAATATACATATTTTTTATCTTTTAATAGGCGGTGATGTACTTTTTATTTTATTTTATTTATTTTACCCTACAACAATCATAGAGACATGCAAAGGCCCTACTTGTAACCTTTTGCCCATTACTTGTGGGTCCTTTGCACCTTGTGAAATAATTCAATTAGTTTGCCTTCAAATTCACCTCTCGGGGTAACGAGTTTGAATCGTGAAAATAGTTTCTTACAAAAATATATAATAAAATTTCGTATAATAGATCCTTTTCCACACCCTGCACATAACAAAAGCTTAATTTGGGCTTGCCTTTTTTCTTTTATAATCTAATCAACATTACAACACAAAGGTCAAATCTACAGAAATTATTTTTCAATCCCAAAAAGAATTAATTTAATATATGTCAAGTTTGATAATATGTAGGTCTAATCATGTCCCGACATAAGCTGATTTTCTAAACCAAAAAAAAAAGAACGATAATCTATGTTCTTAATAAGAAATCTCGAGCTTGAACTAGCTATGTTATTCGTATTTTTTAAAAATATGATCACATTCGTATCGAATTTCTCTAAAAGATGCACTACTTTTAGAGTATCCGACACACGTCCATCGATATTTTTAAAGAGTCCGAACAACATAGCTTATAATAACTCTATGCGACAGAAATTTGAACTAAAATTGAGTCCGCAAATATTGAATACCAGATAATTAAAAAAAAAAAATGTAACTTACACTTTGTTATATTCACCTATATATTGCAAGTATTTTATCACTTTTACTTTTTCTTCGTCTTATTAATTAAGTTTTGTTCAATAATGTAAAAAGTATTAATATAACAAGTCAATCATAAGATAGTTCTAAGAAATTTATGATTAATTTATGGGTTTTGGATCATCATTTTTTCTATTTTTTGAGTTTCAAATATATTATTTATACATATCAAGTAAATTTTTAATATAAATTATTGAGTTTTGTCAAATTCATAGCTAAAAAGGCAGCTCCTCTTAGACAGCAAAAGATATATGGTTGGAATTGTTGAAAGATTACGACATGAATATTTTGTATTATTCTGATAAAGTTAATGTTGTTGTTGACATCTTGAGTCATAAGTCTATGGATATCTTAGTGTATATCTGACCTCATGAAATGCCTATGAGTAGCTAGAGAGATTCGAAGATTTGCTAGCCTTGACTAAATTGACCAAACTTAAGTTAGCTCCTTAAGTTTGCACGTCTCCTCGAGATTCACTCGCTCATAGACACAGTACTCTGGTTTTGGTTAGGTACGAAATGTCACTCGCATAAAAAACTAACTGGTTTTCTTCAAAATGCGTTGAAACGTAATAATTAACCAAACATCTAGTAAAACACGATTTCGATACGGATGGTGATATTATATCATATTGAGAATGACATGGCAGAAAACCAACATGACATCTCTCACATGGGACGGAATCCTAGGCATATACTATATGTATGATTCTACTTTTGGTTACTTTGTTCTTCTTTCTTCTTGTCCCTCCAAACACTCATCTTCTTGGAGTTTTACAATTATTATTACTATACCATGAATTTGAAGTAGCAAATTTATGACACATAGTAAAAGTTGCAAAATTTATGATGTCAAATATATCAGAGACATTTATCTTCTATGGTTGTAAGAGCATATCATTGAGTAAAATGTAAAATTTAGAATTGAAGAAGTACACACGACACTAGTGAACTCAAATATTAATGAACTTTATATAAGAATTATCTATTAGAATAAAACCCTCGACAATCTATGAGTACTTATTAACAAGTAAATATGGGGGGTGGGGATGAGATTGAGGTTGGGGGAGGGGGGGGGGGGTGAGCCCTTTTTATTGAAATATTATATTATGTAAATAGGAAAGTCATTTTTTATGTAATGAAAGGTAAAGATGAAAAAGATTTCACGAAACTCTACTTGACAAATGAATCGATTATTTAAAATATTTTATATTATTATGGATCCTTCGCTTTTATTAAAAAAAAAAACTTGCATCTTTGAACAAGCGGAGGTAAAAATTACTTTATTTTCAAAAAAATGGGAATAGAAGTAGGGGATTACAAGTAGGTGAAAAATTCAATCATCAACAATAAGATAAGAAGTTTAGATCAACTGAGCTGCTAAAATTCCTCAAATAAAAATTACTTTGATGGTTTGTATATGTCTTATTATTACTATTTCGAATATGTCATAGTACATGATTATTTAAACTAGAAGATAAAATTAGATCATCACTATATGATAGGCGTAATAAATAAATAGACACGTAAACTTGGACTCAATCACTAAGTAAGTACTTCAATTTTGAAAATGTATATTTAGACACTTTAATTTGGTCTTAATTGACAATTAAATACTCCAATACGTCATCATTATGTCTCGTGTACACCATAATTATTTTTGTAAGTTGAAGTGTTCAACTGACATAGTGAAGGTGAGTTTGAGGTGTCTAGATGTATAGACTCAAAGTTAGAGTACTTACTTGCTAGCTAAAGCCAAATTTGAATGTTTGTTTATGTATTATACACACTCCCTCCGTTTTAATTTGTTTGACCTAGTTTAACTTAGCACGGAGTTTAAGAAAGTAAAAAAGACTTTTGAATCTTGTGGTTAAAAATTAAAGATATGTCAAATGTACCAAAATGTCATTTAATTTTGTGGTCTTAAACATGTCATGTGAAAAGTTGTAATTGAAGAATTGTTAAAAAGGGAAAGAGACATTCTTTTTGAAACTTAATAAAAAGGAAAGTAAGTCAAACAAATTGAAACGGAAAGAGTATATGATATTCGTAATTTACTGGTTTAACTAATCAAGATTTGCACCGTCTAAGATCGATTTCTTGTGAGAATTGTTCTCCATTATTTTAACACACTATTCTGTATTGGAAGTATTCATAAGTAGCAGTTGCAAGATTCATATACAGTTCCATTCACTCACACTGCTCATTTCTCGTGACACTGTCAGTTTGAGTTGAGTACTCAAAATAAGTAGTAGTCATTAGTAGTAGTACCATAGATTCTCTCTCTCTCTTAAAGTCTCTTTTCAGAAACTCCCAACATACTTTCCCTCTTTTTCTTTCTATGGCAAAAAACACCTGGCCCATGTAAGCAGTTTCCTTAATCAAAATAAGTTTGTATTGTACCCCCATTTCCCCCTTTGCTCTTTCTCTGCAACATTAATCTTAAGTTTGTTTCTGCAAGTTATTTGTTCTTTTTTTGGTACTAAGATTCAGCTCAGCCACTGGTTTTTGTGTTTCTTTTGTTTTGTAGTGTCTGTTTGCTGCTTCTTTTGACATGGGGTTCATTCTTGAGTTTTAATTAGTACTTCTTTATAGCTACATTTTTGTTTTTTTGAGTATTAAAGATTGCACCTTTGTTGTTCTGTTTCCATTTTCAAGATTCTTAAAATGGGGTGTTTCAAGTTTGTATCTTTTTCTTTCTAAACCCTTTTGTTTCTCCCCTAATTGTCTCTACAAGATTTCTTGGTGTTTTTTTGAGTATTAAAGATTGCACCTTTGTTATTCTGTTCCATTTTCAAGATTCTTGAAATGGTGTGTTTCAAGTTTGTATCTTTTTCTTTCTAAACCCTTTTGTTTCTCCCCTAATTGTCTCTACAAGATTTCTTGGTTTTTTGTTTTTTGGTTTTTTTTGGGGTTCGAGCATTTTCTTCCTTAATGGCTTCTTGATTGTTCCATTTGGGTTTTTTTCTTTTTGGGGAGAAATTAAAGATTCTTGAAAAAACAACCTAAAAATGGTAACTTTGAGGTTGTTCACTGCTTTGCTAGTGGGGTTGTTGTTAAGGTCTCAACTTGGGACTGCACAGGTTCTTCATGAACAAGCCATTTTGGAAGCAATTGGCAAAGAGCTAGCAATACCTGGTTGGGATCTGAATAGCACTGATTTCTGCTCTTGGCATAGCATTAGTTGCAGCTCAAACAGTTCAATGGTGGAAAGGCTGAATCTTTCTGGTTTTCGATTACAAGGTAATGTGACTCTAATATCTGAGCTCAAAGCATTGAAGTGGCTGGACCTTTCTAATAACAATTTCCAAGGTTCAATCCCACAAGCATTTGGGAATATGTCTGAGCTTCAGTTTCTTGATTTGTCTTTTAATATGTTTAGAAACTCTATTCCTGGAGAATTGGGTAGGCTCAAGAACCTTAGAGCATTGAACCTTTCAAACAATTTGCTCACTGGTTCAATACCTGATGAGCTTGAAGGGTTGGAGAATCTGCACTATTTCCAAATATTTACCAACAAATTGAGTGGTTTTATTCCAATGTGGATTGGGAATTTGACTAATCTTAGAGTGTTTGCAGCCTATGAGAATGAGTTTAGTGGTGATATTCCAGTTAACTTAGGCTTACATTCTGAGCTTTTGTTGTTGAATCTTCATTCAAACCAGCTTGAAGGGACAATTCCTGAGAGTATTTTTGCTATGGAGAAGCTTGAATTTCTGATTCTGACTAATAATAAGTTGACTGGCACTATTCCTGATTCGATGGGGAACTGCAAAGGCCTTTCAAACATTAGAATTGGGAATAACAAGCTGATAGGTGGCATCCCGAAAGCAATTGGAAATATCAGTAGTCTTGCTTATTTTGAAGCAGATAATAACACACTTTCAGGGGAAATTGTCTCAGGATTTGCAAAATGCTCTAATCTTACTCTTCTTAATTTAGCTTCAAATGGATTTTCTGGTACCATCCCTCCGGAGTTTGGCGAGCTGAATAATCTACAGGAGTTGATCGTTCCCGGGAATAACCTTTATGGAGAGATTCCAACTTCAGTTCTGAGGTGCAAGAATCTCAACAAGCTTGATTTAAGTAACAACAAGTTCAATGGAACCATACCAGGAGATATATGCAACACAACCAAATTACAGTTCTTGTTGTTGGGGCAGAATTCCTTGAAAGGGGAAATACCTCGTGAGATTGGGAACTGCGTAAAATTGCTTGAGTTGCAAATGGGGAGTAATTATCTTACTGGAAGCATCCCTCCTGAGATTGGTCATATGAAGAACTTACAGATTTCATTGAATTTGAGTCATAATCATCTCCATGGCCAGTTGCCTAAGGATCTTGGAAAACTTGACAAGTTGGTTTCTTTAGATGTATCGAATAATCAGCTGTCAGGGAATATTCCACTGGAATTGAAAGGCATGTTGAGTTTGATAGAGGTTAACTTTTCGAACAATCAATTCACAGGCCCAATACCTGCTTTTGCACCATTTGAGAAGAGCCTAAATTCAAGCTTTATTGGAAACAAAGGGCTCTGTGGTGAGCCTTTGAGTAGTGATTGTGGATATGGTTTTGAGCACAACGGTAATCATCACCAAGTTTCCTACCGGCTCATCTTGGCTGTTGTTGGTTCTGGTTTGGCAATTTTTACATCTGTGACAGTGGTTGTTTTGCTATTCATGATGAGGGAGAAACAAGAGAAAACCACCATGGAAGCTGGAAATACCACTGATGAAATTGGTAGCAAACCAGTGATCATAGCAGGGAACGTTTTCGATGAAAATCTCAAGCAAGCAATAGATTTTGATGCAGTTGTAAAGGCAGTCAGGAAAGATACAAATAAGATTAGCACTGGAACTTTCAGCAATGTGTATAGAGCAGACATGCCCTCCGGGATGATTTTGTCAGTTAAGAGTCTAAAGTCGATGGACAAGACTATAATTCATCACCAGAGCAAGATGATCAGAGAGCTTGAAAAGCTAAGTAAACTCTGTCATGATAATCTGACTAGGCCTATCGGGTTTGCAATCTATGAGGATGTTGTTCTACTCTTACATCAATACTATCCCAATGGGACATTGGCTCAATTTCTTCATGAGTTTAGCCAGAAACCTGAATATGAACCTGACTGGCCGACAAGACTTTCCATTGCCATTGGAGTTGCAGAAGGGTTAGCTTTCCTTCATCACGTGGCCATAATCCATCTTGATGTTTCTTCAGGGAATGTGTTTCTTGATTCTAAATTCACCCCTTTGGTTGCTGAAGTTGAAATATCCCGACTTCTTGATCCATCTAGAGGTACTGCAAGCATTAGTGCTGTTGCTGGCTCATTTGGATACATTCCCCCAGGTATTCTAAGGCTTGAAAGACTTGGCTAATCATTTTATTTTCTTTTTGTGGAAATTATACCTCTGGTGTCTGACTAATTCCTTTTCTTCAACAGAGTATGCATATACAATGCAAGTAACAGCTCCCGGAAATGTTTATAGCTATGGGGTTGTTTTGCTCGAGATCCTTACCACCCGACTACCCGTTGATGAAGCTTTTGGTGAAGGAGTTGATTTGGTCAGGTGGGTTCACGGTGCATCTGCAAGAGGAGAAACACCAGAGCAGATACTCGATGCGAGACTTAGCACCATTTCTTTTGCTTGGAGGAAAGAAATGCTTGCAACTCTAAAGGTCGCATTGATGTGCACAGATACCATTCCAGCAAAACGACCAAGAATGAAGAAGGTGGTAGAAATGCTTCAAGAGGTTACACAAAGTTGAATCAAACTCGTATCATCGAAAAGGGGTCTGCTTAATCCCAGACCTTCAGATCATGAATCCCCGTGGAAATACAAAACTGTATGAAGTTTACTGTTCTTAGCCTAGACTAGAGGTCAAAATAGTTAAACTATGTATATTGTCTGAGGTTGTTGTTCTTCTCTGATCAGCTCCTAGGTTGTAATTTCGGTTTTCACATTAGAGAGAATCAGGAGGTTAGATGGGAAGGGTAAAAGCCAGAAGCAGTTCTTGATATGGTTTGTGTTATGTACCATTTTGCACTAGGCCTTCAATCATATATAGTTCTTTTTCTTCAACATGTGTAAATGGAGGTTTTGCATATCATGTTTTTTCTTACTGGAAGTGGTATGTTTGCAACTAGCTTGAGATCTGTCTTTTTCTTTTCATTTTCCTGGTTCTTCAGGGACAAGATAGACATAGATGCTACATCTGTGTTTACTCAGTTATACTTTTAAGCATTGACAATATTCTTCAACATATTAAAGCTAAACTGGACCAAAGGCGGAGCTAGAGGGGCGGAAGGTCAAAGCTTTGTGTATATATAGTAGATGTTGAACCCTTTTGGTGAAAATCCTGCCTTCGCTACTGTACTAGACCTTTCTATAGAGTGAGTTCTCAATTGTATTTTACTTCCCTTTATATTAGGAAGGGAAAGACCTTAGGACTAAGGAACATATTGAGAAGTTTTTCATCCTGCTGCTGCTTCTGGTGTGTATAGATTATGAAAACAAAACAGTTCTTCTGGCTTCTTTCGATGTTATACAGGTATACTATACTCTTATCTCTGGTTAAATCTGAGATTTCTTACGATAAAGCTGATGCTTCACGAGCTGATGAGTTGTTGGAAAAGACCATTTCTGCTTTAATTTGCTACTGTAAATCTGTAGTTACTATTTTACTTCATTGGCTTAAATGGTACAACATGGAAAGTGGAGATTCACATAGTCGACCCCAACTTGCTTGGGATTAAGGCATCACCATTCACCCAGTGTAAGAACTAACTCTATACAAGTGTGTTACACTCTCTTTGTGAACTACTTTCACATGTAGGGAATCCCAAAAAGTCCACAATTTTTTTTTTACATCTTGGTTGTAATGCAACTCAGGAATACAGCAACTGTAAGACCCTATATTTCATTACATGTATTGATCTATGCTTATTTTCAAAAACTCTATTGTTACTTTCCTGCCACAATGACCAAAAGATGCTTAAAGGGACTCTGTTCCATGTACATTTAAGTTGTTCCCTTATCATGCCAGCTCTGTACTGCTGCTTTGGATGATGCTGAAGCGTTCGTGCCAACTCTTCTATTTCCCAGTCAGAAGGATTTCTTCTCCATCCATCATAGTTTTTGCAGTCTGCAATGGAGGCTTCCATTAAAAAAGTCACAGGGTAGGTTCCAGATAGGGGATTGTAACGATCACGATTAAACATGCACAATCCACAGTTCACTCAAAAACGAGACAAAGCATTGACTCTTCGAACTAAACATGAAAGCATCAACAAGGACATTTTAGTTCCATGTTGTTGGGTGCTTGAAAGAGCACAGACTCGATGAGCATGCTCACACTTCAATAGTTTCAAACTTGAGAAGACCGTGCTGGAAGCAATGCCATTCTCAGGTGGGAAGGTACACATGAAGAAGCAACAAAAGAAAGCATGAAACTAAGAAAAAAGTTAAGACAGATCACACGGAATAGCAATTATATGTCAAGGAAAAACAACGAAATAAAAACTATCCAACATTGTTACATACAAGTACCATGCTTGTCATATATAGAAGAGATGAGAGAGGGTGCATCAGTGAGCTAATGATACATAACATAAGCTAATCATATACCGTTGATCAAGACTTTGAGGCTCCATTGATAATAGTATGACTACTCCTTCATATGATTGTCGCCAGCTCTCCTTCATACTGGAATCGCCCTTAATGGATGAAAGAACTGCAGAATAAACGGGAGAAACATCCACCTCTGAAGCTAAACAGATTAAACAGTCTTTTCATTTCATTCCAAATGCCTATGAATCCTGCTTAAACAGTTCTTTCACTTTTCTTTTCATTTCTGTTTATACTCTCTTTCAACACCTGCACCTGATTATAGTGGCACAAGCATAAAGACCAGAGTTAAGTTGTGAATTTCATTTCCTCATCATTTGTACAATCCAAGTCCTTTATATTTGAATTACCCCGATCTATTGGCCTGTTGTTCAACCTTCTCTGTCTCAATATACCTCCCGACTCCTTCATCAAATTGATGTACTTTTTTCTAACTTTTGCTAATGGATGTTCCTCGATAGCCCCTCTATCACAGTAAGCTTCTTTTAGTATTGCGGTGCAAGTCTTGTTCATCAATGACAAATTGAAGATATGAGGATGCCTCTCAAATGCCTTGTGAACTTTTTGCGGCAAACCCAAGTATTTCCTAAGACACAACAGCTTCTTCCTTTCTGCAGCATGCTCAACAAACAAACTAAGCAGCTCATGAAGCACACCCACCACTCGTTTTTCTGCTATATCACTATTTGGATCCAAACCTGAATAATCCTCATAGGGTGAAACATATGGAAATCTCTGAAACTCATCATACCAGTCTGCAATCTTTCTTTTAAGCCTCAACCCCTTTGATGGATACAGTGGAAATTCTATTCCCTCACCCTCCACCCCACTATACACTCCCCTCTTCATCGCATTCCTCTGCATCACTGATAAGAACCTTTCACTCCCGTCAACATTAACAGCCAGGCCTTTTAATCCATCTTCCATTTGTACAACTCTGAAACACCCATCAAGATTGTCTTCCGGTTTGCTTAAGAATTCGTCAGGTAACCCCAAATACCACTGCATACCCTGAATTATCTTTAGAGGAAGCATCTGATCCCTGCCACTCATCAGTATCAACTTCTTCAGCCTCAAAATGATATCATCCTTAAATTTTACATAGACCTCTCTCTCCTCTCTATCAAGCTCAATAGCTCTCTGGGTCAGCTTAAACCAAGGCAAATTGTAGTTAGGGCCAGCAAATTCCTCAAAAACAGATGGGTACAACCTTAAGAACCTCGCAACCTTGATAGGTATTCCTAACTCTAAGCCTTTCTTTGATATAGCAGAAATAGGGATGCAGTAATCATCAGGCGAAGAGGAGACTATGCAGTTCTTGAGAGCAATTAAAGGCTTGAGTTGCACGGATCTGTGAATGGTATCAATGGAGTCAAAAAAAGAGTCTTTCTTCCATTTCATGTACACATCTACATAGGCCTGCCTCTGGGTGTATGAGCTGGGATGTGGATGGTTGGGAAAGAAAACTTCATGCAGGAGACATACAGAATTCCTGCTTCTCCTGATGATCATTGCCATCACCTTCTTTATGTGTTTCTGTGCTGTTTGACTTTGTCTTTTCAGGTCTTGGGAGAGGCAGCGGGTTGATATCAACACACACTGAGTTATATATGCTAGTTGCTGTTGGCCCGTGCTCTGAGACCAAAACCAAGAAGAATATGCAGTTTAAAGGAGCTTAAAAGCAGCAATAGTCTTTTCTGTTTGTGGCAAGCTAACACTCTCAGGGATAGCTGGTTAATGCACTTTACTGGTCACTGGACTCCTGGAGGCCACTTCATTATACTGGCTGCCTCGCTTTGTGCATCTATCCTTCTTGTTGATGAGCTTGAAACTATGGTAATGGCTGAACAACCCGTATGTATATTCACCGGAAGGCAAAAGAACCTGAACACATTACCCGCAACATGAGTCTATTGTTTGGAGGAATAAATTGAAAGCATATAGAAGCGATCAGTATCTTAACATGTTTTGAAGCGTCAATTAATCAGACAAAGCATTAGTTCATTGATGTACAAAGAATTTCAACTACGGTCTCACACTTCCAATTTCAAATGCTAATTATTAAGAAACAGAAACCCAGTATAGAAAATCTGAGAACCAATCCAAAACCATCAATGGAAGCTCAAAAACCAACTAAAAGACTCAAACTTTATGAAACACGACTTACTGTTGAATAGCATAAGCTGTAGTCCTTATTCTACGAAAATTTTAGTATAATAATATCACACAATTCCTCTATGTTCAAATGCCAACTACTATGAAACAGAACTCCAGTCCATAAAAATCCAACACAACCAATGGAAGCTCAAAAACTAACTAAAAGACAAAAAAATTATGAAACAAGATTTACCATTCCTCAATGTTTAATTCGTTTTTCTACTAAGAAACAGAAAACAGTTCATAAAAAGTCAGAAATAATCCAAAATCATCAATGTTAGCTCAAAAACCAACAAAAAGACACAAACTTTATGAAACAAGATTTACTACTGCATAGCCTAAGCTGTAACACATACTCTTAAGAATTTTTCCCAGTATAAATATCACACAATTCCTTAATTTTTAAATGCTTATTCTACTAATAAACAAAAACCCACTTCATAGACAGTGAAAACAATCCAAAACCATCAATGGAAGCTCAAAAGATACAAAATTTATGAAAACAAGAATTAGCAACTTTGTCTATTACTTAATTTAGAGTGACCAATAACCATAGTGTCCGGGCCAGCTTTAGCTCACCTCGACTAATTCTACGGGATATGAGCATCTATTGTTGGCTCCTTTTCTATGAAAATCTTTAATAAAGAAAAAAACAATAAAAAAAAACTTTATGGAACTTACCGGTGACCGGAGAATTTTGCGGCGGCCGATACAAAACGACAGCATATAGAGGCAAAGCTGATGAAGGCGAGGAACCTTAAGAGAGGAAAGGAACTCTGGGCTGGACTTTTTTAATTGGGCCTACATCATATGGCCCAATCATAAATGGGTCATTTGCACAAATACTATTTTGAGGTTGTGTTTAAAAAGTGATCAAAAATAGTCATGATATCGAAATAACAAATAACTTTTTACGGGGTGAAAGTTTATACTTATGGAACTTATGTTGAGCAAGGCAAAAGTTCAGTTTCATAATCCACAAGTTATGTCGTAAAAGGCATAACAAGTTATGTCATACCGCGTAACTTAATTTCTACAGAACTTATGACGAGCGAGGCAAAAATTCAATTTCAAAACCTACAAATTATGTGTAAAAGGCATAACTTAATTCCTACATAACTTATGTTGAGCGAGGCAAAAAAATTTCAACTTATGTTGAACGAATTAGGTCTTAAAAATACTACATAACTTATGCCACATAAATAATTCTTACGGAACTTATGCAGAGTGAGACAAAAGTTCACTAAACTTAGGAACTCACACACATGATAATTCAAGTATGAAACTCAAAAAATGGGATATTTTAGGTGTGTATTTGACCCTTTTAACTTATCTAAATAACCGGTATAAAGACAAATAGACATTGCTCAAGAGTTCAAGAAATCCAAGCTGGAATTATTGACTGTTAGATCATTATCTACCCAAGAGATTAACACATAAAACAAGATTAAATTATGTAAGAAAACAATGAAGAAACGATTGGGAAAATTTTCTGTTGTATATTCATTTCTCTATACATGTATTTATATATCCAGATCTGTACAGAGTAAAATAAAGGAATAATGATTATATCCTATACAGTTGTCTTACTTTTATTCGTTGCTATGTAACAAAAAAGAAACAAACAAATATGCTCTCATGTGAGTAGTCACGTGAGAGAAAGTTATGGTCCATCACCCATATTTCTTGATCAAACGGTGGAGAATTAATTCATCATATCACCTTGTGATTTCCTCCACGTGGATTTAGCTTAAGACAAAAGGACACTGACTTTGTCCGAGTCTCTGGACAGCTTTAAACATTTCAGTTCATCTTCTCCAAAATTCTTTTGAACCTTCTTTGGTTTCTTGATGGAGTTATTGATTCCAACATCCCCCCTCAAGGTGGAGGGGAGGGACATGACCCCCCAACTTGCTAAGAATAGAGCGATGAGAGGCGCCGGAGAGAGGTTTAGTGAATATATCGACCAACTGAAGAGAAGATGGGAGAAAAGACAGAGTGATGAGCCCGGAAAAATATTGTTGACGAACGAAATGGCAGTCTAATTCGACATGCTTTGTTCGTTCATGAAAAATTGGGTTGCGCGCTATGTGAATGGCGGCCTGACTGTCGGAATATAATGGAATATGAAGGGAAATAAGCGCAGAAAGATCATCAAGCAGACGGACAAGCCATGTGAGCTTAGTGGTTACTCGACGCATAGAGCGATACTCAGCTTCGGCTGAGGAGAGTGAGATCGACACTTGTTTCTTCGATTTCCAAGAAATCAGAGCACCTCCAATAGTGACATAGAAGCCACTAACAGATCTCCGAGATTCTTTACAAGCGGCCCAGTCCGCATCACAAAATGCAATAAGGAGAAAGAAGGATTGGAGAAAAGAAGGATTCCTTGTCCTGGATCTAGACTTAGGTAACGCAAAACTCTGAGAGCAGCAGAGTAGTGAGTAAAGCAAGGATTTTGCATATGTTGACTCAGGGAAAGTACAGGAAAATAAAGATCTGGTCGGGTATGCGTCAAATAATTAAGCTTACCGACCAGATGCCGATAAAGGGTAGGGTTGTCCATGAGAGGACCATCAGCAGCAGCTTGGAGGAAGGATCTATGGGAGAAGAAACTGAGGGCAAGTGAGACACATCAAACTCAGCTAAAAGATCCAAGGTAAACTTTCTTTGGCTAACGATAAAACCGTGTTTCTCCTGTAAGATTTCCATACCAAGAAAATAGTGAATGCTGCCCAAGTTCTTGACTTTGAATTCTGAATGTAGAAAACTCTTGATTTCCTCGATTTCCAAGAGATTATTCCCGGTTAGGAGAATATCATCGACATAGACTGCCAAGATTGAAACTAGATCCCCTGATTTTTAAAAAAATAATGAGTAATCATTCAAAGACGAAGAATAACCTTTATAACTCAGTGCACCGGCCAATCTAGCATACCATTGCCGTGAAGCCTGTTTAAGGCCATATAAGGATTTTCGTAGGAGACACACATGCTTAGGACTAGGACCAGATAAGCCAGCAGGGAACCTCATGAAAACTTCTTCCTGTAAGTCTCCATGCAGAAATGCATTGTTGACATCCAGTTGAGAGACAAACCAACCCCTCTTAGATGCAATAGTGAGCAGACACCTAATCTTAGTCATTTTCACAACAGGTGAAAATGTTTCTGTGTAGTCTATCCCTTCTCTTTGAATATCCCCCAGGCCAAAAGCCTAGCTTTAAGTCTTTCAACACTCCCATCTGATAAATGTTTTACCTTGTACACCCATTTACAAGGTAGAGCTTTCTTTCCTTCGGGTAATTCCACAACATCCCATGTGTGATTATCTTGCAAAGCCTGTATCTCCAAATTCATTGCTTCAGCCTATCCTGGATGTTGAGAAGCTTCATTATAACTTTGAGGTTCTGTAAGGATAGAGATAGATTGCAAGACATGCTAGTTATTGGGTGATAAAGAAGTAAATGAAAAGGCTTGTGGTTTATCAACACAACCAAAACAAGCATTATCCAAATCAGTCAACATGATACTATTGCAAATGTAGTATTTTAAGTAATTTGGTTTGTTGGAAATTCTGATTGTCCTCCTAGGAGTAACAGGTTGGGGAGGAACTGGAAGAATGTTTTGAGAAATTGTTGGGGTGGTGTGATCATCTACTGCATTGTCTAGCTCAGGAGAAGGAGGATCAGATGGTGTGGGAGTAGAGGAAGAACTGGGAGGAGAAAAGGGAGATGATTGTGAGGAAAGATTGTTGTCTTGAAAAGGTAAAAAGATGGTTTCTGAGGATACTGGTAGGTAGGAAAGAAAGGTGTATTTAGTGGTTTACCTATAGCAAAAGGGTAGTGATCTTCATGAAACTTCACATCTCTGGACACAATAATTTTTTTTGTGTCCAACTCCAACAACTTATATCCCTTTTGATGAATAGGATACGCCAACAGAACGCATGCCTTTTCCCTTGCTTCAAACCTCTTCCTTCCTTGGACAAGAGTGGAAGCATAGCATAGGCAACCAAAATTTCTCAGATAGTGATTTGAAGGTGGTTGATTAAAGAGTACCTCATATGGTGTTTTTCCCTTAAGAACACTAGAAGGTAGTTTGTTGATTAAATGTGTAGCAGTCAAAATAGATTCACCCCAATATGATATAGGCATCTTGTATTGGAACATGAGGCCCCTTGCAACTTCCAATAGATGCCTATGCTTCCTCTCAACAATCCCATTTTGTTGAGGGGTAGCTGAGCAAGATCCCTGATGAATAATGCCTTCTGATGCTAAGAAAGCTGCCTCCTGTGAACCTTTCCCCAGTTCAAGAGCATTGTCAGATCTTATCATCTGAACTTTCACCTCAAATTGCCTTTCTACCATAGATAAAAAGCTTTTAAGCGTGGGAAAAGCATTACTCTTACCACTCAATAGGAAAGTCCAAACACCTCTACTATAATCATCTACTATAGTAAGAAAGTATTTAAAACCATTGTGAGTACTTGACTTGTAAGGACCCCATGTATCAATGTGAATAAGTTGGAAAATTCTTTTGGATTTGATGCCACTGACAGGAAAAGGGAGTCTAGTTTGCTTAGATTTAGGACAAACACCATAAACAAACTCAGAATCTGAATCACAATGAAGGAAATGTAAAGGTTTCATTGCTGAAAATGGGAGATGTCCCAATCTTACATGCCAAAGCTTTACATCATTGATAGCTATGGCATTTGCAGAATTAGAAATGGAAACAGAAACTTCATTGGAATTTCTTCCTTGTGGAAAAGAAAATACATTGGCATTAAATAAAATCTTAGACCTAGGACTAGTGGGTTCCAATAAGTAGAGAACTTCTCTAACTTCACCAAAAACTTGAGGACTCTTCATTGAAAGGCCCTGCAAGAGACACCCACTAGATGTAAATAAGACATCAAGTCCAAATTGATCACATAACTTATGTACTGATAATAAGTTATATTTGAAAGCTGGAACATAAAGGACATTCAACAGGACTAAGCCTGGCAGAATAGAAAGACTCCCTGTATGAGTAACACTTACCTTAAAAGAATTAGGCAAACTAATGTTCAAAGGTACATGGAGAGGAGCTAAAGACAAGAAAGAATTGGAATTATAACACGTGTTCAGATGCTCCTGAATCTATAATCCAGGTGCTAGAATTTAAAGTAGAAAAACAACAATCTGTATACTTAAGAATAGTACCAGCAAGATTAATTCCTGCATTTGTTGACTGCCTCATTTTGCTTTGCTTATACATACTCAACATTTCTGATATATGCTCATTGTTGTATTGATCCAAACTGTTGTTATTGTTTGCCTCAATTGATCTTCCTATCATGTGTTCATCCTCTTCAATAGTTGCCACTGCATTTCCCCTTACTTGTTCCTGAAAATTCTTAGGATTAGTAAATTGAAAGTCCTCTGGAAAACCAATTAGCCTGAAACAATCCTCTAGAACATGTCCTGTTTTTCCACAATAGGTACAACTGACATTAGGATTGTACTTCTTCTTCCCCTTGAATCTCTGTGGTTGTCTGGCAAATTTCTGATTATTGTTTCCAAATTTTTGAGTTGGAACAGTTGGTTTGGTTGCTTGAGTTTTAAACTTCTGATTACCCTTTCCTTGCCCTGTTGCCATGAATGATGCAAACTCAGCCATTAATAGTGCATTAGGATACTTTCCCTGTCTAGTGACCATGAAGGAAGAAGATTCACCATTGAACTGGGCATTTGCATAAACCTCTTTTTGATTCTCATCCTGTAGCAAAAGAGAATAGGCAAAATCCATACTAGGCAAAGGGCTCATCATGAGGATATTACCTCTTGCTTGTGCATAGGCATCATTCAAACCCATTAAAAATTGAATCAATCTTTGGTCCATTAGAGATTTGGTCAATTTTTCTTTTCATTGACACACACACACAAGTACAGCAAACAAGCAAGTTCAAAGAGTCCAGTTCATCCCACAGACGCTTAAGCTTTGTAAAATATCCAGATATGTCACTATTACCTTGAACTAAGACTGAAATTTCCTTTTGCAGATGGTACAACTTAGCTCCATTGAATCTACCAAAACGTTGTTCCAGGCTGTCCCAAAGCTCTTTGGCAGTCTTAGAATAGATGACACTATTACCGATGTCCTTTGACAAGGCATTCAACAGCCAAGAAATCGCCATGTCGTTGCAGCAACTCCATTGCTCAAAATCTGGAGCAGTGAGATTTGGTGCCACACACACTCCATTGATAAAACTCAACTTCTTCTTTGCAGATAAAGCTATCAGAATGGATCTTCTCCATCCTGGGTAACCACGACCATCGAAGACTGAGTTCACTAAATTCATTCCTGGTGAATCAGAAGGAGCTAAGAAGTAAGGGTGATTATTGTTGATGGCTCCATTAGCAGGAGCAGGTGTGGCATCAGCCACTGTGATTCCTTGAGCCATTCAGCTAAAAGATAGAGTTGATTTAGGAAAGGGTTTTGGATCGAGTTATTGCTCTGATACCATGTAAGAAAACAATGAAGAAACGATTGGGAAAATTTTCTGTTGTATATTCATTTCTCTATACATGTATTTATACATCCAGATCTGTACAGAGTAAAATAAAGGAATAATGATTATATCCTATACAGTTGTCCTACTTTTATTCAGTTCTATGTAACAGAAAAGAAACAAACAAATATGCTCTCATGTGAGTAGTCACGTGAGAGAAAGTTCTGGTCCATCACCCATATTTCTTGATCAAACGGTGGAGAATTAATTCATCATATCACCTTGTGATTTCCTCCACGTGGCTTTAGCTGAAGACAAAAGGACACTGACTTTGTCCGAGTCTCTGGACAGCTTTAAACATTTCAGTTCATCTTCTCCAAAATTCTTTTGAACCTTCTTTGGTTTCTTGATGGAGTTATTGATTTCAACAAATTAATTGTTCTTTTACTAAACAGACCAGCATCCACGGCAAAGAACTAGCTAATCCAAATCACAGTATTTGGCAGGGCAAACTGAAAATTGAGGCAAATGCATATTCAAGAATCTATATATACCAGTGTCATCAAAGAAATATATACACCATTAATTGCCTACATCTTACAAAAATTTCTTAGTTGAAAGTATCTGTTTAATCTTTTTCATTATGGCTGCATTACTTGATATGAAGTTTCTAGTTCTTTTTTTGGCGATTCTTAGAATATGCGCGTCTCAAACTACAGCGTGTACTCTTCCTGATGCATCCATGATGCAAAAATATGAGCAATGGATGATTCAATATGGACCGTGTATACAGAACTAACGCTGAAAAAGAGAGTCGTTTCAAGATATTCAAGGAGAATGTGGAGCGTATTGAAGCTTTCAATGATGCAGCTAACCAGCCTTATAAGTTAGGAATCAATGCGTTTGCAGATTTAAGTAATGAGGAATTTAGAGCTGCGCGAAATGGTTTGAAGATTCCGTTTTGTGAACCAAAAATTACCTCATTCAAATACGAAAATGTGACAGCAGTTCCAACAACTATGGATTGGAGAACTAAAGGTGCAGTCACACCTTTAAGGATCAAGGACAATGTGGTAAGTTGTACTTTAGCCTTACTGATTTTAGTTATATACACTAACAGCGTAAAGATTCTTCACGTTATCAATGTATTTGACATGTGATAGTCAAGTTCCCGGTTAATGCACGTTAGCTTGTCATAGGAATTTACGAGTAATTACCTTATAGGGGACGTTCAGTGAATGTAACTTAAACTCTTCTTGAACGGCTTTTTCATGTTCTACTCTTAACATTTCTATTAAAAACAGGGAGATGTTGGGCATTTTCTGCAATAGAAGCATCTCTGTTAGACACTTTTGGCTTTTCAAAAAACTGTTGCGCGTGTTTTTAAGTGAATAGTACGTAAACAATAAGTTAACCAATACTTAAAATATGTCACCCTTTTTAATTATAATTGTTAGCCTCACTGAGCCGTAAAACCTCTACCTTGTTCCAATTAAGAATGATATGTATAATTAAAGAATATAACATATTTATTATAGTTAACTTAACTACTCCCTCCGTTTCTTTTTAGTTGTCATGTATACTAAAAATAGTTGTTCCAAAATACTTGTTAATTTAAAGAATCAAGAGAGAATTAATTACTTTCTTTCAACTTTGCCCTTAGCATTAATTATTCTAGAACTAAGACATACATAAATAGACATAGACTAATAAGGGGTATATGAGTCAAATTATACTTTTAATTAATTTTTCTTAATGATTGTACAAAACCTTAACATGACAACTAAAAAGAAACGGAGGGAGTACCTAATAAACCTTTTTTTTTAAGTCACTACAGAAATAATACACAAAATCAACTTATAGTATAAGGAATGTCGCATAAATTACATCATTAATGTTCTAGAAGTGTGGAATTTCCTAAGTCTTGACTAAATCGGCTTACATTTACTCCCCCGTTTCATATTAGTTGGTTACCATACTAAAAATAGTTATCTTTCCCATATTACCCTTGTAATTAATCCTTTTTGAAAGTGTTGACACTTGTTTGTAAAGTTCCAAAGAAGGTTCTTAAGGGGTGAATTAGTAAAACTACCTTCTTATTTATGATTTCTTAATATGCGTGTAAAAGAAACGTGACCAACTAATTCCTAATTCCTGTTGAAATCGGTTTACATAACTTCCCGCCTTAAGACCAAATTCTCCAACCTAGCCTATATATAAGTATAGTATCAACCAACCCTACGTTGTACAACAAAAAATAAAAGTTTCTTTATTCTCTATAGTGTTCTTGAATTATGATGAGCATTAATGCAACAAGCCATAATTTTGCAATTCCAGTAATGGGATTGGGAATCAGGTTTCGACCCACTGATGAAGAGCTTATACGTTATCTGATCAAATACGTATCTTACAAGAATTACTCGTGTGATGATATTCGTCTCGAGGATCTCTATGGTAGTAAGAAGCCATGGGAGATATTCGAAAGGAATGCTAGTTTATCGATAGGGGATGAAGATACTAAAACGGTTAAATATTTCTTTACTCAGTTGAAGAAGAAAAAATCGGATGGTACAAGGTTTATTCGTAGGGTGATCGGAGGAGGATGGTGGAAAGGGCTCGATAGTGAAAAATCGATTTATAAAGGGTCAAAGTTAGTTGGATTCAAGAAAAGTTATCAATATAAATATGATAAAGGTGATAGGTGCAACGATCAAGTTAATTATAATGTCGTTTGGAATATGAAAGAGTATAGTCTTGATGAGAAGATCCTAAAGGCGTTAAGGCAACGAGGTTTAATTCAGCATGAGGACGTTGTTTTGTGTTGTGTAAAGCGTAAAATTTCACATAATGCTCGTGATCATAAGGAATTGGGAAGTTCTTCAGAGGATCAAGGGACAGGGGTACATAATTCGTGTCCAAATTCAGATCGATTCACATCATCTGATGAAAATAACGCGTTTCATGAGTTGCAACAAGTCCAAAACAGTGAACAATTGATCATTAATCAAGTGCAGAATATTGAAGAGATGGCGCCTTCTGCTCAAAATCATGATAACGACTATGTTGCAAGTTATTTAGAGCAAGGGATAACAAATTTCCACGATATGTGTCCTGTATATCAATTCACATCATCTGAACACAACGCGTATCAGTTGCAACAAGATCAAAACATTGAACAAGTGAACGTTCAAGAGCAGAATATTGAAGAGATGGCGCCTTTTGATCAATATCATAATGACTATGTTACAAGTTATTCCAAGGAAGGGACAACAAATTTTCAAGACTTGCCTATCTGCATTGATGAATCTGGATATGATAATCAACTTCCTCAGGTGCAGATCGAAGAGACAACACCTAGTATGTTACAATCATCGGATTATTATGTCGAACCACCAACAACAATGTTAGTTATAAACAACAACGACGAGTGCTTCTCAATGGATGAATTATTGAATGTTGATGATGTTATTGCAGCAGGCCTCAGTTGGGAGTCTGTTTACAATTCACTTTGTAATTAACATAGGTAGTTAATTTTGGTTTAATGCAAATTGTAAACAGATTGGATGGAAAGTTACTTTTTATACATGGATATATAGATTGAAGTTCTTGCATACTATCAAGTCCATTAGAAATTATGTGTGAAGATAAAATATTTCACCTTGTATAAATGGGGTTGGATTTGGTAATTTTCTGGACTTGTAAGATGTCTTTTTAGTTGTGTCTATTGTTTAGAAATATGGATAGTCAAAAAATTTACTTGTCAGTAAATTTAATTTAGTAACTTGAGTTTACGGTTTGTTCCGATTGAATACTTGAACATGATAGTGTTTCTATTAGACACTTTCGATTCAAAGTTTAGGAAAACTTTATCGACAAACATTAGCTCGAGTATCTAAATGAAATTTATCGACAAGTTTAAGGAGTCGTGTATGTATTAAGCCAAATTATTAAAATAGACTACATTAAGTGGCCTTATAACATAACCGAATTACGGAGAAGTGATCAATATCGTGTTGACTATGTTACAACTTCTGATGAGGACCATGGCTCTTTAAAAAGCCTGATAACATTTATATGAGGTAAAATCGATAGGAAGACACGCGACAGTGGTCGAGAGCATAGTTGGGGCGCGTGGGCACCACATCGAACGTCGTGACAAGAGCAATCCCTCGCGGAGGTAAAGAAGTTCCCTCCCGCCATCGCTGGTGACATGTCACTAAAAGACAAGCAGGGGACAAATGTGTCAGCAGCGCGGATAGGAGACTATCAGCCACCCCACTAATGAATCGGACAAGTGACGCCCTCTCGTTGGCAGAACTCTCCTAGGACGCGACACAGCTGGCTTAGTTCCTTAGCATGTACACTATAAATAGTGACCCTTACTCACTTGTAAAAGGATCTGACTCTACTCTCGATAGCTCTCGTAAACGGTCTTGGCTGGGTTAGTTCGTTCACTTTACTTTCTCTCTATTCTCTTTTTACTATTATCGTTTTCTCTTGATCATTGAATGCTCTAATCGCAAATAAATCAATAACCCAAGCAAGTTATATCATAACACGTGCTCTTGACTCACCTATAAATTCATCTGTACCAAATCAATGATAAACAACACATTACAAAACCTCCAGTGCTGGATTTGTTTTTGTACTGTCCCAAGAACATTTTCTCTCAGTAGCATTTAGTATGAGTTCCTTTTTTTAGGAGGTTATAAGTATAAGCCAAAAGAACCAGAGAATTTGTGTTTTGTACTGTCCTAAAACATATTAGGCACTGCTCAAGAGAGAGAAAATCCAAGCTGAAACTGTTGACTGTTAAATCTTCATTTGTACAAGATACAAACACATAAGACAAGAATGGAAATAAATTTATTATGAACATTTTACTCTTTAAGTATAGTTACTAAACAAAGCAGCATCCACGGCAAAGAACTAATTAGTCCAAATCACAATATTTGGCAAGGCAAACTGAGAAAAACTAATGCTCTTTTCATACCAATACATCTAACTAATAATAAAGATAGATCATCTTGAGGCAATTGCATATTCAAGAATCTATATATACCAGTATCTCCAAAGAAATATACACCATTTGCCTACATCTTATCTTTAATCTTTTCATTAGATATGAAGTTTCTAGTTCTTTTTTTGGCTATTCTTGGACTCTGGGCGTCTCAAGCTACAGCACGTACTCTTCCTGAAGAATCCATGATGCAAAAATATGAGCGATGGATGATTCAATATGGACGTGTATACAGAACCAGCGCTGAAAAAGAGAGTCGTTTCAAGATATTCAAGGAGAATGTGGAGCGTATTGAAGCTTTCAATGATGCAGCAAACCAGCCTTATAAGTTAGGAATCAATGCATTTGCAGACTTAACTAATGAGGAATTTCGAGCTGCACGAAATGGTTTGAAGATACCATTCTGTGAACCAAAAATTACCTCATTCAAATACGAAAATGTGACTGCAGTTCCAACAACTATGGATTGGAGAACTAAAGGTGCAGTCACACCTATTAAGGATCAAGGACAATGTGGTAAGTTGCACTTTCGCCTTACTGATTTTAGTTATATACACTAACAGCGTAAAGATTCTTCACGTTATCAATGTATTTGACATGTGATAGTCAAGTTCCCAGTTAATGCACGTTAGCTTGTCATAGGAATTTACGAGTAATTACCTTATAGGGGACGTTCAGTGCATGTGACTTAAACTCTTCTTGAACGGCTTTTTCATGTTCTACTCTTAACATTTCTATTAAAAACAGGGAGCTGTTGGGCATTTTCTGCAATAGCAGCAACAGAGGGGATCACCAAACTCTCAACAGGAAAGTTGATTTCTCTATCAGAACAAGAACTGGTGGACTGTGACAGAACAAATGAAGATCAAGGATGTGAAGGTGGTTACATGGAAGACGCGTTTGAATTCATAGTGAAAAACAAAGGCATAACAACTGAAAAAACTTACCCATACAAAGCTGCTGACGGAAGTTGCAACACGAAAAAGGAATCTTCCCCTGCAGCTGATATCAAAGGGTACGAAAAAGTACCCAAAAACAACGAGAAAGCACTTCTCAACGCTGTGGCAAATCAGCCAGTTTCAGTGTCCATCGATGCTAGTGACTTCTCATTCCAATTCTACTCGAGTGGAGTTTTTACAGGCGCATGTGGAACTGAGTTAGATCATGGCGTTACAGCAGTTGGATACGGAAAAGCTGAAGATGAGACTAAGTATTGGTTGATGAAGAATTCTTGGGGCACTAGTTGGGGCGAAAACGGATACATAAGGATGGAAAGGGACATTGATGCTAAAGAAGGGCTGTGTGGAATTGCCATGGATGCTTCTTATCCAACTGCTTAAGCACATAGAATATGCACAGCCAAATCAAAAAGCTTAATGTGTTATATTTCACTTGATTATGTGAATGTACTAAAGAAACATGTCAATTTGTGTGTATAACTTATGTTAAAACTACAATATGAAGTACATAGTTCTGTTTGTTACAGTGTAGATGAACTAGCTTTGCTCAGACTCTCCAAATTGTCACTGCACCTGTGTTGAATTCTCCAAAATGCACTATTTTTGAAGTATCCGACACGCACCCATCGGCATTTTTAAAGAGTTCAAGCAACATTTAAGTAATTGAAGTATATGTGTGAATCACTCAGAAATACAAATGAGCAAAAGGTAAAATTCTTATCTAAATTCGTAAGAAATTAAGATTATATTAAATTCAAGACATTAGTTCAAATAAATATCGTGGATTGATATAGTTAAATTAATTACTGATGTCCAATAAATATGAATTTGATTATCCATTTTCATTGGGCTAGTCCATCAAGTTGGGCTACAAATGATGAGACCACTTTGTCAAGCCCAAAATATCATCTTATCCTATAGGCCCAAATTGGTGACACATGTAGAATGACATAGCACATCAAGTCAAATAAAAGGAGTCAATAGGATCATGCTTTATGTCAAAATGATACAACATGCCTAGTCAAATCAAAGGCTAATGAAAATGTATTGCGTGTATAAATGACATGTTCCGACCGATCAAATATCGATATGTCAACTTCAATCTGATTGATCGAAAAGAGTTCATTCTTATCACAACTCATCCATCCTACAACAATAAATATGAGTCTCATAATTCGAAAAAGGGACCATCATTCTAACAAGAAGCCAGAGAGAGCTCGTGGATCAAACGCTGCAAATTACTCTACAAGCATTCAAGCACTCAAGTATTTCTCTATAAGTTTCAGAGATCAATACGAAGATTCAAGATTTCAAACCCTTAAATTCAAGTACAAGCCAAGATCAAGACCACCAGATTCAAGATCAAGCTCAAAGGACCTTGAATCCAAGTACAAGTCAAAATCAAGTCAACCGAATTCAAGATAAAGCTCAAAACCCTTTGAATATATTTTTGGAAGAAAGAATAAGAGAATTCATAAAGATTGTAACACTCACTATATTTGAAATAAAATATTACGATTATTGCAATATTTTTCAGTTTTGATTATCATTATTTTGACGCAAATTTTACTCTCTACAAATTCTGACATGCCCGATGGGACTATGATCTACCTCTCATCTCTTGAAGTCGTAGAACATCAAAATGACTCAAATGAAGATCATAAGATGCGGGAAGGGAGGTTGCGATGGTTTGGGCATGTGATGAGGAGAGGTTCAGAGGCCCCTGTGCGGCAGTGTGAGAGGCTGGCTATGGATGGGTTTAAGAGAGGTCGTGGTAGACCGAAGAAATATTGGAGAGAGGTGATCAGGCGGGATTTGGCGCATTTGCAGCTTACCGAGGACATGACATTAGATAGGAAGGTGTGGAGGGCTCAGATTAGGGTTGTAGGTTAGTAGGTTGGTTGGTTTCTTTGTAGGGAGGAGTGCGGGGTTTTGTTGTCCTTTTAGTAGTTGAAAGGCTACGCTTGTAGCTTTTGTTTCTTCTGCGCCAGTTACTTGCTAGTGCCTTGTGTAGCTAGATTTTTATATTATTTTGTAGTAGTATAGTTTTGTGTTAGCTATTGTTTTGTTTATTGGTTATTTCTCCTGGATTGCTTTGAGCCGAGGGTCTATCGGAAACAGCCTCTTTACTTCATTCTGGGGTAAAGGTATGGTCTGCGTACATCTCACCCTCCCCAGACCCCACTTTGTGGGAATATACTGGGTATGTTGTTGTTTTTGTTTTTACACTACATACCTATTCACAAAAATAAAAACAATTTTTTTTGGGGGGTGATGCTTCCACAAAAAACGCTTACTTATATAACCTTTTACACCATAACTTTTCACAAAAATTAAATTAATTATTTAGGTGTTTTCTATAAAACTAATTTGATAATTTTACTAAACCATTAAATTAATTAAATTAAATCAATAAAACAACTTTTCACAATTATGGGGTTAATTAGGTCTTTTCTCTAGAATTTCCCAATTTTAGTTGAAATGGGTATACTGTTACTTCCCGCCAAGTCCCCAACCCTTACTTATAAATAACGTAGGCAACAAAGTATTGTACATTCAACAAATTTTGTCCATTAAAGAAAATTTTCGTTTCTCTTTTTACAAGTTAATTTCTTCCTACTGAAAACAGAATTATGACGACTTGTCATAATTCTCCAAATCCAGTAATGGGAATGGGATTTAGGTTTCGACCCACTGATGAAGAGCTTATACGTTATTTACTCAAATTCGTTTCTTGCAAAAATTACTCGTGTGATAATATTCGATTTGAGAATCTTTATGGTAGTAAGAAGCCATGGGAGATATTCGAAAATAATGCTAGTTTATTGCAAGGGGATGAAGATACTAAAACGGTTAAATATTTCTTTACTCAGTTGAAGAGGAAGAAATCGGATGGTACAAGGTTTAATCGGAGACTGATCGGAGGAGTAGGATGGTGGAAAGGGCTAGACGGTGCAAAATCAGTTTATTATAAAGGGTCAAAGTTAGTTGGGATCAAGAAAAGTTATCGATATCAATATGAAGGTGATAGTTGTAATGATCGAGTTAATAATGTTGTTTGGACTATGAAAGAGTATAGTCTTGACGAGAAGGTACTAAAGGGGTTAAGGCAACGAAGTTTAATTCAGTATGTGGATGTTGTTTTGTGTTGCGTTAAGCGTAAAATTGGACATGGTGATCATAATAAGGAATTAGGAAATAATGATATGCCTGTGGAAATTGCCAGTGGAAACGAGGTTGTTGCTCAACAACACGATTCGTGTCCTTTGAATCAATTCACATCATCTGAACATAACGCGTTTCATGAGTTGCAACAAGACCAAAACAGTGAACCATTGATCAATCAAGTGCAGAATATTGAAGAGACAGCGCCTTTTGCTGATCAAAATCATAATGACTATGTTACAAGTTCTTCAGAGCAAGGGACAACAAATTTCCATGATACATGTCCTGTATATCAATTCACGTCATGTGAACACAACGCGTTTCAGTTGCAACAAGACCAAAACAGTGAACAATTGATCATTAACCAAGTGCAGAATATTGAAGAGATGGCGCCTTTTTCTCAAAATCATAATGACTATGTTACAAGTTCTTTAGAGCAAGGGATAGCAAATTTCCACGATACGTGTCCTATATATCAATTCACATCATCTGAACTCAACGTGTTTCAGTTGCAACAAGACCAAATCATTGAACAAGTGAACGTCCAAAAGCAGAATATTGAAGAGATGGCGCCTTTTTCATCAACATTGGCTGATCAGATGATGAACAGTATTGCAACACAGCCCCAGTTGCCTATCTGCAATATTGATGAATCTCGATATGATTATCAACTTTCTCAGCAGATCGTCACATGTCCATTGGCTCAAGGAAGTACTTCTATGGTACATAATGAAGGCAATATTAATGCTGCTGCAACATATTGTGAGGAGCAAGTGCAGAATGTTGAAGAGACAGCACCTATTACTTGCACTGGTATAGTACAATCATCAGACTATAATGCCGAGCCAACAACGGAGTTAGTTATAAACAACGACGAGTGCTTCTTAATGAACTTATCATTTGATTTTGATGATATTATTGCAACAGACCTCAGTTGGGCATTCTGAGTTGTATGATATATTAGGAAGCAGTTGACAATATCATGTTCTTAATTCACTCTGTATAGTCTGCTTCTTGTTTTTTTATCCCAAAATATATAGGTAGTTTTTATTAATGCATATTGTAAATAGATTGGATGAAGGATGAAATTCATTCATATAATCAAGTCAAGAAAAAATCAATTATTGGGAATACAGAAAAACACACAATTATTAGTAGAACTAAACTTTGATCAATGATTTTTGTTAAGGCATCTCTTTTCTGTGTATATGTTTCTTTCTTGTTTCCATTGTTATATCATAAGTTTTTATTGCAAAGATAGTGATATCATCATCTATGTTGCTTGGACTCTTCAAAAATACTGTCGAGTCATGTATGTCGTATCCTCTAAAAGCTATGCATTTTTTGAAGGATCCTACACGAGTGCAGTAGGAGTACTGGTACTCGATCAGCCTCTACATACACCCTCTCCAGTTGCTTGGTTAGTACTTAGTACAAAAGTATATGACCCCAAATCCACCTCAGTCAAGCACACATGTCAGTCGGAATGAGGATTTTCACTAAGGGAAGTCGAATATAAAGAAGTAATTAACACAAAAAAGTCATGTGTACATATTTTATGACTTCTTGTGTTAGTACTACAATCAATTAGATTTCATCTAAGTTGCTTGGACGATCTTCCAAAATACTGTCGAGTCATGTATGTCGTATCCTCTAAAACCTATGCATTTTTGAAGGATCCTACACGAGTGCAGCAGTAGTAGTACTGGTACTCGATCAGCCTCTACATACATCCTCTCCAGTTGCTTTGCTAGTACTTAGTACAAAAATATATATGACCCCGTGTTCACCTCAGCCAAGCACACATCTTAGTCGGAATATAAAGAAGTAAATACAAAAAGTCATATGTATACATAGTCTAATTTCAGCGCGTTTGGATAAAGGTGACTCCGCCACTGGTCCAAGTTCATACGTCTAGCTCCCTCAATATTAGAGTTAGTCAGATTGTCCAACACATGGGACTTGTATCCACCATCCACTTGGGCATAGTCAACAGTAAATGGACCAGTCTCCTCAGTACATAACAACTACACATGAAACAGATCTTCAAAAGCCAATTAAGTTCAAAAATTTCAGCAACAAAAGAATCTCAAGAACAAGAAGCTTCAATTCTCAGTACAGGTAAAGCTCCAAATTTCAACAAGCTTTTCTTCACCTTAAAGGTCTAATTTTACAGATGGTCAATAAACTTTACCTCTTCTATCACCAAAGTTCAACAAAACTTTCTTTTGTCTCATTAAGGTCACTGAACTTAGTGTTAGTTTCTCAAAGAGTATAACTCATTGGAAAGTCAAATTTTATTGAAGGGGTCAATTTTGAGGGAATTCTTGGCGTAACTGGTAAAGTTAATATCACGTGATTAGGAGGTAACGGGTTCGAGTTGTGAAAATAGTCTCTTGCAAAAATGCAAGATAAAGATGCGTTCAATAGACCCTTATGGTCCAACCTTTTCACAGACCTTGCATATAATGGGAGCTTAGTGTACGGGACTGCTTTTTTTCTCTCTTTTAACTCAGCCAAGATATATATATAGTACGTGTTAGAACTTCATCGTCATCATATATATTCTACGTCATCATATATATTCTACGTTATATATACTTATTGTACCATTTATTCTACGTTATCGATTAATGCTTATTGAACTCTTTTTTTAGTAATCTAATTGTGTAAATAATCTTTAAAGCAAAAAATAAATAAATGAAAGAACATGTAAGTTGTGACACACTAGCTCAACCACATAAAACGTCAAGCATCTTATTATTATAATTAGAATGTGTGAAAGAGAAGTGTCATTGAAGTTTACTATATTTAGCATCTAGAAAGATTATAAATCACTTTCAAATTTTTGTCTTTCCATTTTGGTTTTAAAATCACGTGGTTCTTGTGAAGACGTGATAATAATTTAACGCAAATAAGATCATGTTTTTCAGCTATCAATAATGAATCGAAATAACTCTGCTTTAAAAACATGACATTATTCTATATTGAGTTTACGATCAAATACATATTTAGTGAACGTTCTAATACTGTAGTGTTTAGCCATAAATACTAGTTTATGAGACTTATGAATTTCTCTTTAACGGAATCAGATCTACAATAATCATGACTTATGACATAGATTGTCGTGAATTCTCACGAAGCGGATAAATTCTCTTTGTTCATAACCTAGATATTCTCAAGAAGATGCAAAGAACTTTATTTATAAACCCAAACCGTCATATTATGATCATGAAATTATTATTTTCAACCCTTATAATGGTGTATTTATACGAGCTTAAGAGAAGGACAAGCTAATGGACTAACAGACTAATTAACAACCATTATGGATGGACACAACCAAATAGCTATTTTTAACAAATATAGAGAGAGAGAGTCTAAGCAAAAATTACTCAGTTCCTACAAATTCATAGGTTAAACTCTAAGATCTACAACTAATAGAGACAGATTCAGAATCTAAAATTTATGGGCTCATACGACATCAAGTTAATATATACAACAATAACTAGATCCATAATCAAATATTTACACATATTTTAGTGAAGAATCTGAGCAAAAACTACCCAATTCTGGTGAATCTATAGGTTAAACTCTAGATCTACTAACAACAAAGGTAAAACTATGATTTGAAATACATGTTGTCATTACAACAACAATAACAATAAGTGAATCCCACAAATGAGATTTGAAAAATATAAAATCTATGCATATTTTAATTTTAAATAAAATGTACACAAATTTTAATCTTATCCCAGGAAGGTGGAGAGGCTTTATTAATTATATTAATAATACACACAATAAACCAAAGTCTTTAATTATATCTTAAGAAGAAAGGTGATAAGGTTAGGAACTATTCATTTTCAGCTTATGTTTCCATAATTGCACACTTGTTTGGCTATATTTTAAACTGCAGAATGTTTACTCCATTATTAGCTTAAGGGGACGCGTGGAAAGTTAACGGTCGCTATCACGGAGACCCGTGAAATGTCATCTTAGAGAAAACGCTCTTTATTTTTTTATTTTTTTATTTCTTATTCAACGTCTGATATTTATATTGGAGTTTAATTAAATTCATATTCGCCTATTGCAAGACTCATTTTTGTGATTGACGGTCCCAATAATAATATTTTTCCATTCCCAAAAGCTCAACTCTGAGATATTTTATTAAGAGTGAAGGGATTTCAACAATCTCTCGCGAATGTAACTAAGAAACGGTCTTTTTTATTATTATTTCTTATTCGATGTATGATATCCATATTGGGGTTGGTAAATTCGTATTCGCTCATTGCAAGGCTCATTATTTTGGGCCAATGTTCCCAACAATAATTTTTTTCATTCTCAAGAGCTCAACTCCGAAATGTCTTATTAAAGGATAGAGGAATTTCAACAATCTCTCACGCCCCATGTTGGTGAGAAATACTCTTATTTTTTTTTATTTCTTATTCAGCATTTGATACCCATATTGAGGTTCAACTAAATTCGTATTTGCTTATTACAAGGCTCACTTTTGTAGTCAACGCTCCCAACAATAATTTTTTTCTCTCCCAAGAGCTCAACTTCGAGATATCTTATTAAGAGTAGAGGAATTTCAACAATCTCTCGCGACCCATATTGGTGAAAAACACTTATTTTATTTTTTGATTTCTTATTCAACATTAATACCCGTATTGAGGGTCGATTAAATTTGTATTCGCCCATCTTCTTCTCCGATCAACACCTCTGATACGCCTATCTGGCAGGTAACTAGCTATCTGGCATAAACAACGCATGGTATATTCATATTAGGATTCAATTAAATTTGTATTCGCATATTGCAAGCTGACCGACACTCTCAACAATATTTTTTCTATTCCCAAGAGGAGCTTAACTCCGAGATATCTTATTTTAAAGACGGAGGAATTTCAACAATCTCTTCACGACCCATGTTGGTGAGAAACGCTCTTATTGGTAAACGTTTGGCACCTAATTTCCCGACATAGACAAAGGAGAACCGGACTTAACGGCGTTGCGCCGTTATATTGACTGTTGAGTCATCACGCTTCGAGAGAAAGGATAGCCGTACACACGCGGCAAATAAATTGGAATTTGTGGGGCTAAAAGTTAAAAGATTCACTATTTAGAAAGGACACGTTTGCAACTTTTTCTAATATTGGTAGTGTCCATATTTTGCCATTATTGTCTTGTCTTTGTTTTTGACTATTTTACCCTTTTTTTTTGCTTTTACATGTTTAGCCCTATAAAGTATAAACCTATAAACTTGAACTTGGAACATTTTTGTTGAGAAAATAAGAATGAAGTTGGTTCATCTAATTTATATAGTATTCATCCTCTATTTCAATTTTACTTTCCTTTTTAATTTATTTTAAAAGGATGTCACTATTTATATTTAGTAGTAATTCATGAATTTCAACATCTCATGTAAGTAGCATGTTTGAGACCACAAGATTTAAAGGATATTTGACATATATTATACACATTTATTAGTTTAATATCACAAGATTGATAAGTCTTTCTTTCTTTCTTAAATTTCATGTCCACACGTAAAATGTAACAAAGGGAATACTCCAACTTAATTAGATAATAACCTCTAATTGTTAGTTCACTTTTGATACATTTACCACTTAACCATTTAGGCATTAGTCTTTCTCAAAGAATATTCTGACAAAATGGCCTTATCTTGTACCTAGTCATGAATCTTGTCATTTTATATTCATATGAATTAAAAAACAATCTCACAATTTTATTTATTTTTCTTATTTAATGTTTGATATCCGTTTTGAAGCCTAATTAATTCAGATTCACGCTGAAACTTTAGAGGTAAAGCTT
Source organism: Jaltomata sinuosa (assembly GCA_003996215.1). Lineage (NCBI taxonomy): Eukaryota > Viridiplantae > Streptophyta > Magnoliopsida > Solanales > Solanaceae > Jaltomata > Jaltomata sinuosa. The sequence goes on from QJPP01007220.1 coordinate 894,259, forward strand.
TCTCTACCAAAGATTGACTCCACATCAACCACTCGAACTCAAAATCTTTGATCAAAGGATGACTCAACATTCCATCACAACCAAACCACAATTTTATCTTCTTATACACAGAGGGCATATATATTATAATAGTCACAAGAAAAGAGAAGAAGAATATTAAACAAGTGCCGTTTAGTCATTTACTATTAGAATAATGGACACATCATTGTCTTACAATGGTAATCCTAGATTGTGTTTTATTATTTAAAATGTATCCACACATCACTTTCTTATCTTCTCTTCTTTGATTCTCTCTTTCTATTATATTTTTTTTCTACTCAGCATGCACAATTATGAATAGACAAAATTAATATAAACCCCATATATATTTAATCTTATATGGTAGATACAATATTTCCACAAAGAGAAAGCTTATCATTAACATATATTGTCTCTCCCAATCAATTATCTCATGTGAGTCTTCTTTAATTTTTCCTCTTAATATAATTTTCTTGATCAGGAAAGTTATTGGAATTTTATTATCTGTCCAAATTTAGCCTGACATGTCTACTTGCTATCATTTTCTTGATTCATTTTTTGTTGGCATAAGGGGGGTAAATATATTCTTCTTGATTATTTTTTAGTTCATGTAGGGAGAATTTGACTGTTAATTTCTGGTGTTATTATTGTGTCAACAACTATATATATGGATGTTAATTTGTGGTAATATATCATTATTATTAGTGATGAGGATTTCATGTAGCCGATCTCAATTTATTTGAAATCAAGATATATGTAGTTATTGTTGTTGTTGCTGTATATATCTTCACCTTCTTCTTCTTCTCTATTTATGGTTGGAAATCCTGGCGATCCGTCAGGATTTATGGTCAAATTCTACTGATCATCACTATAACATGTTGTGATGGTGAGTTTCTACAAAAGCATGTTATGGTGATAATCGTTAGAAATTTTGATGATCACTATAACTTGTTATTGAGGCAAATCCCCTAATAAGTTCATCAGAGTTTTGCTTTAGATTCTAGTAAAAAGGCTATTTTTCGCATAATTTTTTCTATGAGGTCAAAATTTAAATAATGGCATCGAAAGATTCTATTTGTGTAAATCACCCTATATAATAGTAAGGTTCTTTTTAAAACTTCGGTTATTTTGCTTCTTATTGGGGTAGTTAATTTGATGAACTAATATTGATCAGATTCCTAGTGAAGTAAAGAGCAAATTTTTTATTTATTTATTTTTTAAAAAAAGAAGGTTTGGTTGGTATAATGAAAATTTATTGAGTTTAACTTATACACGTCAACAAATTTATAAATATCACCCCAAATATATGTACATATATTTCTTCTTAAAGACATAATCCTAAAAATAAGATAACTTATCTGGTACAATAAATAAAAGTGATTTAATACTGCGATGTGCATAAGAAGGTGGCACTAAACAATTAATATATAGCTAGTGATCCACATAGTAAAAAATAAGGACATGTTATGGATGAATATATTAGTGTTTTTGTAATTAAAAACAAAAAGAGATAGAAATAAATATAGTGCTACTAAAATTAGTCATTAAATCTGAAATTCAATTTTACAAGTTTTTTTCATTTATGATCAGAAATGAAAGGTGGTACTTATGGAGAAGGGGAACGTACAATGTTTCAAAAATCAGGTATAACATTGCAACTTTCTGTATATTTTTATCATTACTCTAATTTCTACTATTCCTTCCGTTCCATAATAAGTGTTGTTTTCCTTTTCTCGAGAATCAATTTAAATAATCTTCAGAGCTAATTAATTGGATTAAATTAGATCAAACTTTTCGGATTTAAGATTTAGATATGCAAAAACTATATGAATAATACTACAAATTGCAATTCTTTTCATAATCTCAATACGATTAACAACAACTAACGTACCGATTGTAATTCCACAAGTGTGGTCTGGAAAGGGTAGTGAGTACGCAACTTTACCCTGAAAATGACATAATTTTAAAATATTGACCAAAATTCACATAATTTGTATCTTGAGAAGCGGAAAACGACAAATAATTTGGGACGGAGGGAAAACAAATGATATTTTTTTTTTGAATTAGCAGACAGTGATTGCAAGAGAGAAGGAAAACAAGTAGCAGCTATGCCTCCAATCATGGGTGAAAATTTAAGAGAAGCAAATCAATTTGAACTGATGGCCCCCTCAATTGTGAGCAATATTCTCGATTTTTGTTACTACTTATTGTTTCTTGTATTTTGATTATCGTACTTTTTTTTTGTTGTAGTTGTAATTGTTCCTTTTTCAAAATGCTTTGTCTTGTCTTGTTTAGTACATTTGTCTTGGTTTATTCACTCATGTTATTTTCTTGAGCCGAGTGTCTATCGGATACAGTCTTTTTATCTCCCAAGGTATGGGTAAGGTCTGCGTGCACGCTACTATCTCTAAACTTCACTTATGAAATTATACTACGTATATATGTTGTTGTTGTTGTGATTGGAATTAATAATTTAATTTTATAATATCAGGCATTTAAATCATATCCCTATTCAGAAGTACCACAATATTCTGGTGACAATAATGTTAATGTTGCTTGTGGTGAGCCTATGGTATGTATGTTGTAGTACTCACTTCTCTCTTTATGTGAGTTTATGTTCTCTATATTCACGAGGTAAAAAATATTTACACAATCAGATCATTCATACTGATAGGTACAATAATTAGGTAAACATTTTTATAATAAACATCAATCCGTAATTAACCTGATAAAACCGGTAAGTGATCATAGTCATATACATGTTAAAATTCACTAATAGTGTAATAATATACTTTTACTTTGTATTATCTCTATGATTGCTCCAACTAATCATCCATTCTCTACCTGAAAATCAAACTTAATTTCATCGAAGAGAAGCAAATGAAAGGCTTTCATAAAAAAAAAACTCACAGAATAGAGAATAAAGTTTTCATTTTGTACATGTCAGATCATGAATTAGTAACTCCTTCCAATTTCTAAGAAAATAAAGTGTGCTCTCTCTAACCACCTAAGCTTTTAAGTGAGACTGGCACGCACTTCAACATAGTATCAGAGCAGACAGACGTCACGTTATCGCAAAATTTTCCCTTTTTATAAACAGGTAAATCAAAACATGGAAAGATCATCATCAGTACTATTGCATCATAATGGAAGAATGATTTTGCCAGTTGAAGTGAAGGAAGAGCCAATGTATGTAAATGCCAAACAGTACCATGGAATTCTAAGACGAAGACAACTTCGTGCTAAGGCTGTGTTGCAGCAAAACGTTGTCAAATCTAGAAAGGTAACTCCCTCCGTTTCAATTCGTTTGTCTTAGTTACTATTTGAACAAACAGAATATTTTCATTGACAATAATTTTTTCAAACATTTTCATTTTTCTTGATTGTTAAGACTAATTATGTTGCTCGGACTCTATAAAAATGTTGTCACACCTATATCTGATCTTTTATAAGTGAACTACTTTAGAAGAAGTCGACACATATCCGTCGACATTTTTGAAGGGTCTCATAAACATATATATAGACTAAAGGGCCGGAACAGCAGATATCTTAACTTGACTGCTAAAGCTGAATTAATGAATAGTTGATCACTCAAATTACTCATGCATCTTAATTTTTTCAATTTAAACATCAACAGATATCTTAATTAGAGAAGTGTTATTTCATGATAAATTGTGTGCATTATATGAATTGATTAAGCTCGATCGATCGCCTAGATTGACACGTGTTACTATTAGGCATACTGATGAATGGTGCATGTGACAGAGGTGAATTGAGAATCTAGAGTCAGTTCGTTCAATAAACGAGTCTTAATTATCTTATGACATGCGTACATTTCAAATGTTCTCTTTTCTGAATATGTATATGCATAGTTTGAGTCGAAAGTAATAGACTAAGTTGAACGCACAGAGATTCATGACCCTAAAATTGGCTAAGTACTCATGAGATACAAAATTTCTGCGTCGATCTTTTTATCTAGTAGTTCAATTTATGGAGATATATAGTAAAAGGTCATGTGATTAATGATGTTATTTTGTTTGTTCAAATGTATATCAGCCGTATCTTCATATGTATGCATAATATAATTTGAGTCAAAAGTAATGGAACCAGTTGAACGCGCAGAGGCAACAGGTAAATGATGTTGTTTTGTTTGTTCAAATGTATATTTGCCTTATATGTATGCATTATATAGTTTTGAGTCGAAAGTAATGGAATCAGCTGCCACAGGCAAATGATGTTGTTTTGTTTGTTCAAATGTATATCAGCCGTATCTTCATATGTATGCATAAATAGTTTGAGTCGAAAGTAATGGAACCAGTTGAACGCGCATAGACGACAGATAAATGATGTTGTTTTGTTTGTTCAAATGTACATTTGCCTTATATCTCATATGTATGCATATATAATTTGAATCGAAAGTAACGGAACCCGTTGAACGCACAGAGATGACAGGTAAATGATGTTTGTTTTGTTTGTTCAAAAATGTATATCAGCCTTATCTTCATATGTATGCATCGAAAGCAATGGAATCAGTTGAACGCACATAGACAACAGGCAAATGATGTTGTTTTGTTTGTTCAAAATGTATGTACGTAAATCAGCCTTATCTTCACGAATCGCGTCACCGGCACGCGATGAGAAGAGCTAGAGATGGTGGAGGTAGATTTCTCAACACAAAGAAGAAGATCCAACATCCTACTAACAACAACAATAACAATAATAATGCAACTCCAAGTAGTAAAGGCAAAGGTTCATTGGACTCTGATTCTTCTCAAAATTACCTACTCAATTATGAACATGATATTGGATCATCCAATAACAGTAATTCTCTTGAGGGATTTCAATTCCAAGATACTACAGAAAATCTTCAATTGGGTTGTCATTATCAGTGGAACCTCAATGACAACCACCATTGCAACTGCATGCACTCTGAACATTTCTGAAAGAGTTACTCTGCAAGACATCTAGTTGTCTTTGACTTGATCTTCTGCAAGACATCTAGTAGTCTTTGACTTGGTCTTCATTCTGCAAGACGTCTAGTAGTCTTTGACTTGGTCGTGTCATCTTTGACTTGGTCGTAAGTGTCAGTGCACTTAGTTAATTCTTATCTGAATGATATATACTATAGTTTAATTTTCTCTTTTGGGAGTCATGTAAATATCCAATATCCCTGCAGTTTGTAACTTTATTATCTGTAATAAACCATACTTCTTGTATACTTCACTGAGGCATGTAATGCCTTAAGGTTTTGTGTAACTTTGAGGGGAATTTTAATCATAGAAGTAAAAGTTTGATAGCAGCATTGAAAAGATAAGGGAAAGCAATATCACAGTGAACGCCTTTGCTTACATATTCTACAATGTCTTGAAGTTTCACTCGTAGAATTTAAAACTTCATGGTAACGACTACATTTAAATGAATAAACTTCAACAAGAAATGAACAAAATAGATAAAAGGCCGAAAAGCATCCTATATCCAACACATTTTTCTTTGAATGATCCTACTGAGTAGAGGATGGGAAGGTGACATTGGGAAACCAAAATGGATCTCCGAATCATTGTTGCACGGGAAGTCAAAATTGTGTTTCTTTCAAAGAGGGCTCGAGCCATCTGTATTGACTTAAAGAAGAAAAACATTGTTCAATCAGAACTGGATACTGCTATGTTCTGGGATGTGTGATGTTAAGCTCAGCTGGTTGTCACCGTTTACATCTTCAGTCAGAGGATTAATGGCATACATGTTTAGTCCTCTTGTCCGTCCAGGGGCGCCTCCTTTGAGCAAAGACAAGTCCAGAACGTACCTGCAACAGATGCTCCAGACTCTAAATACTCATATGGAATGGACAATCGACTATCACGAAAATGAGATTACATACATGTTATTTGATGCTTTTTCATGTTCTGCAGCACTATTGTTGATCATAAGCTTTCGATCAATCTTTGACACTGGATGTTCGATGGACAAGTTGACTGATTCTGGAACTGCAGTTGAAAAAAGATCACGAAACCAATAGTGGTGCATAATTTGATTTTTAATCAAGAAATCTATAGCGTCAAAATGTTAGCACCAACTTACATGTCTTAGGAGCAGATTTCGCACCTTCTCTTAGACACAAAATGTCCTACATCAATTGAAAGATATATTATGTCATGTTAGTAGATGCCGTTATGTTCTTTTCATAAGAATACTTGTCTGTAAGATAAGAACTTTCTTAACATAGAAAATACGAAAAAGGTAAGATTTTTAACTAGAATCGAAAAAAAGCTCCAAGTGAACTACAATATATGGGGCAATAATCACCTTAAGTTTGTCATAACAAGTTTCAAGGTCATCGTTTACCAAAATATGATCAAACAGGCCAGCTGATTTTCCTTGTTCAAGTTCTTCCCTAGCATTCCGGAGACGCTTTTGGATTTGTTCTTCCGTCTCAGTTGCCCTGTTCAAAATATCAACAATACTTCTTATAACTAAACAGCATGCAAGATGAAAAACTTTGAATTTCTTGATTACCCCACCTTGCGCGAAGACGCTTCTCAAGCTCTTCAAAAGAAGGAGGAGATATGAAAATGAAAATGGCTTCAAGAGCGCTAGCCCTCACAGACCTTGCTCCTTGAACATCGATATCAAGGATACATCTCTACACAATCACACAGAGATAAACTGTTTTTGAAGGTTGCAAAAGAAACATCTAATGCAATGCACATGCAAAAATTGGTCCATGATGTGATGCCATCTGTAGATATCTAAAGAACTGACCAAAGTTTTCATCTTTTAAAAGAACTGACCAAAGTCTTCATCTTTTAAAAGAACTGATAAGTAAATTATCAAAATCCTCATCCATTGCAGTGTATAACTACTACTTTTTTTTCTCCTTTTTTAAGACATTGGGGACGGAAAAAGGAAGGAGGCTGAGGAGGTCAGTTTCCCCGGGGAAGGGTAGACGAAAGAACAATGAGAAACCTTAGCCGTTTCCAGAGAAAAATTTGAGCTGTGTGGTAAAAGTTTCAGGAAAAATGAAAACTCGCTTAGTAGAGTCGAGCTATATTCTAAAAGAACAATGAAATGGGTTAGTTTTCCAATCCCCACATTAAATTTTAAAAAAATATTACTTGCCACAATGCCAGCTTCAAGAGCCTAACTTGCATGACATGTGAAAGAAAATTTATAACTAGAAATAAATATTCTACTCTTAAAACATAGTACAAAAGCACATGACTCTGGTGTCCGGCCAGTACATATGTGTGAAAGTACCCAATCATGTGGCTAGGGCTTTAACATCTATCGGTTTGAAAGATTCCGAAACTTATAGAGGTTAGTCATCTTATCTGCCAAACTGTCACGATTCTGAGAATCTACTCTCCATGGGGATATAACTAAAAATTTGGGCATTTATTTTCTGGGAGAATCTTAAAAAGGAAACAAATTGAAGCGATAACCCTAGGGGCTATTCACCAAAGAGATAAGTTCCCTTCTTTATTTAATGTAATCAAAGTTAAGTTTCTAAGTGCTCTAAACCTCAAAAAGAACACCATTAATGAAATTGTAAAACAGTTGCAGTTTATGCTCCGATAGATAAAGAAAGTACCATTATTAAAAGGAATACATAACATAGAAGCACAGATACCTTGCCGGCATCAGCAACCACCTCAACAGCTTCTACACTTGTTCCATAGAGATTGCCATGAACAGAAGCAAACTCAAGGAACTTGCCATCCTTTATCTCTCTCTCCATCACATTGCGGTCAGTAAAATGGTAATGAATCCCATTCTGCTCCTTTTCTCTTGGTGCTCGAGTTGTGTGGCTCACAGAAAATCCGAACATGGATGGAAATTCTTTCATTAGCTTTGATATTAAGGTACCCTTACCCACTCCAGAAGGGCCACTAATGACAATTGGCTTCTCAACATTGCCTAAAACTCCTTTGCTCCAGGCAACCACCTCATTCCCTAAAGTCTTTTCATGTTCTCTTACAAATGGAGTGCCCACCTACAAAAGCATGATAAAGCTTTTGGCGTAACACGGAGAAGAGGTCTTCCAATTAATTCATTAACTATAATTATTGTTCACATTATTTCATTTCGACATTATTCAACAAACAAAATGACATCGATATCAATAAATAAACAGTTTTCCAATTAAACCTTTTCACGCAGTGCAAAAATGAATCATCAGCAAACTCAGCGAGAGATTTTGACATAATGAATCAAAAAGTTAAAGAGATTAGCATTTGGAACAAGTGAGCATAAGATTTACCAACCTCAAGAAACCAAAAGCATTCACTAGAAGCAGAGTTCCCTCTAACAACTAACACGTGATCCTCATTTAAAAGCACAGCTGAGTGGTGCTTAGACGGCTTGGGTTTTGTTCCCAACACAGTGGGGGTTTTCCTGCAAAATTCATTCATACATTTTTCATCGTATCTAATAGCTGCAGAGAAACTGTAAATAGTTCAAGTCTAACCAGCTACAACAGAAAACTCACCATTCCCCACTAGATTTATCAAAGATTCGAACTCCAATGGTCGACCCCGATTCATGATCAACCCCATCAATCACATACTGAAATAAGGAGAGAAAACATTTCATTTATAGTTATAGAAAGAATGGATTGCATTAAATCAGTATGTTAAATCATCATACTATTTTACTCCCAACAGCGATAGCCGTTTCATTGCCCTTGGATTTTGAATCAACTTTCTTTGGAAAATCTCCCAGAAGATTATCAGCAAAGAAAGCTGGAGCTTCTCCCTGAATACCACAGAGATTAAAAAAAACTTGATCAGAACATTTAGCTCAAGAACAGCTAAACTAAAGGTTCAATCTTTAAGGTACTCACCATAGTGATAAAGAAGAAAATCCCTTCAATCAATAATTTGAACCTGATAATGGAAAAACACAAATCAACTAGAAACCCCAGATCAAAATAAACTTTAACATTAACCGACAAATATAGAACTTCAACTAAAACTTATGAAATCACAAAAACAAATCACCAAGTAATAATAACCGAACTGAATAAAGGATCGTTCAAATTAGACATAAGCTAAAACCCCTCTTCATACAAGATCACAAGGACCATAGAAATCAATCTGAACTAGAAAACATATGAAAATTACCTGATAAACGCAAATTATGGTGACCCAGAAAAATATTTAATTTCTTTCTTTTTTTGCTAAAAGACAAAAACTTGATCAAGAACAATCCATTAAGCACACTTTTATCATTGAGATCAAGAACAGCTAAACCAAAAGTTCAAACTTTTCAGGTACTCAAATCAAACTAAAAAAAACCCGGATCAAAAATTTTGCCTATCGCATAAAACTTTAACATTAACCGACAAATATAAAACTTCAACTAAAACTTATGAAATCTCCCAGAAGATTATCAGCAAAGAAAGCTGAGCTTCTTCTTGAATACCACAGAGATTTTTTTAAAAAACAAACTTGATCAGAACAATCCATTACACACATTTTACCATTGAGCTCAAGAACAGCTAAACTAAAGATTAAAACTTTCAGGTACTCACCATAGAGATAACAAAAAAAAATCCCCTCAAACAAAATTTGAACCTGATAATGAAAAAACACAAATCAAACTAGAAACCCCAGATCAAAAAATCATCCTTTCGCGTAAAACTTTAAGCACATTTTTACCATTGAGCTCAAGAACAGTTAAACTAAAGATTCAAACTTTCAGGTAATCACCATAGAGAAAACAAAAAAAAATCCTCAATCAAAAATCTGAATATGATAATGGAAAAACACAAATCAAACTAGAAACCCCAGATCAAAAAATCATGTCTTTCTGTTCAAACATTAACCAACAATGGAAAAACACAAAACAAACTAGAAACCCCAGATCAAAAATCATGCCTTTCGCGTAAAACTTTAACATTAACTTGATCAGAACAATCCATTAAGCACATTTTTACCATTGAGCTCAAGAACAGCTAAACTAAAGGTCCAATCTTTCAGGTACTCACCGTAGAGATAACAACAAAAAAAACCTTCAATAAAAAACTTGAACCTGATAATGGAAAAACACAAATCAAACTAGAAACCCCAGATCAAAAAATCATGTCTTTCCCTTCAAACATTAACCAACAAATATAAAACTTCAACAAGAACTTATGAAATCACAAAAAATAACAGAACTGGATCAGGGATCGTTCAAATTAGACATAAACTAAAAACCCCAAAACAAAAAAGTACCATAGAAATCAATCTTGAACTAGAAAAACATAGAAAACTACCTGATAAACAGCAAATTATGGTGACCCAGAAAGCTATTTAATTTTCTTTTTTTTTTTGCTAATATTTTTTGCTTTTTGTTCTTTCTACAAAGCTATTAATCAAGAAAGAAACCACCCAGATTTTGCATTGAACAGAAATCTTGAAGGTTTTAAAACAGAAGAAGAAGAAGAAAAAAAGACAGCAACTTTGAATAAGAAGCCGCAAGAAAAGAAAACGATGCCAACGGATCGGTGAGAGGCAAACGGTGTAAATAACAAAACTAGTCCCTTTAAGTATCTTCTAAGCAATTTTAGTCCTATAAATTTATCGAAAATCATCGTCAGATATTTATCAAACTCGGATTGTTATAACATACGCAAGGCATAGATCAAAAATAAAAGAAATTACACCTCAAAAAAGTTACAACAGACTAAAAAATAATGTAAACTATAAATTTATACTTTCAAATATGAGTTCACGTTAAATATTCTTTTACTTTTACGATTCTGATTAAATTTGACGATCAGAGTTTGGTTAATATTTGACGGTGATAAAAAAAATGCTTACTTTTTGCGAGTTTAAAAAATTAAGTAGGTAGGAGTGCTTGGTTTGGTTGTCTGTACTAACAGTTGTAGTGCTACGATTGTAGGGGCTTATTCTTGGAGTTTTGTTGTTGTCTGTTGTTGCAGGTAGATCGATTGTACTATCTATCGTTTTGTTACTACCTATTGTTGCTGGTACTTCTATTACGTCTTTTTCTAGACTGTTTGTGTCTTGAGACGGGAGTCTATCAAAAACAGTCTCTCTACCTTACCTCTGAAGTAGTGATACGGAATATGTACGCTCTGCCCTCTTCAGACCTCACTTTGTGGAAATACACTGAGTATGTTATTGTTGTTGTTGTTGTTGGGGGTGACAAGTATGTTTAAGAGACTGCTTTGAACCTACTATCAAAAACGAGGGATCATATTTGTCATTTTAGATAGGCCAAAACGATCCTTTCTTTACTATGAAATGAATTTATAATCATATGAAATCGATTCGATCATCAAATTATAGGTTGATACTCTTAGCTGATTTCTATTTTGGGAAAACAGATCTTGCTTTTGTCTGATTCATGTTAGCAAATTTCATTTATTGCTACCTGCAGTGGTCATTGAAGCTTTTCTTGAAATTTATTTTCCTATATTTATTTTTTTATATTTTGAATTAGATTAATAAAAAAATTCTAAAATTGTCATCTATGTGAAGTGATTCCTACCAACTTCATTATAGTAGCAAGTTTTTAAAGCTTTGACTATGCACAACTATTTAAAATAAGCGATTTTCGAGAGAGATTTGTACGTTAAAAATATGGGATTCGAATAGGAAGTTCGTTGGAAAATCTTCTGAGGGAGCCTCTCGAAGATTCCCATAAAAAATTTGTTTGTTTTTAATAATAGCTAGTCGATATATATAATTAAGTTTTTAAAAAAAGCTGAATATAAATATTAAGACATTATTAAACGAGGGGGCATGATGCAAAACCTCTATAAGAAGGGGGGTTTTCATAAAAGTAAGTTGTTGTAGCATCCCATAAAACCGTCAAAGAAAAACAATTTTAGTAACGGCGACATCTGTATAAATTGTATAAAAAAACAAAAAAGTAAGATGTCGTGGCATCTCATAAAACCGTCAAGAAATAACAATTTTTGTAACGACGACATCTGTATAATCTCTATAAAATACAAAGAAAGTAAGATGTCGTGGCATTCCATAAAATCGTCAAAAAATAACAATTTCAGTAACGACGCCATCTGTATAATCTGTATAAAAAGTAATATTTTTATGACGGTTGCATGTAGATTGTCGTTACACTGTTTAAGTAATATGGCATCTGTATAATCCCCACAAAAAGTAATATTTTAATGACGATTATATGTAGATCGCCACGAACAAGTACTAAAAGTTTCATTTGGAAAAATATTGAAGATAAAATATGGTTACACATTGTACATGTGACTTCCAAAATAGTTTTTAACATGATAAATTTATCATTTGAATAGAGAAGTTATGTTAGTATTTTCTTAGATGGTAATTTATATGATTAAATTGATTGTTTTGATATAAACATCGTATGCAAAAAGTATTTTTCTAACTTTGTGACCATGTTGCTGCAAAATATATGGGCCTGGTGAGCTGAGGAATGGACCTCTATGTCTCATATGGCCCAACAAAAGCCCAATTCACCCTTTCAGAAAGCCCATTTGATTATTGTGGGCTATGAAATTGGATGTTGTCCTCTATGTAGTTAATACTCATCCATTGCTATTTTGTTTCACTTCTACTTACTAGGGTATTTGAACTGGCGGTACGGGTCCTGCTGGTCTCTGGTGCTTTCGATGACACGTATTCCTAATCGTAATGAAATGTAACGATATAGAAATTCATATGTAAATGTAGTATCTATTTAGATAGGCTCAAACGGTCCTTTCTCATAATGAGAATATATATAACCCTATTCTAGCCTGGTCCAATATGAAGTGAACTTGTAATCATGAAATTGACTCGATCATCAGATTATAAGTTCATAATTCTAGTCCATTCCCATTTTGGGCAAAACAAAATCATGTGATTTCACGGTCACCAAAAAAGCCCCAAGAAGCATCAAACATTTTCGATGAGATCCATGGAGTAATTCTTAGATAGCAAGCACTAGCTCCCAGTGTGACTTCATGAAAAGCAATCAAAGAGAAGATCGAAGAGAATAAAACGTATGTAGTGATTATTATAGTGGTTCCTTCTTTTCTTAGAAAACGTCCGAAACACCCTGCTACAATTAGTTCATCCAATATCTTTAGAGACCCTACTTGTATGTTGGATCAATATTGGACAGAAAATATTTGCTCTTGTCTAATTCATGTTAGCAAATTCCATTTATTGCTACCTGCAGTGGTCCTTGATAGCCCATTACATTACAGTGTGGATTATTGAATATGGTACATTCAAGAAAATGATCAAGAAAGAGTCAATTGATTGGTTAAAATTAATGTAGGTTATGGCATGTTGTAATTTCTTGTAACATGTGAAGCATACCAGACGTTTTAATTGACACCCCTTTATCGAAAAATAACATTATATATAAATTATCTTCAAATGTATATTACATTTTTTAATATTTTGAACTAGTTTAATAAAAATCCTGACTCTGCCACTTATATGAAGTGACTCCTGGTAACTTCATTATAGTACCAAACTTTTAAAGCTTCAACTACTCGCTACTACGAAAAACAAGTGAATTCTCAATGGAATTCCTCACTTCGGATGAAGCAGACTTTTACGAAGTAGAAGTTCGATCTCAAGTTGCTTCTGTTGAAAATATGCGATTTCCAATGAAAAGTCCATTGGAAAATCTTTCGACGAGTTCATTTCTAACAGAACTCCCTTGGAAAATGGGGTTTTCTCATAGGAACTTCTTTAATCGTTACACAAGAAGTAAAATTTCATGACATCCCATAAAACTCATTACAAAAAGTAATTATTTTAACAACGACGAAATCTGTATTAGTAAATTTCTTCCAAGAACAAGAGTGTATATACACAGACAAATTTGTTCTTTAACAACTTCAATTTTGACTTTCTTCAAAGTTTCTGTTCTCCCGTCAATCATATGATTCAATAGACATTGACCTAATTAATTTACTTATTTTTCTAATTTTAGAAAAATAGATTGAAATTCAACCACTTGGCTAAAGAAATAGTCAATAAGCCAATTGGATGGGAACCATTCAATTATTATATTATTTAAGATACATTTTTTTGGTTATTTTGTGGTATAAAAGAGGAAAAAAGATTCCACAGCATGCCAAGTTTGACTTAATCACCAAATTAGGCAGCTAAATATATGAAATTTGTTTAGCAAGATTAAAATTAGCGCACACGAAGGACTCGTTTTGGTACGAAGGATAAGGGATAATTAATCCCAAAATAACTTGTTTTCAATCAAACGAGCCCTAAAGTCATTATTTAAACCATAACTTTGTTTTTGATTAAAGATATACTTCTTCTTTTTTCTTTTCTTTTTGGGTATTGAGAGAATTGTTGTCTTATAATCTACTCGACAAAGTCAAATGACTTACTATCAACTTGTATAAAACAATACTACTTTTTCTCATTCGGTATTCGATAGTAGCATCGATGTATTACGAATTAGAGGAAAGTATTCTTTATCAGATTTTTTTTTCATATCAAAAACTCGAATTCAAAACATTTGATCCGATTAAAATGAAAAAAACATATTTATCCTATCATAGTCCTTGATGGTGTATCACCAACGAGGTCAAGGGTTCGAATCCAATAACTATTACACAATACATTATGGTATGGTGTGAAGTATCATACTTTAATTATGTTATACGTATACTTTTAAGAAAGATATTTAATAACCTTAATTATAATAATATTAATCTAAACTATTCTTTACTTCTCTTTAAATATTTTACTTAATTAACACTCAACTAATTGGAATAGTAAATTAGTAATGATAGATTTGCAAATAACAATAATAATTAATAATGAATGACTTTTTGTGAATTTAAAATACCAAATAATTAATACAAAATTTGGCTTATAGCTGCGATTAATTTTTTTTTTAAAAGAAAAAAATTGATTCATAGTCCAATTCATGTGGACTAGAGTCAGCAAAATATTACTTTTTGTTGTATAAGTATTTATTATTTTATGTATTATTTGGAGTATTATTTTATTATTTTGATATTTAGAAATCATAATTGAAAAAATTGTGTACAAAGTCAAATACCCCAAGTTTGACCAATTCAATACAACCTACAACAAAGGGTAGGAAATAACCAAAGTACCCTTTCACTTAAAAATGACAAAAATCACTAAAAATACATTTTGTATGTGGTAAGTCTATTGTACTGAATCAAATACAATCTTATAAAATAAAACAAATAGAGTAATTATATACAAATAAAGTTATTTAGAAAAAAAAATGTTGGACCCTCAAATAATTGGGTATCATATATAATAAGGACAAAAAGAGTATTAAATACTAGGAGTAATTAAGAGTAGGAAGAATTTATCATGTTTTCTTAATCCTATAGTATAGTTAATTAGTACAAGGAGAGTTGGTAAAAGGAATAGAGACTTTTGTAATTAGATCACCCTCTTCCTTAATATATATAGATATTAATATTAAATGGACGTTTGAACATAAGAATTATGAAATTTTGAAAAAGAAGCAATATTTGTTTTCAAGTTGAAAATGATATTTAAAAATTTGAGTTGTGTTTGGATATGAATACAAATTAAAATTTCTTTTGAATTTTTGTAACTGATTTAAAGGAAAAATTGTGAAAACATGTTTTTAGGGTTTTTGGAACAATTTTATGTCCAAACAATTTTCTAGAATAAAATTTATAAAACAGAACAAATAGGCTCACGCGTGTCCTGCATGGCAAATCATGTGAGATGAGATGCATGCGTCATACATGTCAAATCGCGTGAGATTTATAATGTAGGACACGTGTGCCTATATATTCAATTTTATGATAATTTAAATGTCTATTTGTGCACACCCAAGATTGAAAAACATAGATATCAATTGATGCCAAGTTAATTCTGCCTTAGTTTTAACATGTTTACACCAAAAAAATAGACGAAAAATAAAATAAAATTGGAAACAACAGAGAGCCTATAATGCCATCTAATGGAGGAATAATAAAGTGAATATTTTTTCACAAAAAAGGCAACATACTTTACTACTACTATTAATAGGAAATAATAGGAAACTTTTGTATATAGTCTCTTCTAGAAATGAATATAATTGTCAACATGCATTTGCTACACTCATTATCTTTTCTGGAATTTAATTTGTTCATTGAAATTAAAATTTCCATGGTAGGTTCTTTTCTCACTATTTTCGACTCATGGATATGACTTCTAGATGGAGAGAAACAAGAAAATGCTACAATTTTGTACAAAGTATGGCCACAACAAAGACCAATTCTTTACAAGAAATTAAATTATGAAAAAAAAAATGAGATTCTTAACTAAGGTGTTGTTTGGCGTGAGGGTTAAGGAATTATAATTTCAGAATTAAACTCAAGATTAGTTTATACCACGTTTTGTATGCTGGTATTAGTTATATAGTTATTGTACATGAGTGTATAAATAACTCTTATAATTTTGTATAATATTATATATTGGGTGTATAATATTGTATATCAAGTTTTAAAAATATTTTTGTAAAAAATATATACGAAAGTTTTGTATATTTTTGTATATCGAATGTATATAGTTGTATAGTGGATTGAGTTTTGCCTAAAGATTTGTAATACAAGTTTTGGTTATATTTTTGCAATGTTGTTAAGTAATTGTATATTTTGAAATTATCCCTTAATTTTATACATAATAACTTACCACCTAATCAGCTACCAAATATGATTTTACAATATTACTTATGCATAACTTAATACCTGCATAACTCACCTCCAAACCAGCTACCAAACAACCCTTTAGTCACCAACCAAACAACCCCTAAGAAATCAAACATTATTGGAGGGAGGGGGGGGGGAGGTGGATAGGATTCTTGGTGATGACAAAAGAAAACAAGATTGGAGCACTTTTATAAACAAATTATTACTCCTAGCCAATGCTTTTTCACCAACATGCATTTGTTACAAAAAAGATGACATTTTTTAATATGCAAAATATACATTTTTAAAAAAAATCCCATTTTGTTTATTCCAATGTGGTTCTTGATTTGGACCCTTTGTGAAAAACAAGAAGAGGTCAAAAAAAAATACACACATTCACAAGAAGTGTTGAACAACGTGCATAGTAGGGAAGTTTCCCATGAAAGCAGTTTTGACCTTTACTCTCTCTATGCTCTCCTCTTCTTGTTTATTATAATTGGCTTTCAGATCCTCTTTTTCATCTACAAAAACTTCAATTTTTCATTTTCTTGAAGATCACCCTTTTACAAAAAAAACCTCAGGGTTTATTGTTCTATTTTACCTCAAAAGTTTGAAAAACCAATTTGGGTTTTGTGAGATCTGTGATTTTTGAGGATTTAAGGGAACCCCACTTGCTTGTTTTCTTGATTTTTTGGGGTAAGTCATATTATAAAAATTGGATCTTGGTTGAAGTTTGACTTAGTGTAAAGTTGCAATCTTGAAAGACCCTTTTGTGGGGTAGAGGTTAACACAGTGAAAATTGGTGTTTTTAGCTGTGAAAGTTGAAATTTTTGGTATTGATTTAGTGGGGAAAGCTAAGATTTTTAGACCCTTTTAGTTTTAGGTGAAAATTGGTGCTTTAGCTGTGGAAGTTGAGATTTTGTTGTATTGATTTAGTGGGGAAAGCTAAGATTTTGAGACCCTTTGAGTTTGAGGTGAAAATTGGTGCTTTAGCTGTGGAAGTTGAGATTTTGTTGTATTGATTTGGTGGGGAAAGCTAAGATTTTGAGACCCTTTTAGTTTGAGGTGAAAATTGGATCTTTACCTGTGAGAATTGAAGCTTTTTGCTGTATTAGTTTGGTGGGGAAGTTAAGATCTTGAGACCCTTTTAGCTGAAAGTTTTGAAGATCTGGTTCAATGGGTAATTGTTGTGCAGTACCACAAACATCAGACACAGAGGAGAAGAAAAGGGGGAAACATAAGCCAAATCCATTTTCTGTTGACTATGCTCATGGGAATGGACACAAGTCTTATGTGTTGGACAATCCAACTGGCCCTGATATCGAGGCAACGTATGAGCTAGGCCGTGAGCTTGGGAGAGGTGAATTTGGGGTTACATATTTGTGTACTGACAAAGTAACTGGAGATGTGTATGCTTGTAAATCGATATCCAAGAAGAAACTTAGGACTCGAGTGGATATCGAGGATGTAAGGAGAGAAGTTGAGATCATGAAGCATTTGCCTAAGCATCCTAATATTGTCACCTTAAAGGATACTTATGAGGATGATAATGCAGTCCATATAGTTATGGAGCTGTGTGAGGGTGGTGAACTATTTGATCGGATCGTTGCAAGGGGGCATTATACTGAGAGGGCAGCAGCTGCTGTGACAAAAACAATTGTTGAAGTGATTCAGGTGAAGATTTGTTTTTTCTTGTTTTTAATGCTGTGTTCTTCCTTAGTTATTTAGTGATCTACTCCTAATAGTGTTATTTAGATTTGAAATTTCTGTTAGTAAAGTAGAATGGGAGAACTGTCACAACAGCTTAATGAATAGCCATGATTTCTTAATATGCTAGTGATATAAGAATGTGTCTAATCATGTACATGAATGAGAAAACCGTTGTCATGCTAAGTAGATCGCTTCCTGTAAAGGGAACTAGCCTGTTGGCAGTTAGGATTCGTAAAATAAATAAAGGAGTGAGATAGCTTGGGCATTTCCTCATAGATCTTTTTGGGCTCATATCAAGTAATCTAAGCTTATCATTTCCCAGTCAGTTGGATGGTGTGACATTCTAAGTTGTCCAATTCAACGTTGGGGAAAACGACCTTTTTGTGGAGTAAATGGTGTATGCTTTCTTTGCACCATTTGTCTCGAGATTTTGTGTCGTTTTCCAATAAACTGAGATCAACTATCTGAGACCTTTAATGCTTGACAAGATGCAAATTCACCAATATGTTTGAATTATTTCCAATCATGGCTGGTTAATTATTCGATATTTAATTACTTCTCTTTTTGTTTGGGTTACAGATGTGCCATAAGCATGGAGTCATGCACCGTGATCTCAAACCTGAAAACTTCTTGTTTGAAAACAAGAAAGAGACAGCACCATTGAAGGCAATTGATTTTGGTCTCTCAGTATTCTTTAAGCCTGGTAAATTTCCTAATATTTATATCTTGCTGCATTTGAATAACTGAACATTATATTCACTGTTTAGCTTGTCATATTGGTTTTACAGGTGAGAGATTTAACGAAATTGTGGGAAGTCCGTATTACATGGCTCCCGAGGTGCTGAAGAGAGACTATGGTCCAGAAGTAGATGTATGGAGTGCTGGAGTAATTCTCTACATCTTGCTGTGTGGTGTTCCACCATTTTGGGCAGGTTAGTGACCAAATGGCAGCCTGCATCTTATACTTGTCCCCCTTTTCACTCTTCATATTTCAGTATTAGGATCATCAACTCTTTCTTTTTGGGGTACTAAAGGGGACTTGCTACTCCTTCACAGTTCTATTTGGCAAAATTGTTGAAACAGAACGCTCAAAAATTGTTACATCTTAGAAAGAAAAATGCACGTTTACTGTCAATTCAAGAACATAAACGGAATCTAATTCTCACCAGACTTTGGTGATGCAAACTCTTTATCCATATTCTCTTGTTGCTTTTATTATTTATCACGGGAAAGTAATTCTTGCGCACCTACAACTTGTCTCTGAGGAGCAGTTGTCATAAAATGAGATTCTTAGAGTAAAAGAGAAACAACTATTAGTAGTGATGATTGTATGGAGTATTGTTTTTGTGTATTGCAGTTCTTTTTCTTTTTAAATTTTTTGGACCGGGATACATGGTATTTACCCATTGAAAATGACTTGGTGAAATGCATCTTGACTTGCTCCGATTTATCCACATTGATCCTTGCCCGATAAATTGATACTCTGAACTTCCAAAATAGCCTGCTCCAATCTTATAGCATTCTTAAATAAGCAATGCTGGTAAAGAAATTTTCTCATTGAAGTTTCTTTTGGTATATTAAATGGTGCTCCTAATAAGTTGTTTGCAAGAGAACTGTGGTTGGCAAATCAATTATACTAGCTTCTTTAGTTTATACTCCATAATAACCGTCTTAAGGAAGAATGTTAACTAGTTGTAGTATTTTATCAATCAACCGTTAAATGCTAGTACTAATTTTGTTATGGTCATCATGGTGTTTATATAGTTTCTTTTTCTATCATTGCAGAAACTGAACAAGGAGTTGCTCAAGCAATCATTCGTTCTGTTGTGAATTTCAAAAGGGACCCTTGGCCTAAGGTCTCCGACAATGCGAAAGACCTTGTGAAGAAGATGCTTAACCCTGATCCCAGCAAGAGGCTTACTGCTCAAGAAGTTCTAGGTAAAGCACTGGCTAAAAGAATTCTCTTGATTTACTTTGTATGGCATGTGAAAATTCATTATTTGTTGTCAAAGCTTAACATTTTTCTCTCTTGACTGCCTATAGATCATCCCTGGATACAAAATGCAAAGAAGGCTCCAAACGTTTCTTTGGGAGAAACAGTGAAAGCAAGGCTCAAGCAATTTTCTATGATGAACAAACTAAAGAAAAGAGCTTTAAGGGTGCGATTCCAACTCTTTGTAAAATGAGGAAGAGATCAATATTTCTTCTTTCTTCCTTTATTTATTTACTGTGAATGTGTTTCTCGTAACAGCTGCTAGTCTTGGTTTGAATTTTCTTTAATAAATTGCCTTTCTACCTCACAGGTGATTGCTGAGCATTTGACGGTGGACGAAGTGGCTGGAATAAAGGAGGGATTCCAATTGATGGATATAGGTAACAAAGGGAAGATTGACGTTAACGAGTTGAGAGTTGGGTTGCAGAAACTTGGCCATCAGATTCCCGAATCTGATGTACAAATTCTTATGGATGTTGTAAGTATTGACTTCTGTGTGTTGTATTTGACTTGTGGTCCTCTTTTATTACCTAGTTGAATGCTTGAACCATCTCAAAACAATAATATAGACGAAATAAATCAATATTCTACTGCTGCTGTTAGTTTTCCCGCACCAAGTCAAAGTAGTTAAATGGACATTCTTTCAATCTTGATAACTTCCCCCTCCATGCCCCCTCGCCAGGCATCTGGGTCTTCGCTAAAAAATGACTTGTATAGCTACATAAGAATATTAACCACGGCATTATAATGTTACTTAGGAGGAACACAGGAAACTAATCAGTGATGTTTTCACAGGGTGATGTTGATAAAGATGGATTTTTGGACTACGGGGAGTTTGTAGCAATTTCAGTCCACCTAAGAAAGATGGCAAATGAGGAGCACCTGAGGAAGGCGTTTGATTTTTTTGATAAGAACCAAAACGGATATATAGAGATTGAGGAGTTAAGGGAGGCCTTAGATGACGAGATTGAAACCAACAGCGAAGAAGTTATCAATGCTATTATGCAAGATGTAGACACTGACAAGGTCAGTAATGTACTTATACTCTGTGTGTTTTATGATATGTTTCCTCATGTATTTTTCTTATCCCATTGATAAGAAAATGGCATCGACATGCATGATTATGTGCTTACGTTTCATTCTCTTGCAGGATGGTCGGATAAGTTACGATGAATTCTCTACAATGATGAAGGCTGGCACAGATTGGAGGAAGGCATCAAGACAGTACTCACGAGAACGATATAATAGTCTCAGCTTGAAACTAATGAAAGACGGATCCTTACAAAGCTAGTTATGTAAGCCAGAGTATGACATCTTGAAGAGTAGAACTCACCTTTTGGCTTTCTAAATTCTTCTCTTCTTCCTGTTCAACTATCCTTTGGTTTTTCTTCTTCTTCTGTTTATGTGATTTTTCTTCTGGGGGTGGATAAATACCAGGTCCCCAACATTCATGTGTTCATTGATATGTAATCATGTTGTGTTTTTTCTTTCTTTTCCGTTTGGACGATCCGAGGAAATATGATGAAGGATAGAAAAGGTGATTATTGTGGTTGTATATAGGTTGGCATGTATGCTTCAATTATTCAGTTATGGAGACCAATTATTAAATGATAGAACGTTTCATATTCAAAGGTGTACTCTTCATTCATTCTTTTTTACTTGTTAATCTATCAGAAACAACCTCTCTACCTCCCAAGGTAGGGATAAGGTCTACATACACTCTACTTTTTCCAAACCCCACTTGTAGAATTACACTGGATATGTTGTTTTGTAATTTCCTCGGGTTGTGTAAAACTCGGATACATTTGAATTGGGATGATTTCCCACATACACTAGCACTCATGCTCAATAATTGAACTTTTATTGACTTGATTATATGAAAGAACTTCACCTAATCCAAAATGATCAAATATTGTTCATCAGCTCATCAATTAATGTTTATGGAACAGTAACCCTGATATCACATTCAACATTAAAGTCTTCTAATTGCAACTGAACGTCATAAAGTGTCAAACGCACTGACGTGGTGTTAAGAGTGTCATAAACTGCGCCAGAATTTTGACCCTTCGATCATTTGTATTTTCTGAGCAATTCACACATAATTTGGTTTATTGAAATGTGAATTTCTTTTTTTATAGTTTTATGTTTATTATGATGGGTAAAGTGCAGAGTCCATTTTGGAGGACTATAATCTAGGATATTTTTTTTCTACACTGTCACAAACAACAATATGTACTTCATAATGTAGTTTTAACATAAGTTATGTACAGATAATGAAGCTTGAAGCAGCTTCTAAATTGATCATATACACACAAATTGACATGTTTCTTTAGCACATTTACATAATCAAGCGAAATAATAAACAGTAAGCCTTTGATTTGGTTATACATATTCTCAACCCTCGTGTTTAGTTGCCATCGTTGAGTTTGGAACCCTGTACAGACTGCCGGTGATAAGCCGGAGGAAGGTGAGGATGACGTCAAGTATATATTAAGCAGTTGGATAAGAAGCATCCATGGCAATCCCACACAGCCCTTCTTTAGCATCAATGTCCCTTTCCATCCTTATGTATCCGTTTTCGCCCCAACTAGTGCCCCAAGAATTCTTGATCAACCAATACTTAGTCCCATCTTCAGCTTTTCCGTATCCAACTGCTGTAACACCATGATCTAACTCAGTTCCACATGCGCCTGTAAAAACTCCACTCGAGTAGAATTGGAATGAGAAGTCACTAGCATCGATGGACACTGAAACGGGCTGATTTGCCACAGCGTTGAGAAGTGCTTTCTCGTTGTTTTTGGGTACTTTTTCGTACCCTTTGATATCAGCTGCAGGGGAAGATTCCTTTTTCGTGTTGCAACTTCCGTCAGCAGCTTTGTATGGGTAAGTTTTTTCAGTTGTTATGCCTTTGTTTTTCACTATGAATTCAAACGCGTCTTCCATATAACCACCTTCACATCCTTGATCTTCATTTGTTCTGTCACAGTCCACCAGTTCTTGTTCTGATAGAGAAATCAACTTTCCTGTTGAGAGTTTGGTGATCCCCTCTGTTGCTGCTATTGCAGAAAATGCCCAACAGCTCCCTGTTTTTAATAGAAATGTTAAGAGTAGAACATGAAAAAGCCGTTCAAGAAGTGTTTAAGTCACATGCACTGAACGTCCCCTATAAGGTAATTACTCGTAAATTCCTATGACAAGCTAACGTGCATTAACTGGGAACTTGACTATCACATGTCAAATACATTGATAACGTGAAGAATATTTACGCTGTTAGTGTATATAACTAAAATCAGTAAGGCGAAAGTACAACTTACCACATTGTCCTTGATCCTTAATAGGTGTGACTGCACCTTTAGTTCTCCAATCCATAGTTGTTGGAACTGCAGTCACATTTTCGTATTTGAATGAGGTAATTTTCGGTTCACAGAATGGAATCTTCAAACCATTTCGCGCAGCTCTAAATTCCTCATTAGTTAAGTCTGCAAATGCATTGATTCCTAACTTATAAGGCTGGTTTGCTGCATCATTGAAATCTTCAATACGCTCCACATTCTCCTTGAATATCTTGAAACGACTCTCTTTTTCAGCACTGGTTCTGTATACACGTCCATATTGAATCATCCATCGCTCATATTTTTGCATCATGGATTCTTCAGGAAGAGTACGCGCTGTAGCTTGAGACGCCCAGAGTCCAAGAATAGCCAAAAAAAGAACTAGAAACTTCATATCTAATGAAAAGATTAAAGAGAGAATTTCAAATAAGAGAACTGTAAGATGTAGGCAAATGGTGTATATTTCTTTGGAGATACTGGTATATATAGATTCTTGAATATGCAATTGCCTCAAGATGATCTATCTTTATTATTAGTTAGATGTATTGGTATGAAAAGAGCATTAGTTTTTCTCAGTTTGCCTTGCCAAATATTGTGATTTGGACTAATTAGTTCTTTGCCGTGGATGCTGCTTTGTTTAGTAACTATACTTCAAGAGTAAAATGTTCATAATAAATTTATTTCCATTCTTGTCTTATGTGTTTGTATCTTGTACAAATGAAGATTTAACAGTCAACAGTTTCAGCTTGGATTTTCTCTCTCTTGAGCAGTGCCTAATATGTTTTAGGACAGTACAAAACACAAATTCTCTGGTTCTTTTGGCTTATACTTATAACCTCCTAAAAAAAGGAACTCATACTAAATGCTACTGAGAGAAAATGTTCTTGGGACAGTACAAAAACAAATCCAGCACTGGAGGTTTTGTAATGTGTTGTTTATAATTGATTTGGTACAGATGAATTTGTAGGTGAGTCAAGAGCACGTGTTACGATATAATCTTGCTTGGGTTATCGATTTATTTGCGATTAGAGCATTCAATGATCAAGAGAAAACGATAATAAGAATATAGAGAAAGTAAAGTGAACGAACTAACCCAGCCAAGACCGTTTACGAGAGCTATCGAGAGTAGAGTCAGATCCTTTTACAAGTGAGTAAGGGTCACTATTTATAGTGTACAGGCTAAGGAACTAAGCCAGCTGTGTCGTGTCCTAGGAGAGTTCTGCCAACGAGAGGGCGTCACTTGTCCAATTCATTAGTGGGGTGGCTGATAGTCTCCTGTCCGCGCTGCTGACACATTTGTCCCCTGCTTGTCTTTTAGTGACATGTCACCAGCGATGGCGGGAGGGAACTTCTTTACCTCCGCGGGGGATTGCTCTTGTCACGACGTTCGATGTGGTGCCCACACGCCCCAACTATGCTCTCGACCACTGTCGCGTGTCTTCCTATCGATTTTACCTCATATAAATGTTATCAGGCTTTTTAAAGAGCCATGGTCCTCATCAGAAGTTGTAACATAGTCAACACGATATCGATCACTTCTCCGTAATTCGGTTATGTTATAAGGCCACTTAATGTAGTCTATTTTAATAATTTGGCTTAATACATACACGACTCCTTAAACTTGTCGATAAATTTCATTTAGATACTCGAGCTAATGTTTGTTCCAACTTCCAACTGAACGTATAATAAAGTGTTTTTTATTAGACACTTTTCATTCAGATTTTTTTTTAAAAATGTGTGTATTCTCAAGTGTCTATTAGGTAAAATTTTCCTAAACTTTGAATCGAAAGTGTCTAATAGAAACACTTTATCATGTTCAAGTATTCAATCGGAACAAACCGTAAACTCAAGTTACTAATTAATTTACTGACAAGTAAATATTTTGACTATCCATATTTCTAAACAGTAGACACAACTAAAAAGACATCTTAGAAGTCCAGAAAATTACCAAATCCAACCCCATTTATACAAGGTGAAATAATTTCTAATGGACTTGATAGTATGCAAGAACTTCAATCTATATATCCATGTATAAAAAGTAACTTTCCATCCAATCTGTTTACAATTTGCATTAAACCAAAATTAACTACCTATGTTAATTACAAAGTGAATTGTAAACAGACTCCCAACTGAGGCCTGCTGCAATAACATCATCAACATTCAATAATTCATCCATTGAGAAGCACTCGTCGTTGTTGTTTATAACAAACGTTGTTGTTGGTGGCTCGACATAATAATCCGATGATTGTAACATACTAGGTGTTGTCTCTTCGATCTGCACCTGAGGAAGTTGATTATCATATCCAGATTCATCAATGCAGATAGGCAAGTCTTGAAAATTTGTTGTCCCTTCCTTCGAATAACTTGTAACGTAGTCATTATGATGTTGATCAAAAGGCGCCATCTCTTCAATATTCTGCTCTTGGACGTTCACTTGTTCAATGTTTTGATCTTGTTGCAACTGATACGCGTTGTGTTCAGATGATGTGAATTGATATACAGGACACATATCGTGGAAATTTGTTATCCCTTGCTCTAAATAACTTGCAACATAGTCGTTATCATGATTTTGAGCAGAAGGCGCCATCTCTTCAATATTCTGCACTTGATTAATGATCAATTGTTCACTGTTTTGGACTTGTTGCAACTCATGAAACGCGTTATTTTCATCAGATGATGTGAATCGATCTGAATTTGGACACGAATTATGGAACCCTGTCGCTTGATCCTCTGAAGAACTTCCCAATTCCTTATGATCACGAGCATTATGTGAAATTTTACGCTTTACACAACACAAAACAACGTCCTCATGCTGAATTAAACCTCGTTGCCTTAACGCCTTTAGGATCTTCTCATCAAGACTATACTCTTTCATATTCCAAACGACATTATAATTAACTTGATCGTTGCACCTATCACCTTTATCATATTTATATTGATAACTTTTCTTGAATCCAACTAACTTTGACCCTTTATAAATCGATTTTTCACTATCGAGCCCTTTCCACCATCCTCCTCCGATCACCCTACGAATAAACCTTGTACCATCCGATTTTTTCTTCTTCAACTGAGTAAAGAAATATTTAACCGTTTTAGTATCTTCATCCCCTATCGATAAACTAGCATTCCTTTCGAATATCTCCCATGGCTTCTTACTACCATAGAGATCCTCGAGACGAATATCATCACACGAGTAATTCTTGTAAGATACGTATTTGATCAGATAACGTATAAGCTCTTCATCAGTGGGTCGAAACCTGATTCCCAATCCCATTACTGGAATTGCAAAATTATGGCTTGTTGCATTAATGCTCATCATAATTCAAGAACACTATAGAGAATAAAGAAACTTTTATTTTTTGTTGTACAACGTAGGGTTGGTTGATACTATACTTATATATAGGCTAGGTTGGAGAATTTGGTCTTAAGGCGGGAAGTTATGTAAACCGATTTCAACAGGGATTAGGAATTAGTTGGTCACGTTTCTTTTACACGCATATTAAGAAATCATAAATAAGAAGGTAGTTTTACTAATTCACCCCTTAAGAACCTTCTTTGGAACTTTACAAACAAGTGTCAACACTTTCAAAAAGGATTAATTACAAGGGTAATATGGGAAAGATAACTATTTTTAGTAAGGTGACCAACTAATATGAAACGGGGAGTAAATGTAAGCCGATTAAGTCAAGACTTAGGAAATTCCACACTTCTAGAACATTAATGATGTCATTTATGCGACATTCCTTATACTATAAGTTGATTTTGTGTATTATTTCTGTAGTAACTTAAAAAAAAGGTTTATTAGGTACTCCCTCCGTTACTTTTTAGTTGTCATGTTAAGGTTTTGTACAACCATTAAGAAAAATTAATTAAAAGTATAATTTGACTCATATACCCCTTATTAGTCTATGTCTATTTATGTGTCTCTTAGTTCTAGAATAATTAATGCTAGGGAAAAGTTGAAAGAAAGTAATTAATTCTCTCTTGATTCTTTAAATTGACAAGTATTTTGGAACAACTATTTTTAGTATACATGACAACTAAAAAGGAACGGAAGGAGTAGTTAAGTTAACTATAATAAATATGTTATATTCTTTAATTATACATATCATTCTTAATTGGAACAAGGTGGAGGTTTTACGGTTTAGTGAGGCTAACAATTATAATTAAAAAGGGTGACATATTTTAAGTACTGATTAACTTATTGTTTACGTACTATTCACTTAAAAACACGCGCAAAAGTTTTTTGAAAAACCAAAAGTGTCTAACAGAAGTGCTTCATCATGTTCAGGTCCTCAATTGGAACAAGTCATAATTCAAACGCCTAAATAAAATTTATTGATAAATTCAAGGGGCTGTTTATGTATTTCAGAAGTGTAAATTCAAGGACCCGACCCAAACCTCAACCCTGAAAAATGACTCCCCACCCGAGATCCAACTCTTGACCCCAACCTCGACTCCCGATTCTGATCTCATGACTCCGATCTCGACCCAAGATCTAACTCCTAACCTCAACTCTTGATTTCGAACCTGACTCTCGCCACGAGACCCTGACTCCCCGACCTCGACCTGAGACCCAACTCCTGACCCGAACCCTGACCCTAATTCTCGATTCTGACTGGCATTTCGATTCTTGATCGTGACTTGGGACCCGACTCCTGATCCCAACTCTTGACCCCGACCCGAGACCTAACTCCCAATCAGGATTCAATTCCTAATTCCAACCTCGACCCTGACCCGAGTTCGAATCGAGAATCGGGAGTCGAGAGTTGAAACTCGAGTTGAATCCCGAGTCCAGAGTTAGGGTCGGGATCAGGAGTCAAGCTCCGAGTTGGGACAGGAATTGGTACCCAGAACTCGGGTCGATGTCAGGAGTTAAGTGGTGAGGTTGATAGAGAATTTTGAAAAATGTTTTTCTAACATTAAGAAAAGTCATTTAACTTAAATTTGAAGAAAATAAGTTTATTTGGAAAAAAATTTCCAAAACGTTTAAGTAAACCAAACATAAAAAAATTGAAAAATATATTTTCCCTCATACCAAACACACCCCGGGTTACCATTTGAACTTGGTTTTGTTTTCATTTTGGATGCCTCATAATTAAATGGAACTTTGTTTCATTATTTGACTTGGCTACGTAAACAACAATAATAACATATTCAGTGTCAGCCTACAAGTGAAATTTAGAGAGTTGGCTAATTAAGTACTCCTCCGTCCCATATTATTTGCACACTTTCCTTTGACACGCATATTAAGAAATCATAAATAAGAAGCCTGTTTTACTAATTTACCCTTTAAAAAACTTTTTTTGGAACTTTACAAATAAATATGAACACTTTCAAAAAGAATTAATTACAAGAGTAATATGGAAAAAATTTAATTAATGCTTTCTTTATTTAGTAAAGTGGTCAATTAATATGGGACAACTATTTTTAGTATAGTGAGCAACTAATATGGGACAGAGGGAGTAATATTTTGTAAAATTAAGATATTTAGATTAAACGGAAAAGAGTAATTCTTCTTGGACCATAAACAATAGAAAAGAGAGTATTAAAAAAAATCTACAATAGAATAATGTTAATACTTAATACACATTCATAGTAAAACTAATGCCACTAGTTGGTGATTTTCCCCATTTCTTTTGTGATGGCTAAATTATGTTTCTATTGGAAAAAGTAAACAAATATATCTAGTCAAATTTCTTCAACCATTAATCCATCATCTTTTGACGTCCAAAGTCTACTAGTTTTGATTATATTATTTATGGTAGACATGTTTTTCATTTCAATATAATTGTTACAAAAATTAAATTAATCAAAGCACACAAATTTATTTTGATTTAAAATAGAAGAAAATAGAAAAAAAAAAGTGTGAAACCAACCAAAACACCCAAAATTTATTTTGTGGAAGATGACAATATAACGAGTCACCAACATGGTTTGTGGTGCAGGGGTAGGACTGCTCCACTCTTAATCATAGGTCTCGAGTTCAAGTTCTGAATATGAAAAAAAAATTGTTGTAAACGTCACCTCCAGAATAGGCCCTAAAATGCACAATCCGAATTAGTCAAGAGTTCAATATGAATATCGAATACCGAGTCGTGAAGTCCCATCTTAAAATAATTTCTTTTTTAAAAGTGACCATTAAGTGGGACTTTAATTATTGACCACACACATGGCAACAATTGGTAAGTTTAGTGGTTACAATCACAAATGGGCTTTTATGTTAATGTTTTGTCGGATTAGTTAAAAGGTTTTTGGATTTAGTGGACCATCCATCAATTAAAAGTCCATCAACCACGTATCCCCCAATTTTGTAAATTGGGGCCATAACTATAATCGTGTTGTTTCTCTTTCGACGATGATAAGTTTTTTGGGATAATTATACAAATGTTCTTTAAAGGGAGTGCCTTTGCATTTTTGCACCTCATAAAAAAAGTCTTACAAAAATAGCTTTCCTTATTTTTCATGTATAGAGCAACTACTTTTTTGTTCCTCTACACCTCAAATATTTTTAAATAACTCTCAACGCTCATTTATCTCTCAACTTTTATATATATTTCTTTTTCTCTTTTTTTTTTCTTTTTTTTTTTCTATTTTTTCTTTTTTCTTTTTTTTCCTTTTTTTCTCACCTTTATTTTTGTTTTATTTTTTGTTTTATTATTTCTTCTACGTTTTTTCTTTTTTCTCAATCTTTTTTTTTTTCTTTTTTCCTCTCAATTCTATTTTTTTCTCCTTTTATTTTTTATTTTTTTATTTTTTATTTTTTTATTTTTTCTCAACCTTTATTTTTTGTTGTCTTTTTTTTCTTCGTTTTTTTCTTTTTTTCTCAATATTTATTTTTTTCTCTCAACTTCTATTTTTTTATTTTTTCTTTGGTTTTTAATTTTTCTTTTCTCTTTTTTTTAATCAATTTTTTTGACCTTTTATTTTTTTTATGAGATATTCTATAATTCTTGCTTTAGAGGCAAGACTTAGCTCTAAGACTTCCAAACAACAAATTACTCCCATGAGCAAGACTTGTCACTAGTATATTGTGTCTTGATTTATGAGATGTTTTATAACACTTGCCTCAGAGGCAAGACTTAGCCCAAGGACCTCTCAAAAAATACAAGTTACGCTCCATGGGCAAGAGTTCACACTACTTCATTGTGTCTTAATTTATGAGATACTCTATAACTCTTGCCTTAGAGGCAAGACTTAGCTCAAGGATTTTCAAACAACAAGTTATGCCCCACGAACAAGACTTGACACTACCTCATTATGTCTTGATTTATGAGACATTCTATAACTCTTGCCTTAGAGACAAGACTTAGCCCAAAGACTTTCAAACAACAAGTTACACCCCATGGGCAAGAGTTGACACTATCATATTGTGCTTGATTTATGGGATGCTCTATAACGCTTGCCTAAGAGGCAAGACTTAGCCCAAGGACTTCCAAATAACAAATTACGCCCCATGGGCAAGAGTTAACACTACCACATTGTGTCTTGATTTATGCGATGCTCTATAACTCTTGCCTTAGAGGCAAAACTTAGCTCAAAGACTTTCAAACAACAAGTTACGCCTCATTGGCAAGAGTCGATACTAGCACATTATGTCTTGATCATGAGATGCTCTATAACGTTTGCCTTAGAGGCAAGATTTAGCTCAAGAGCCTCCCAAAAAACAAGTTATGCCCCATGGGCAAGAGTTAACACTACTTCATTGTGTCTTAATTTATGAGATGCTCTATAACTCTTGCCTTAGAGGTAAGACTTAGCTCAAGAATTTTTTCAAACAACAAGTTCTGCCCCACGAGCAAGGCTTGACACTATCTCATTGTGTCTTGATTTATGAGATGTTCTATAACATTTGTCTTAGAGGCAAGACTTGTTCCAAAGGACTTCCAAACAACAAAGCACGCTCTTAAGTTTACTTCGATTTCAAAGAAAGAAGATCTTCTTTGCGGATTATCCAACTTTTTTTGTTCATTAGCAAAAAATAATAGAGGTTAAGAAAAAAGAAAAAAAGAGAAGAATAAAAGAGAAAAGGAAAAAATAAAGATAAAAATAAAAATTGAGAAAAAAAAGAAAAAAGAGAAAAAAAAAGTTGAGAAAAAAAAGAAAAAAAGGAAAAAAAAAGAATAAAAAAAATAAAGGTTGAAAAAAAAAAAAAAAAAAAAAAAAAAGAAAAAAAGAAAAAAAAAAAAAAAAAAAAAAAAAAAAAAAAAAAAAAGTTAAGAGAAAAAAAGAAAAAAAAAAGAAAATAAAGGTTGAGAAAAAAGAAAACGAGAATTTAAAAAAAATTGAGAAAAAAGATAAAAAATTTAAAAGATAAAAGATAAAAGAAAAATGAAAATTAAAAGTTGAGAGACAAATGAACATGGAGAGTTATGGTGTAGAGGGGCAAAAATGTATATGTTCTATACATAAAAAGAAAGGAAGGGTATTTTTTAAAGACTTTTCTTATGAGGGACATAAATTGAAGACCACTCATTTTTTAGGACACTCCATGTAATTTCCTGAAGTTTTTTCTATGTTATTTCACTATCCGATCTTGATCATGTTATTATGATAGTATTAATTTTAGTATTAGAATTTATCGCATTAGCTAGGTTTATTATCGTTCTTGCTTTGGCTCTATTTGTTCTAATCAATGATAAGTTTATTCTATGTTATTTCACTGGCCGATCTTGATCATATTATTATAATGTTATATCTAGTATTAGAATTAGTTTCGTTATGATATCGCTCTTGCATCTCACATCGAAAAAATATTTTACTCCTAGATATTCAATTAACTGAATGTGATTATTTATCCCGTCAGACTTAATATCGTTCTTGCTTTGGTTTTATTTTATGATAATTAACTGTAAGCTTATTCTTTGTTATTTCACTAGCCGATCCTGATCATGTTATTATGATATCATATCTAGTATAGAATTAGTTTCATTATGATATCGTTCTTGCAACTTACAACGAAATAGTATGTTACTTCTACTTAAGTGAATGCGATCATTTAACGCGATTATTCTTGCTTTGACTCTATTTCACCATGTACCAACAAGGCACGATAAGATAGTTATGATTTCGAATCGAGCTTTGTTAGTGGAGATTTTTTTTTTGAGGAACACTTTTAGCTTTTTTTAGTGAATTTATTATGTGTGAATCCAGATTAATCGAGTCTTGACTTAAGGAAAAAAAGAAAACGTTAGAATTGTAACTGAAACAATACATTGTGCCATCATCATTACAAGTTATTGGACGTTATGGTCTTTGAACAGACTCCAAAGTTAAAATAAGACAAATAATTAAAAAAATAAACTATTTTATAATAAATAAATAAATAAAAACAAAAGAAAAAGTATTTGAATTAAATAAAGATTGAATATCTTCGTTTTTCACGTTACAAGCAAACAATATCCATGATAAAATTGCTTTTTGAAAAATATGGATTAAAATTTTTTGGGAAAAAAAAATTGACAAACAAAAACTATTAATAAACACACATCTAGATGAGTATCTGTCCCTTGGCATTTTAAGAATTAAGTACTTTGGGATATTACAACATTTAAAGTATTGAGATTTTAGTATTTTTAAAAGTAGATTTTATGATAAGAGAGATCGGAAATAAAAAAGGAGATAATAAAAAATGAACTCACATTTAGTAACTCAATTTTGATTGACTATTTGAATTTCTACCTTGGCGAAAATTTAATTTAATTTTGTAATTCTTTCCCTCATTTCTTCATTCCTTACTAATGATTAAAAAAAAACTACTCACACCTATTCTGCAATAAAAAAAAAACTTTTTATGAATAAGATTAGACTACAATTTTTTTTTATTGCTTTGAGACCATATGATTTATTATTGGATATAACATGCATGGTTTAGTAATTTGCTTAAATAGTATTTCCTCCGTCTCAATTTATGTGATATCGTTTAACTTGACATAACGTTTAAGAAAAAAAATTCAAAACTAGTGGTCAAAAATAAATCTTAGATATCTATAAATCATTCCATTAAGGATAAACAAGAAATTTTAAAATTAAGTTATTTTTAATTATAAAAAGATGATATTCTTTATGAGACGAATTAAAAAAGTAATGATGCCACATTAATTGAAACAGAGAAAGTCAAACAATATAATTTTAATTGTGACGACAAAGTTTAAATTTTGAGAGTCAAAC
Source organism: Jaltomata sinuosa (assembly GCA_003996215.1). NCBI lineage: Eukaryota > Viridiplantae > Streptophyta > Magnoliopsida > Solanales > Solanaceae > Jaltomata > Jaltomata sinuosa. The sequence goes on from QJPP01007220.1 coordinate 928,133, forward strand.
AATTTAATTTTGATCGTGAATTCCGAATGAAATCTTTAAATTATTTGAAAATTACATAAAAAGTACTATGAGTCACAATGATTGACTATTTAAAAAACTTAGTATAAAAAATTATAATCAAAGAAAGACTTGTCTGAATTTTAAAATTCGAATTTGAAATGTGTTACATAAATTTGGACGGTGAGAGTACTATTATATAGATTCTATTTATATAATTAAATATATTTAGTAAAACTTTTATTTTTATATATAAGGTAAATTGAGACTAATTGAATATAATAATAATAATGACTGAATAATAATAAGTATAGAGAGAAAAAGAGAGAAAGCAAAAGAAAGAGAAAAGAGAGGGAGAAAAAAAGCATAGGAAATGGCGAAGAGAAAAAAGGAAGAAGAAGAAGAAAGAAACTCTTCTTGGGTTTTTATAAATTTTCTCCTCTTTCTCCTCCCCAACTCTTCTTTCTCTCTCTAGATCTATAAAAATCAAGTCTTGCCCACTTTTACTTTCTCTCTCTAGATCTATACATAGCTATATATATGTATGTGTACACTTGATTAGACATGAAATGGTACTAGGAAGCTGCTGTTGGTGACAAAGATTTGTTCTTTTTTGATCTTGTTAGCTCAATTTTTGGTGAGGATTGCTTTTACTTTAACTTCCCATGTGTTTTTTCTTGCTTTGTTGCTTTTCAATCTTGATTGTTCTTGTTTTATATGTATGTTTATGTTAATGTTTTTTAATTTTTGATTTGAGTCGAGGGTTCTATCGAAAACAGTCTAGTGTATAGGTGTAAGGTCTGCGTACATTTGCGGACCCCACTTGTGGGATTAGTGTATATGTTTTTTTTTTTTTAGTTCTTAAGGGGTTTCTTTGATAGACATGAAATGGTACTAGGAAGCTGCTGCTGGTCACAAAGATTTGTTCTTTTTTGATCTTGTTAGCTCAATTTTTGGTGAGGATTGCTTTTACTTTAACTTCCTTATGTGTTTTTTTTTCACTGGTCAGTTCTTGCTTTGCTGCTTTTCATTCTTGATTGTGCTTGTTTTATATGTATGTTTATGTTAATGTTTTTCAATTCTTGATTTGAGTCGAGGGTCTATTGAAAACAGTCTAGTTTATCTGTTCGGGAAAGGTAGGTGTAAGGTATGCGTACATCTGCGGACCCCACTTGTGGGATTAGTGTCTATGTTGTTGGTTTTTTTAGTTCTTGAGGGGTTTCTTCTCTTTTAAGTAATTGTTTTTGGACAATGATTTTGGTTGATGACCTAAAGTTTTGACCTTTTTTTTAATCTGTACTTGTAGTTGGAAAGATTTTGTTGATTTTGGGATTTACTTGAGCTGAGTGTCTTTTGGAAACAGCCTCTCCACCTTTACGAGGTAGGAGTAAGGTCTGCGTACACATCACCTTCCCAGACCCCACATGTGGCCTTACACCCCACTTGTGTGATTACACGGGGTATATTGTTGTTGTTGATTTTGGTATTCTTTTTTTGAACTGTGAACTTTTTTTTTGAAGCATCTTGTTCTATCGTTTGAAAGGTCAACTTATATTCCCTAGAAATAAACCAAAATTAAAAGGAATTTTTTGATTCTGAGATAGTAGAATCTGTCCTTTTTGTTTTCAAGAAAAATGAGAATTTCAATCTACAAAAGTACTTTTCCCGTTTGGCCATAGATTTTGAAGTTGAAACTTGAAAATTTGAGTTTTTGAAGTTGTGATTTTTGGAATTTGAAGTTGTGTTTGGACATATATTTTACTTGGAAAAGATTTGAACTTTTGTGAGTGAAAGTCCCAAAAATTTGAAAATATTTGAAGATCATATTTTCAAAATTTTATCAAATTTCACGACCAAACAGATATTTGAAGCTAACATTTTCAAAATCTGTGGCCAAACGCTAACAAAGTATGTGAATTTATTCGTAGGTTGCTCAAGACATAGTCTTTCTACTTTCCTTTTTCTATTTTGTCATTCTGTTGAGAATATTAGTATTTGTTCCCATCAGTCTCTCTGATATGTGCCTTTCCTTTTTCTATTTTGCCATTCTGTTGAGAATACTAGTATTTGTTCCCATCAGTCTCTCTGATATATGCCTTTCCTTTTTCTTTGAGAATCAGAAGATAAGTGTCCTTTTTGTGTCTTCTCTGTGTGGTGAGTTGTGTTTTTGTTATTGTGGTAATGATAATTCTTGGCTGTGCATATATTCTAATTTGTACAGTAAGTTAAATTCTGTCAATAAAGCAACTGCTTCGTGAACCTGCAAACGTGCCATTGAATTTAAGTTTTCATCAGTTGTCACAGAAGGTTGTTTTTTTCTGGGCTGCTCTAGATTTACAGTGATAGATTTTGCTTGATTTGTTGTGTTGTGTTGTGATACTAATGCTTGATTTTCTTCTCTTTCAGTTGGTATATATTGAACTACAAACATGAACATGAATCATCTGACTGTTGAAACTGAAGATATTCTTGCTAGCTTGCTCGAATTTGCAGCCAACAATGATATAGATGCTTTTAAAAGATGGATTGAGCGTGATCTATCCAGTATTCATGAGGTTGGGTTGTGGTATGGGCGCAAAAAGGGCTCAAGGCAAATGGTTCTCGAGCATAGAACCCCTTTAATGGTTGCTGCTATGTATGGTAGTATTGATGTTTTAAAACTGATTCTTTCTCTACCTGGAGTTGATGTGAATCGTTCTTGTGGCCGTGACAATAGCACTGCCCTTCATTGTGCTGCCTCAGGTGGATCTTTGAATGCTGTTGATGCTGTCAAACTGCTTATAGAAGCTGGTGCTGACCCAAACTTCAAAGATGCCAATGGTGATCGCCCTCTTGATGTTATAGTTATTTATCCGAAGGATCACACCGTGATATCTTGCCTAGAAAATTTGCTCAAAACTGATGCTATGGGAGATTGCAACCTGAGGGTGTCTATGGCCAGTTCAAACACAAATTCTCCTCCACTTTCGCCTTCTCTTGGAAATAGATCTCCATCTTCTGCTTCAGATACAACTTCTTCTCCGAGGAGTGCAAAATCTAGTGATCTCCCTGTGCCCTCTCCTTCAGAGAAAAAAGAATACCCTATTGATCCCTCCTTGCCTGACATAAAAAACAGCATCTACTCCACAGATGAATTTAGGATGTTCTCGTTTAAGATCAAGCCTTGCTCTCGTGCATACTCCCATGATTGGACTGAATGTCCATTTGTCCATCCAGGTGAAAATGCTCGAAGAAGAGATCCAAGAAAGTACCACTACAGCTGTGTACCTTGCCCTGAGTTTCGCAAGGGAGCCTGCCGACGAGGGGACATGTGTGAATATGCTCATGGGGTTTTTGAGTGCTGGTTACATCCTGCGCAATATCGAACTCGCCTTTGTAAAGATGGTATAAAGTGCGATAGAAGAGTTTGTTTCTTTGCCCACACGCAGGAGGAACTCAGGCCACTGTATGTCTCTACTGGTTCTGCTGTTCTGTCACCTCGATCAAATACTTCTGCTGCCAATGCAATAGATTTTGCTGCTGCAATGGGCCTAATACCAGGTTCTCCATCTTCAGTCTCTGTCATGTCTCCGTCAGCCTTCACTCCTCCAATGTCTCCCTCGGCTAATGGTGTTTCAAACATGGGCTGGCCACCACAAAATGTCCCAGCTTTGCATCTTCCTGGCAGCAATCTTCAGTCCAGTCGCTTGCGGTCATCACTAAATGCAAGAGATATCCCTGCTAAAGACCTGACTATGTTGTCAGATTTTGATGTGCAGCAACAGCAGCTACTAAATGGACTGTCTTGCTTATCCCAGTCCTGCATGAGTCCTAATTCTTTTAACCGTTCAGTTCGTCCTAAAACCTTAACCCCTTCGAATCTCGAGGATTTGTTCTCTGCTGAGGGCTCATCTCCTAGATATTCTGATCAAGCATTAGCTCAAGCTGTTTTTTCCCCTACCCACAAGTCAGCAGTTTTCAACCATTTCCATCAGCAGCAGCAGGCCATGTTATCTCCGATTAATACAAAATTTTCACCAAGAAATGTTGACAATCCTCTATTGCAGGGCTCTTTTGGAGTTCCATCATCGCGGAGTATGTCTCCCCGAGGAATGGAACCAATCTCACCAATGAGTTCCCGTGTCTCAATACTTTCTCAAGGTGACAAGCATCATCAATTCAGGAGTCTCAGCTCTCGTGATCTTGGCTCCAGTGCTGCCTCTGCCATTGTTGGCTCTCCGTCAGATGCTTGGCCAAACTGGGGTATAGCTTCGGGAAAGCCAGACTGGGCTGTCAATAGCAACGAGTTTGGTACGCTAAGGAGATCATCATCATTTGAGCTTGCCAACAATGGAGAAGAACCTGATCTATCTTGGGTCCAATCTCTTGTCAAAGAATCACCGCAGGAAATTAAGGACAAACCTGCATCTCGTGTATCAGTCCTTACAGGTTCTGGTGCAGACATCAGCGAAGGCTCAACATCAGGTTCCCAGATTGAACAATTTGATCAACTAGGTGCATGGGTGGAGCAAATGAAGCTTGATCAGCTATTAGCTCAGTAAAAACATCCTTACTTTTCATTTTACCGATCCTTGACATTATCAAAGCATAAGGTTTTGGAAATGCTCACTGGTTTTGATTCTTGGTGTTGGCTTGGGAGCAAGACAAATCAGAGAACAAGCCAGCAGATTATTTTTCTAATTTGATTTAAAGCAGGTATAAGAGAAAAATCGATTTACGCGAGTTTTCTCTCCAACATTACTGTATGTAGACTCTTACTCATAAGAAAATTTTACCCTTGTTTATTTGGATCAGTGTACTGAAAGCAGTTTGTCATTTTTTGTGACAATTATGTATTAACATGAAATTATTTCATCTGAATTTTGATTAATGTGTTGATTTTTTTGGTCCATACTCTTATTTTGGATGGAAAAAGAAACACAAAAAGAAGGTATCCTTCTGGTGTAGATAAGTATTTCTGAATTTTGATGTTGTTGTTTGGAATAATGTTAGTGCTAGTCTGCTATAAGGTGCTGTGTAAAGGTAGATAAGAAAGCTTTCTGATTAGATGTTGATGTAAATTTGGAACAAGAATTCCATATTCCTTTAGCATTGTCCTGGCCAGCTTGCGTTCATCTCGACTATCTTTCATGATATTTGCTACCTTCCACCAGTGAGTGCGCCTACCAAGGCTGAGACAGATAGAAAGATGAAAAGAAATCAACTGATGTTTTTCGACTCTGTTGGAATTTGAACTTTGGTTTCCAATAATGTCGGAGCTAGGATTTTATGCAGGGGGATTCAAAAAGCAATTTTTGAATTTGAATTGCCATTTTACTAGAATTTTCTCTTATGTTAGGGGGATTCAACTGTTTCTGTTTGTATATAATCAAAACTATTTAGCTTTTATGCTATTTGCATAGTATAATTTTTCAGCGAACGGTATTCAATTAAACCCCTTTTTTTCCAAGCTACCTTCACCATTGGTATTCAAGATTTTCATTCACTTCATTGACCACTTGATCACGCTCTTGGATGTGACACATTTATTCCATCCTTAAATCAATAAATTTATCTTGGAGAGTGATAGGATTCTTACTTACAATACATGGAAATGCTTAGCTGTGGACTTGTGGAGGATCCTAAAAGTTGGATGTGATGTTGTGGTGAATATTTTTTTTATTAGATTAGGAATAATGAATCCTTATATTCTAAGATATAATTATGATAGTGGAACTTCATGGCAATATATAATAGTAATTCATTAGATGCTGTGAACTTTTATGTGCATGTGGACTTTGGTATAAAGAATTTCTTTCGGCTAAAATATTGGTTTAAGTAACCCTACTCTAAACAAAGGTTTTTCTCATCGCGAATCAGTGAGAAATTTATATTATAAAACATGATTTTTTCACTCATTTCTCACCGAATTAACTCACCAAGAAAATACATGGTGGGAAACAGATTCTCACTAAAATAGTGAAAAACTTCCTAATTTTTCTATATGAAAACATTATTATTTTTTCTTTTCTCACCGATTCAATCAAAATATTTATGAGAATAGTCACTAAATATTTTTCAGTAATTCTTTTTTTAGTAGTATAAGTCCCTTTGGAGATATTATAAAATAAAAATGATACGTAGAAGATTAGCATGATCCTGCATGAGGATGATACATATATATTATTTAACCATGATTAATTGATAATGATTTAATAAAGGGAAAAAGCAAGATGTCCCTTTAGGTTGGTGGATTTATCCTTTTTCTTTATGTTCTTTTATTGATGAAAGTTATACCTTTGGTCTTGAATTAACCAAATGTCATCATATTTGAGAATATGTAAATGAAAAGGACTGAAAATTCAGTAGTTGAAAATAACTTTTTTTTTAAATGAATAATCATAAGCTAAAAAACTCATTTGTTTTTTTCTTAATTATGAGTCTCTTTAGGACAATGAAGAGGCAAAGTAGAGAAACAGATAGAAAAAGAAAATCATTTTTTTTAAATATTGGCCCTTTATAATTAAATTTGTGATGCCTTATGAGGGGTAATTAGTAATAATTTAATTATGATATTAAATTGTAGAGCTCAAGGAAAAGGAATTACTCCGTATTATGCATCAAACCTCTCTGTATAATATTCTGCTATAACAATCAAAAAATTACCCAGATAAACAACGTCGATTTTATTTGACGAAAAGAGTAACTATTATGATGCGATATAATTAAAGTAATCTTATAAAAAGAAAACAACTATCATATTCAATTCAACTAGGTTTCTGAAGTCAAATGTTGATTTGGAATTGACATGATTCCAGTTTCTTCAAATTAATTATAAATAAAATGGACATTTCATTTATTTATTTTATTTTTGTTTATTTGTTTGTCTATGAAGTTTTGAATTTGATAGGATCTTTATTGTTATTTTTTTCTTCTTTTTTTTTTCTGGTGGAAAAGTAATACTTTGACCATAACATAACCTTTTTTGGAAACATTACATCATTATAATGAAAAAATGTTGGAGCTAAGTTTCTTTTATTTAGTGAAAAAGAATAAATAATTGAGGTGTAGATAGAGGGGTTTCCTTGTGTGATAATAGTACAAATATTTGCTAATTTTTGGCTTTTTGAAAAAAATTGCTTTACCTCAAAGTGGAATTTTTTGGCTGTTAGAAAAACAAAATTGCTTTTGGGCCTAATTATACATTCATAAAGGGTGCTAGCTAATTAGACGGTCCATTAATTAGTCCAACTTTTGACTCTAACGATGTTTATATAAATACCATTATGAGTGTTGGAAGATGTATACTAAAAACCTAAAAACAGCTAAGGTTAGGGTTTATTCTGCATTCATTCTAGTACAAAGGGAATCCATCCACTTTGTGACGATTTCAACGACCGATAACACAAGTCGTGATTGCTACAGATCCAATTCCACTAAGGAGAAACCTAAAGACCTAAACTAGTATTTACATTCTTGAATACAATTAACATCTATAAATTTGAATTAGTCGAGTCGTAAAATAAATATCGAACATCGAGTAGGAAACCAAAAAGGATCAACCATACTCCTTGCACTACCAGTCTACCTTTAGCCTTTAAGGTCTATGACTTTAGACCTCTTGTTTTGTTAACTTATACATCTTTTGGCAAAACAAAAGTTCATGAATTTGGCCTAATGTTTCCAGCACATTAATGCTATATATGTACCTTGAAAGGACAAAAGGAAATTAATAGCAAAAGGGTTAGTTTTGTGCTGTTTTCTGGCTAGAGGATAGTACCTTATTTTATGAAAGGAACTTGACATTCAACTCACCACCCAGTCGTAATGGAATGGATGAGATTCCTTCGTCCTTAATTAGAAGTCTTGTATTCGAAATATCTTGGCATACAACACCTCCCCCCTTAATGGCACCTACGAGACACAAATTTAGATTAGTCGGACGAGTAAATTTCGATACTAGATGGAAGAACTTTCACTATCTAATTTAGAGGTGAAAATGATTTAAGTTTCTCTTTAGAGGTGAAACCAAAGCATTCAAGAATAAGTTAGGCATTCCTTGTATAGTAATGGTAGAAATCAGTCAGCTTTCCAACCATTACATGTGTTTTGTAACATTCATTATTTTTAGGTAGTGTAATCATCTTTCACCATCAAAATTCTAATTGGATCTATGACAAATTGACAATATCTTTTGCCAAACACCTTAATTGATTCTACTACCAAACATATGGAATGTTATTGCATAATTCATGACGGTCGTGTTCGGACAAGCTTACGCATACATCTTGGTTACTCCATCAGGTACCTGCTATCTGGCCATCATCGTAGTTAACAGACAACTCTGTCTACCAAGGCTGAGGCAGATAAGAAGAAATCACCTGGTACTTTTGCCAATACTGGAATTTAAACCTGAGACCTGTAGGCCTATATATAATACAATATATTTTTAAGGGTTCCTTGCTTGTTTCTTGGCATAATACGTAAACAAACACTCAAACTTGGTCTCAGCTGGCAAGTAAGCAACTCCAACTTTGAAAGTGCACATCTAGACACCTCAACTTGGTCTCAACTGGCAACAAATACTCCAACTCGTCCCCACTATGTCTCGTGAACACCTGACGTTGACGTGACACATATATTTTGGAGGTGTCTAGATCATCATTTTGTAAGTTGGAGTGTTTGACCGACACCATAGAGACGAGTTGGTGTGTCTAGATGTGAACTCTCAAAGTTAGAATACTTACTTGTCAGCTAAGATCAAATTTGAGTGTCCACTTATGTATTATGTATTTGCTATACTTGTTCATGGATGACATAGAAGTGGAATTTCTGCAAATAATACATCATTATAATGAACAAAAGTTGGAATGAGGTCTCTTTCATTAAAGAAATTGAGGTGTATCATACATATATTTGTGTATATTCCATTTTGAATGGCTTAGTCATCCTCCATTTTCACCATTCTACTTATAACATTTACTATGGTCTTAGACTATGCCAACCCCACTCCAGAATCTGTAAATGGAAATCTAACTTTGTGAGTGAATTTCTATCTTATTAATTAATGCACTCTGATAGTTCAAAAGTCGAGTTAAATGTCTGAATGGTCACTAAATTTATAGTAATTGTCCATCAACTATCACGTGATTAAACTTATAATATCTTATCAATTTATAATTGTTGCTACTATCAAACAACTTACTATAGGCATTCAACTCCCGAAAAGTCCCACAAACTGTCTGAAAGTGGAAAAAGAGAACAAAATTCTCATTATCGCGAATGTACAAGATTGAATCCAAAGGGGAAGAACACATTTACTAGTTATATCATCCACAATTACTTAAATCTCGAGACGTTCTTCGAACCAAAATTATATACTTTTATTAAGATAGGCTCGGAACTCTATGAATCGTGATTCAATTAAGATAGGGGGGATTTCTGTCATTGAACATTCTTTTTCTAAATAGAAGTTAAATCCATTTGTTAAAAAAAAAAAAAGAGATAGGAAATTAAATCCATTTCTATTTTTTTTGGTTAAAAAAAGTTAAATCCATTAATTATGCCCCCACTCCCCCACCCACCCCCAACCCCCACCTCATATATTTCCTCCTCAACCACATCCATAAATACGCCCTATAAATTTTCATGATATCTATTAATACACCACCTGTATGTGTCTGCTTGTGAAAATGGCAAGTAGTTTGAAATTTATGATTTTTAAAAATTATTATATATAATGCGTCAATCTTTTATAAAAGTGTATAATAGTATATAAAAAACACTTATACATAATTATGAGCTAAATCGTATATAATGCTATATACTTTTTTGTCTTATGACGTAATTTCAGCTTATCGAGGATATAACCTTAGATAGGAGGTTGTGAAGGACATGAATTAGAATAGAAAGTTAGTAGGTAGTAGTGCGTTAATTTGTTATTCATCCTTATTAGTAGTTGTAGTATTGCTCCGATAGTTTTTTGTCCATTGATTTCTGTTATTATTTGTTATTTCTTGTATCTCGACTATCATATTATTTTGTTGTAGTTACTGTTCTGTTACTATTTGTTGTTTCATTACTATCTGTTTTGTTATTGTCTTGTTACTATTTATTATTTTTCTTTACCATCTCTTATTTCTTGTACTTTGGTTACTTCCTTTTCTAGATTATTTTGCCCTTCAATCGAGGGTCTATTGGAAAAAACCTCTCTATATTTGATGTAGGGGTAAAATCTACTTACGCTCTAACCTCTCCAGATCCCACTTTGTGAGATTATATTGGGTCTGTGTCCTAAGTTTCTTAGTTTAACTTGGCACGAAATTTTAAAAAATAAAAGGAGATTATTTAATTTTTGGCCTTTAATTAAAAATGTGTTTAGTCCTATAAATTTTGTGGTGTTAAACTTATCAGGTAGAATGTTGTAATTGAAAAACTTAGTAAATATAGAAAAAAATATTTAGATAAACCAAAAATAAAAATAAAATACTTAAATTGAGATAAAGAAAATAATTTTTTTATATTAAATTATATGATATAAATATTTTCTCTCAACAAACATAAAATGTAATTTTCTCATTATTTTAAATAATAAATAAACTCAAAATAAAAAAAAGGAAACAAAAAGATAACCACGCCAAAGTAGTTATTTTAGGTGTTTTTTAGTTTAACCACTTGTGTAGTTGTAGTATTTAAATAAAACGAAAATACATTTTTAAATATTTATTTTTCAATCAAAAGTCAAAACCATCCAAACACGCCCTTATTACCCTCATTTCATCTTCTTTCAGCTCTCAGTCCAATTTTCTTGCTTCAGTTTCCGATTTATCTGTATAGATAAACGTATCTGCATTTCTTTTATACATACAAACATATATATATACACACACTATTTTGTGTGTGGGGTGGGGTGGGGGTACTCATCAATGGCTATTGCAGCAGCAACTGTTATCCTCCCTATTGGAGTTGTATTTTTCATTTCTGGTCTTTTCATCAATCTCATTCAGGTATTCCTTAGTACCCATCACTTGGGTTTCGCCCCCCCCCCCCTTTTTTTTTTTGTGTGTGTGTGTGTGCATTTTTTTTTTTTGGAAGTTTTTGCTTATCTGGGGTTCCTCTATTTCAAGAAAAAAAAAATGAAGTCTTTTTGTTTACCCCCTCTTCCAAAATAGTTGTTATGTTTCGGTTTTCGAGAACCTGATTAATTTTCTAATTTAAATTAGATTAGATTAGATTAGATTGAAGGAGAGCCTTGGAGTAACTAGTAAAGTTGTTGTAATGTGACAACAGTCTCTTGCAGAAATGCAAAGTAAGGCTGCGTACAATAGATCCTTGTGGTCGGGCCCTTTTCCGGACCCTGCGTATAGCGGGAGCTTTAGTGCACCGGGCTGCCCCTTTAAATTAGATTAGATTAATTCGATATTTAAACTTGAAATTTTAGATATTCAAAAACTATACCAAGCACCCAAGGGTGTAGGGTGTAGGGTGTAGGGTGTAGGGTGTAGGGTGTGGCGTAGTGGTCAATGAAGTGAGTTAAAGAATCATGAGGTGACACCGCAATCATTAAAAAGAAGCTACACCAAAAGTACTATAAATTGCAATTTTGGTCATATTGATATGATGAAAAAATACAATCTTCCGTTTTAATTTGTTTGTCCTACTTTCCTTTTTAATCTCTTTCAGAAAGAATGTCTCTTTACTTCTTTTTGTTAGTATCTCTTTACCTGACATGTTTAAGATTACCTTTGATACATTTAACATATTTTTAATTTAAGACCACAAGATTCAAAAGTTATTTGCTTTCTTAAACTCCGTCAAGCTAAAATAGGACAAACGAATTGAAACGGGTGGAGTATTAAAACGTTGGTAAAAGTTCATATCGTTTGACTCTCAAAAAGGAAATTGTGACAAGTATTTTGGAACGGAGGGAGTATCTATCTTTGGTTTGTTAAGTTTAATGGCAAATGCAGTATATACTACTACTAGTATTTAGATAACCGTACATAATTAACTCTGTTTGTTCTTTATTTTGCTTTTCCTTGTTGAATACACGTATGAAATTGGTGAAATGGATTTTGATAAGGTGTTGAATTCCAGGCTGCTTGCTTTGTCCTTATACGGCCATTTTCAAAGAATACATACAGGAGGATCAATAGAATTTTTGCAGAACTTTTATGGTTGGAGCTTGTGTGGCTAGTTGATTGGTGGGCTGGTGTAAAGGTAATTCACTTCGATATATACTTTTTTTTATTTCAATAAGTTTATAGTTTTCTAATGATTTTGAAACAGGATAAGAGTTCATTTGTTTATATGCCAAGAAGAACAATAACACATACGTAGTGTAATAATTCCACAAGTGGAGTCTGAGGAGGGTAGGATGTACGCAGGCCTTAGCCGCCCTACCTTTGTGGGGGTAGAGGGGTTGTTTCCGAATGTAAATGTAAAAAGTGATGCCAAGAATGTAAATGTAAAAAGTCACATTCTTGGCGTATAAACCAATTGCCCAAACAAAAGGAAAGAGAGATAGAAAGAATTAAGAGGAACAAGGAGCTCTTTTCTTTTACATAATTGTCCTGTCATACTAGGATTTGTACTCAGTGTTTGGCATCTCATCTGAAAGTAATAAAGAAATTTAATGTTACAAGTCACAAACCTTTACAAAGTGCGGGAATGAGGACATGAATTATGGATATGGATTATCTAAGATAATTTCTTTTTTCTGTTCTATGCTGCTATGATGATTAGGCTTGTAATTTTTGGTATACCATCTATTTCATGATATCTCATTTGATTAAACGCAGTTATGTCAGTAACTGCAAAGTATAACATGTACACGAATTTTTCTTATTAAAAGAACTACATGTACTAATATTTCACCTCTTGAATGTCTTTTGAGGCAGGGTGTGTCTGTTACCATAAGCCTTTCTTGTACTTAGCAAGTTTTATAGTTTTGAAAGAGTAGCCTGTTTTGTTGGCTTGCAATTCTTATTAGCTTTCTGGACCAATGAGATTTGTGTCATTTTCGTGAAATGGTCCTTCCTGTGACATTTGCTTTCTACACAACTTTTGTTGTGACATTCTGCTCATTGTCTCAACAATTTGTGATCCCAAAAAAAGCATAAGACACCAACAGAATATTTTGAAATTGAAGTTACGCAACCATGACAGTGTTGTGAATGCAATCAATATATGGGGGTTAGTTCATTTCGCTAGAATGGGTTTAGCCACATTCTGAGAATGTGCTGTAATTATGTATAATAATTCCATAATCTAACTTCATTGAAATATTTGTATGCACTGCTGTTAGATTTGTTATGTTCCTTTCATTGTGCTTGTTACCCTTTTCCTGAATATTTTGTGTGTTTCTCGTTGCTTTCGTGTCACACTTTACCTCTGTTTTTACCAAAATTCTGGATTGATCTCTTGGAAAATGGCAAAGGTTCTACTGATTTGAGATAAGAAGGGGAATATTATATACTTTTGATTTGCTTTCTGTCAGTTTCTTCTTATGTGTGCCACACGATACTTCTTTTCTCATTGACGAGTTAATCTGGTTGCAGATTAAATTGTACATGGACCCAGAAACTTTTAGATTAATGGGTAAGTTGGATTCCATTTGCCATTTTACTCTACTGGTGTTCATAACTTATATTTTGTCAGGTTTCTTGAAGTAATGCTTATTGCTGGTCTGCTGGTTGAACTTTTCAGGTAAAGAACATGCCCTACTGATAGCAAATCACAGAAGTGACATTGATTGGCTTGTTGGATGGGTCTTAGCTCAGGTTTGCACGATAATCGCCACTGTTTATGCTGAAACCTTAATCAAACAATCTGCTCTATGCAAACGTATCCATGTGATACTTGTATATCTAACTCCGTGCATGTCTCCTATTTAAGTTTTTGTATATGGATTTTAAACTTTTAAGTAACTAGTAAGTTTTACAGGAACTTTACTTTTGCACTGAAACTTTATTTTGATAAATGTTGTTCTGCATGATGGAGATGTGGTTTCATGCGATAACTAGTAAGTATAAACATTATCAATTGACTTCTGTTTGTTGATTCTTGGATCCTTCAATTGCAGCGATCTGGTTGCCTTGGCAGTGCATTAGCTGTTATGAAGAAATCTTCAAAATTCCTTCCTGTAAGTGTTCGAGTAAATGTTTTCTTTTCATCAGCTAAGTGTTTGGAGTGAATGTCATAAAGATTTTCGCTCTTCTTTTTGACCGAAAGCTAGTTGCTGTCCATTCCCCACTAAATTTTAGAGGAGAGAAGCTCTCAGTTCCAATATTATCCTGCAATTTCTTTGTGATTATGGATACTGGAAGAGTGATGGCTTTCTTTCTTGTGGTTTGGAGTTTTATAAGTTCATTGTGCATAAGATGGAGTGAGGAAGCAATAATGTTTTAAATGTATGGCCTCCATTGGAGTAAATTCTAACCTCAAGGGGAAAATGCTTATCTGCATTCATTTGAATATGGTGGTATACTGTTAACAGGATGGAAAAATGATCTTAGCATTTTGCGCTCTTGTTTCTGTTAATGAATGCTGCTAATTCTCCTTGAAGTTTCTATTATATGGGACTCTCCCAGTTTATTTCTCGAACTCAATCTCACTACTAAGGTCAGTAATCTTATGCATTATGCAGGTACTTGGTTGGTCCATGTGGTTTTCCGAGTACCTGTTCCTTGAAAGAAACTGGGCCAAGGATGAAAACACGTTAAAGGTATTAAGCCCGATTGGTTTAGTCATTTATTGCCACATTTAAATATTTGAGCATCTTTATATCCAAATACTTTTAGTACTACAAAACGCACATATCTTGATTTATATTTCTCTTTCTTTTGGCTTGTTGATGAGTGTCCGGGATTGTTTTGTGTTTGTTGATTTATAACTATTTGTAATTTGATACTCATGTGGTCCAATTTGCAGTCAGGCCTTGAACGGCTATGGGATTACCCACAGCCTTTCTGGCTGGCACTTTTTGTTGAAGGCACTCGCTTTACACAGGCAAAGCTTTTGGCTGCTCAAGAATATGCAGCCTCAGCAGGGCTACCTGTTCCAAGGAATGTGTTAATTCCTCGTACTAAGGTAGGCACCAAACTTTACCTGCTTTCTCCGACTAAATCATATTTATTGAGCTAGAGTTTGTATATTGCATCTCTATACTTGTCAATATGAAGGATGGATCTGTCTCTGTAGTGTATCGGGCTATTGGCCAAAGCACCTTGTGCACTAGTAATCCTCTTATTTTTACTTATTCGAACTATTCTCTCTTTTCTCTAACTATCTTTCTGCTTTTCCAATTGGTTATTTTGATTGCTTTATACTCGAAGTTCATTTCTATTTGGAAGATATATATATATTGTATCTGAGCTTGAGCCAAGGGTCTTTCGGAATCAACCTCTCTATCTCAACAAGGTAGGGGTAAGGTCTGAAGAACTCAACAAAATAATAAGCTCAATACAAAGGAATTGTAATGGAAGAGTCGGAGGAATATTTTGCAGAGAAAGGAAAAACTAGACAACTATGAAACTAAGAGAACTAGCACGTACTGAATTAAATAACAAACTAACAACTAAAGCTAAAAAATAGCTATACTGCAGACTTGGTCAAAATAAATCAGGACTGATGTTGTACAGTTTAACACCCCTTCTCGACATCAGCTCTGTCTTAACCATGCCTAGCTGCTGGCAGAAAGTTTCCAACTTGTTGACACTAAAGTGAACAAGTCTGCAATTTGATGTTCTGTTTTAATATGCTCCAAACCAATCTCTCCTTGCAACACTTTTTCCCTGATAAAGTGGTAATGTATCTCTACATGCTTAGTCCTTGCATGGAAAACTGGATTTTCAGCCAAGCAAATTGCTGACTGATTATCACAGTACAAAGGAACTGCATAGTCTACTGGTTGTTGTAAATCCTTCATCAGCTGCATAAGCCATGTACTTTCTTGAGCTGCAACTGCTGCTGCCCGGTACTCCGCTTCTGTTGTTGATAAAGACACAATTGGTTGCCTTTTGCTGCACCATGAGACTGCTCCCGATGCAAGCATAAATACATATCCCGTAGTTGAGCGTCGAGTATCATGATCTCCTCCATAGTCAGCATCACGATAACCAAAAAGCTTGCAGTCTTCACCTTTCTTATACAAAATACCATAGCCAAGTGTACTTTTCACATATCTCAAGATTCGACGAACTCCTTCCAAATGAGACTTCTTTGGATTTTGCATGTAACGGCTCATCACACCAACTGTGTAAGAGATGTCGGGTCTTGTTAAAGTTAAGTAGATTAAACTACCCACCAATTGCCGATTCATTGTTGCATCTTCCAAGTCTTTCCCTTCACGAGAACACATCTTAGCATTTGACTCCAGAGGTGTTGAGATTGGTTTGCAGTTGAACATCCCAAACTTCTTCAACAGATCTTTGGAATATTTTTGCTGATGCAGACAAATTCCTTGTTCACTGCGATCAACCTCCAAACCAAGAAAATGATTGAGCTGTCCGAGTTCCTTCATCTGGAAGCGTACTGACAGATTCGTCTTTGTTCGAAGAATTTCTTCTTCACAATCTCCTGTTAGGATTAGATCATCCACATATACTAGCACAATAGCTAGTTTTCTGCCAAAAACTTTCACAAACAGGCTGGAATCTACCGGTGCTACTGAATAACCACTATGAGTAAGAAATTCAGAAATCTTACCATACCATGCCCTTGGCTCTTGCTTTAATCCATAGAGTGCCTTTCGAAGCTTACACACATACTCAGGATGATCTTGACTCTGAAAACCCATTGGTTGACACATGTAGATCTCCCGATCCAACTCTCCGTGCAAAAAGGCATTCTTTAATAGGTTCCAATCTTTACTAGCTGCAAGTGCAAGTAGAACCCGGACAGTAGTAAGCTTTGCCACTGGACTAAACGTTTCATCATAATCTAGTCCATATTGCTGAGAAAACCCCCGAGCTACAAG
Organism: Jaltomata sinuosa; assembly: GCA_003996215.1. NCBI lineage: Eukaryota > Viridiplantae > Streptophyta > Magnoliopsida > Solanales > Solanaceae > Jaltomata > Jaltomata sinuosa. The sequence continues at coordinate 945,087 of QJPP01007220.1, forward strand.
ACGAGCTTTGTGCCTTTCAATTGATCCATTTGTGTGACGCTTTATCTTGTAAATCCATTTGCAAGAAATAGGTTTGACATCCCTTGTCTTTGTCACTAGCTCCCAAGTTTGATTTTGTTCTAGCGCAGCAATTTCCTCCTCCATAGCTTTTATCCACTCCGGATTCTGGAACGCTTCCTCAAAGGTCTCTGGTTCTTTTTCGTTTGCTTCTTCTACTATGGCTGCATTGGCATACTTGGGATTTTGCTTTCTGGTCCTTGTTGACCTTCTAAGTGAAGGTGGTGCATTTGCTCCACTAAGCTCGCCTTTTTCACCTAGTTGTTCGTACAAACCATTTTGCCAAGGATTTTGATTTGCGTCTTCTTCAACACTATCTTCAGTAGCTACACCTTCAGCTTCATCTGGACTCAACTGGATATGAGACGAGTCTAACACATCTTTTAAAACTTTTGAATCTGCCAACAGTTCTTTGTCTGAAGACCACCATGAAGAAGCTTCATCAAATATCACATTCCGAGAAATGTAACACTTCCCCGTTGTTGGATCACAACATCGCCACCCTTTTCTTTGATTGTCATACCCTACAAAGATACACCTAACAACCTTCTTGTCCATCTTGCTACGTAAATGATTAGGTACAAATACATAGCAAACACATCCGAAAACACGAAAATAGCTAACTGAAGGTTTCATGTTCCACAACTTCTCAAAAGGCGAAAGAAAACTTAACCTTTGTTGGGGAAGTCTGTTGATCACAAAAGCTGAAGTCTTCATAGCTTCCGCCCAAAATTGTCCCGGGATATTTTTCGCGTGAAGCATGCTCCGACAAATTTCTGCTAGGTGTCTGTTCTTCCTTTCTGCTACTCCATTTTGTTGTGGCGTATTTGGACATGTGAATTGATGATGTATTTGATACTTCCAAAGGAATTCAGAAAATTCATATGAGGTATATTCCCCACCATTGTCAGTTCGCAGGGAAAGAATTTTCTTACCAACCTCTGCTTCAATAACCTCTTTGAATTCTTTGAATTTTAAGAATGTATCAGACTTCTCCTTTAAAAAATAAACCCACACATACCTGGAAAAGTCATCAATGAAGGTCAACATATATTTCATCCCACCAACAGAGACTTGCTTCACAGGTCCGAACACATCTGAGTGAATTAACTCTAATGGTTCCTTGGCTTTATATTTTGACTCCTCATATGGCAACTGATGCGCTTTACCATACTGGCAGCCTGCACATATTACATCTGTCCTTACTGAAAGTTTGGGAAGACCTTTTAACATTGACTTCTCCATCATGACACTAAGTTTAGAGTAGCTAACGTGACTCAACCGCATGTGCCATAAGTTTGCCGTCTCGTTCTTCCTCATCTTGTCTACATATGCAGTTTCTGCCGACATTACATAGACTGAATTCAACCTCGGCCCCTTCATCATTGGCTCTTCTTTAATCTCAAGCTGATGATATAGCCTTACATCTTCCGGCCCAAACAGAACAAAAAGACCCGAAGATGTTAGTTGTGCCACTGAAAGAAGATTTTTCTTCATACCTGGGACATGATACACATTTTGAAGCGGCATCAATTCAGTACAATTCTTTGGGGACACCACAGTCTTACCGATGTGAGCTATTGGTAATTTTGTGTCATCGGCTGTCACCATCTCACGATTCCCTTTGTACTCGGACAAATTTTGCAACTTATCCATGTCACCTGTCATGTGATTTGAGCAACCTGAATCAAAAATCCAATCCTTCCCATAGTCAATTTGATTGGATGTTATAGCTGTAAAGGCTAGATCCTCATATTCTTCAACAAAGAAAGCCTCAGCATCCCACTCCTCTTCAACCTTGGAAATGGCAGCATTACTTTCCATAATCTCTACAGCGAATAAAGCCTCAGCATCCCACTCCTCTTCAACCTTTGAAATGGTAGCATTGCTTTCCACGATTTTTTTCTTTGACCTGCAATCTTTGGCCATATGTCCTTTCTTCTCGCAATTGTAGCACTTTCCTTCAAACCTCTTATTTTTGCCCCAATTGTTCTTTGAAGCTCCCCCTGGACGGTAGCTTCCCTCTCCTTGATGACTTTTTGCCTTATCATCGTTTCTTTTAAATCCACCTGCGTTGTACTGCTTGGAGTTCCCTCTGCTTTTGTTGACGTAGAGCGCTTACTCCTCGCCTTTTTGTGAAACTCCACTCATTTGCTTAGCCATGGCTTCTTGGCCAGCAAGCATATTCTCAAACTCAACAAGTGATGGTTGATTTTGTCATCCCTGTACTGCAGTAACAAAGCTTCTGTATTCAGATCTCAAACCATGAATGATTATTCTTTTCATCCTGGTTTCCCCGATTGGAGCCGTTGGTTCCAATTCTGAAATTTCACGACATATCGACTTCACTTTGTGAAAGTATTGCGCAATGCTCATATCGTTTTGAGCTATCGACAATAACTCACTTTCTAAAAGTTGTAGTCGTGTGTCATTCTTCTTTGAAAAGAGTGCAGCCAGCGTGTCCCAAGCCTCCTTTGGTGTTCCAGCATCTCGTATATGTTCCAACACGTCTTCTTCAATGGTGGTTTTGAGGGCAAATAACACTTTGCCTGCTTTAACCTTCCATTTCTTCAATGTGCCATCAGGTTCTTCTGCCCCTGGTTTGCTTTCACTTCCATTAACGACCTCCCAAAGATCTTGACCTTCCATATAGGAAGTCATACATGTCATCCATGTTTTGTAATTCTGATGGTTGAGTTTCTTAACTCCACCTATGGAATGAAAATCAGTCATTGTTTCCTGTAAAACAATTAACTTTGTTGAAGAGAATGGTTGCTGGCACCAACAGCTAATGTATGTTCTGTGTGGCTTCTCTTCCTCTCCTTTAGACCTGGCTCTGATACCAAATGAAGAACTCAACAAAATAATAAGCTCAATACAAAGGAATTATAATGGAAGAGTCAGAGGAATATTTTGCAGAGAAAGGAAAAACTAGACAACTATGAAACTAAGAGAACTAGCACGTACTGAATTAAATAACAAACTAACAACTAAAGCTAAAAAATAGCTATACTGCAGACTTGGTCAAAATAAATCAGGACTGATGTTGTACAGTTTAACAAGGTCTGCATACACTCTATCCTCCCCAGACCCCACCTTTGGGAATACACTAGGTATGTTGTTGTATATCGTATCTGAGGTCGGATGCCATCACACAAATGTGTGTTGGTTTACTGGCACTCAAGTCACGGCCAACATAGGTGACAAGTCTGGGAAAACACAAAATATGCAAGATTTTATTCCCAAAAACTAACCCCTCCCCCTCCAAAAAAAAAAAAAGTAAGAACGTTAAGATAAACCAGTTGAGGAAGCGCGAAGGAGTTTTAATGGCGTAAGAACTAGTTAAAGACTGTAGGTTTCTTTGTAGTGTTTGAAGCATATGGGAACTTATCGGACTTGTCAGTGATATGTTTAAAATGAGAACGGAGAAGACAACTACACGGAATGGTGGAATAACATCTTTAGTTTGAAGGAATCAGGTAAAACGGACCACTGATATTTCCTCGGATGATAGCCGTCATAAGTAGGTTGATGCTTTCAAATTCAAGCTATTACATAAATCCTGCAGACAAACTAACTGAGGTGCTGCAAGAGATTCTCTATAAGTTTGTAATGACCTAAGTTGGTAATGCTGTCACATTTTGCCTTGCTATCTATTAAGGGATTGTCTTGTCGAAACCAAATTTCATTTATTTGATTATTTCGGATTTCAGGGCTTTGTCACAGCAGTAAGTCATATGCGCTCATTTGTTCCAGCTATTTATGATGCAACAATTGCCATTCCTAAAAGTTCTCCAGCACCAACAATGCTGCGAATCTTAAAGGGTCAATCTTCTGTGGTAAGCAAAACTGTCAATAAATTGGAATTCTGGTATTGTATCAAAATATCCGCTACTCATTTATGGCTTCTGCATAACAAGTTATAACTGTGTTTATCCTTCGATAAAATTCAAAAAAGGCGTAAGCTATCCCAATTTTTTAAGTAGATGGTGCATTTGGTTGCATTTCTTGAGATCCTGATCCACATTATGTGTTCCTGTGCAAGAGAAAAGGCGTTATGTTTCGTTTGCAATGTTTATTTGTTATGGTGCAGGTTCATGTGCACATCAAGCGCCACGAGATGAAAGATCTACCAGAAAATGATGATGACATTGCTCAATGGTGTAGAGATATCTTTCTGGCCAAGGTTACCTTTCTTTCTTGTTGAATCTCCATAGGAAACATCTACCGTATCTCGAAAATCTAGTGTTTAAAAAAAATATTATAAACTTTTTCTACCTCTTGTTTGTGAGCTCTGACGGATTTTCCATCTCCCTAAATGAGTCTTTACCTTGTTTCTGGCTTTATCTTGTCACCAGGACGAGCTGTTAGACAAACATATTGCCGAAGACACCTTTGGAGAACAACAGCTGCAGAATGTTGGCCGCCCGGTGAAATCCTTTGTGGTAAGAGACATGCTGGCTAAACTAGATAAATTCTGCATACAGTTTTTCTTTTCTTTCTTGAAAACCGAGAAATCTTCGAGGGTCAGTGGTTGCACGATTTGAAACTCAGTGGATATTGGGTTCGCCTCTCTATCTTCTCCACTTAAACGTGTACCTAACCCGCACATCACACCAGAGGTGGATGTTAGCATACCGACACCAGACTAATCTGCACCCAGTACTTTTAACGCAGATCATAAATTTCTTTGTAAAAACTCACGAAGATTACAACAAATAGTATATATGAACCATAACTTTAAAGATATATAATGGGTTCAATGCCGAGAACCTTAAATGTTAAACCCATAAAACTTAGCCTCACGCACTGCGCTCTTACCACTTAATGCCAGGCGTTAATCTGCAGCATGGTTCGAATTCGTGACAGGCAAACCTAATCCACACGTCACGTTGTTGCGCTCTTATCACTACTCCATAGCTAAATTATTCCAAACTATGCACAGTTGAGTTCTTTTATTTGTCCAGCAAACTAATTTGATCTTTTTCGAAATAACAGGTTGTTGCATCTTGGGCATGTGTTCTCATATTTGGTGCTGCAAAATTCTTACAATCAACAGCATTACTGTCTTCATGGAAAGGTCTTGCAATTTCAGCTGCTCTTTTAGCTGTTGTTACAGTTCTTATGCAAATCTTGGTTAGATTTTCTCAGTCAGAACACTCAACACCAGCCAAGACAAATAGTAAGAATCAGCAATCAAGAAATGGACGAGAAAAACAACACTAGGGGTCGTTTGGTACGTGGGATGAGTATAATTATTCCGGGATAAAATTTTGGTATTAACTTTATCTCATGTTTGGTGTAAGGTATTAGTTGATTTCAAGACTGTTTTATCCCACTATTTGTACTAAAATGGTGTGATTATTATTTCGTATGGAAAGTGAGATAAAATAGTCCCATGGGATATCTCTACTTATTACGGAGCAACCTAGGCGGATGAGAATACTCTTGTGTGTATGATGTTTGGCAAAAATTGTTCAATTTCGAATAGTTAAGGGTAAAATTGGCCCTTTCCTTTTGTCGCGCTTTACGGCGGGATTAGGCCTGGTGGAGTCTTGAAGCACCATGTTTGTCGTAGTATTAGCTTTATATACGTAGTTTCTTGCTTTTGATATATGTACGTCTATTATGTTTCAATTACCGCATTATTCTTAAGAGACTTTTCGGTAAGAGCTTCTCTCTATCTCCTGTTCATACAGTCTTAACTGTTAGAATTTGCTTTGAATTTCCTACTTTAGCTGATTTTCTACCATAATTAGAATTACGGTGGAAAAGGTTTCCTTGTTGGAAAAGATGTCTTCCATATTTGATTTATTCTTTTTTCGAGAAAAAGTTTTGGACTTCTGTAGATTGAAAATCCTTTCTTTCCGACCATAACACAATATCATTCACAATATAGTCATCAAAGAGTCTTGTTTAGAGTAGATTCTCTCAATAGTTTTATGCTTCTTTTAGTATAGTTTTCTTTGTCGTGATTTATCAAACGCCATGGTTTGCAATTATTAGCTTGCGCGACACCCTATCATTTTCGACCCCAACACTAACCTCCTCAGATCCTATTTGTGAGTCTACGAAATAGGAATAAGATTTGTGTACACTCTAACTTTCTCATATTTCACTTGTGAAATTACACTGGCTATATGTTGTTATTGTATAACGTGAAAAAAGAAAAGAGTATATATCACTAGAAGTACAGAAATATAATCAAAATTAAAACACATAATTGACGAATAATTTTATTTCAATTTGAGTATTGAATGCATACATTGACAAAAAAGAAAAATTATAGAATCAAATCAATATTTTTTTACCAAAAAAATAATTAATTAAAGCATGAAACCATTTTGAGAAGTTATAATCCTCATCAAATTTAGTGCTTCATCAACAAAGAGACAAGAGAGAGTAGCAAAGACATTCCAATAACAGTACCAGAAACTGCCAAGGAAAATCCAGCTCCGGCATCCGGCGACGGAGCCGGCGACATCTCAGGCACCTGTGCGGTGGCAGCAACGGCGGCGAAAATCACAGCAAGCACAAAAGCCTTGAAGATGCTAACTTGCGCCATTTTTTTAATTAATCTGAATAAAAAGCAAAATCGAAAAGTGTCTAATTGAAATACTTACAATGTTTGTGTTGTTGGAGATTTGTCTGAAAGGTGAAGGGTATTTATAGGTAGTGAATTAGGAAATGTGGGCTGAGAAATAGGGGCAGGCATGTTATGGCATGTTTCGGTATTCAAAATTTGACTTCGGTAATTTTGGTTTTCGATTTTAAAAATATTATATCACTAACACCTTACACATGTAGAAATATTAAAAAAAAAAAAAGTACAAGTATGCAATTCCTTTCGTTAATCAAGTGCACAAAATAATATTTCAATCAAGATAGAGTAGTCAAAGTTTCAATGTCTAGATAATTATTTTGTACTAATATTATTTTTTAAATATTTATGATAATATTTATAAAAATTGTATATGTAATTATATACTCCTATATGATATTCAATATTTTGAATACCGATATTCTTCTTAGAAATACAGAATTATGTGCCGAATAAATAATAAAAAAAAAACACTCTCTCTGTCTCAAAAAGAATGACATGTTTTGATTTGACACAGAATTTAAGAAAATAAAAAAGACTTTTGAATCTTATAGTCTTAAATTAAAGTTACATCAAATGTACCAAAATATCATTTAATCTTGTGGTCTTAAACATGTCATGTGAAAAATTGAAACTGAAATATTGCTAAAAAAAGAAAAAAAATCATTCTTTTTTAAACAAACTAAAAATAAAATAAAATCACTCTTTCCGCTCTTTTCGAAATGAAAGGAGTAACAAATATCATAATACAATATTCGATATTTACCGTACCATGTCCACCTCAACTGAGAAGTGGAAAAGTCCAACTCAAATTGTGTTTGTTTTGGGGGGCAGTGGACGGTGGTGCTAATGATTGGAGAAGATAATGGGCAATAATGTCCATGAGTCGTTTGGTTCACTTTACTAATTATTTATGATGCAAGAATTATGTAATGAAGAAAATAAATTATATTCTTCATAATAACATCATTTGTTCAGATATTTATTTTATTGTTATAGTGAAATTTTAATTTATCAAAATTTGAAGATGTTATTTTAGATAAGAAGTTGTGGAAAATACGAATTAGAGTAGAACGTTAAGATGTAGTAGTATGTTATCTCGCCATCCATCCATATTAGTCGACTAGTTGTACAAATTGATTTTATAGTTTCTTGTCCTTCGATTTTTGTTACTATTTAATGTTTCTTGTATTTTGATTATCTTATCATTTTATTGTAGTTGTTATTCAAAATGTTTTGTTATGCTTTCACTTTCATTCTTTTTTTTTGAATTGTTTTTCCTTGAGTCGAGGGTTTATGGAAAACAATCTCTTTACCCCTACACTCTACCTTCTTCCGCATCTCACTTTGTGGAACTACATTGAGTATATTATTCTTGTTAATCAGAATTTACATAGTTTGCAACTTGAAAAATTAAAAAGTGTCACATAAACTGAGACAAAGAAAGTAATATAACATGAAAAGTTAGTTAAAATAATTTGATTATTATTGTAAAATATTATTATAGAGGAATAGAAGACGACTATCATAGAGAAGCGTAGTTGTATATGAAAATTATTGTATATGGCCACTTTATAAATGTGGTTGAGTTGCCAAAAGATTACTTGGAACTACGCCAAAAGTTTAAGGCAAAGACCCTTTATCTACTTAGAGCTTGTTTGGATTGGTTTATTTTAAGCTGCTTTTTTTAAGTTGAAAATTCCAGCTTTTAGCTTTTAATTTTTTTTTTGCTATTTTGACTTAAAATTAAGTGTCCAGAAGCACTTTTTTACCTTATCCAAACACTATAAAATAACTTTAACTTAAAAAGAACTTCAAATAAATCAATCCAAAAGGGTTCTAGTTGGTGTCATGATGTTAATTGCTAGAATTATGATTATAGTTTTGTTTTGGTTCTAAACTTCTAATTTAAAAGAGTGGAAAGCAAAAAAGAAGTTATGTGCTGCACGACAAGACAGACCCTTGTCTATTGGATATATCTCTCAAAAATGCTTTATACAACTTTGATAGTTTCAATCGAGGACATGAACTTAAATAGAAAGATATAGAGATTGAGAATCGGGTATTAATATTTAATAAAGAAGGATTACATTTTACGGCGTAAATGAGAGTAAATAGTCATAAATCTCTTCTATAATATTTTTTTAAAAAAAATGTAAAAAAATATGACGATTAATTTGAGACGGAAGGAGTACTACTATTCTTAGCTTTGGAGTTTGGAATGTTATAAAGACAAAACTTCTAAAAACTTGATAACGTGCATAGGAGAAATTGGCTATGGTCTACTTTGTTATTTTCTCCACTTAATTCAATTCAAATGAAATCAAGTCACACTAGTCTTGAAGAATTTAATTAAGATATCTAAATCTAAATATATGGAATATCTAAATCTTGAATTCTTGTATTTAAATTTGAATACTAATCGTTTATGTGGTAATTGTGCGGTAAAACGGGTGACGATGAATGCTTGAAGTAGATATTTATATTTTTTCATATTTTAATTTATGTGACATAGTTTGATTTAATTTAGAAATTAAGGAAGAAATACACTTTTTTACAACTTATAATTTCAAACACGCCATAATATTTTTACTACTATATTATAAGTGGCAACAAAAGCAGCTCATGGTCGACGTGCTTACCTACCATGAGGGCTTATTGGTAATTTAAAATAAAATGTTGCTTAAGAGTTGTGCATTTTGAAGCATTGAGAGTTGTACTTTTGTCCTGTGAGCACTGAGCAGTACTACTTTTTTGGGTTTGTTTTTATCGTTGCTTTTTTATATTATTGCAGTACTTGGTTGGTATATTTTCGTAAATATATCAAATTTGGAGACTGTTTAATGACTGAAAAAGGGACCCCACACACTTTCTTTAGAGTATATTTTTGGATGGATGGAATACGTATAGGTAGCAAATACATTCTGCTCTCACTCAAAGTCCTTTTTTGTTCATTTTACGGGAAAACAACAAGGAAATGTCCAAATGGGCTTTGATAAAAGAAACGGTGGAATCGATAGATCCTTTTGTTTCTGCTAATATTTGAACCTGAGACCTCATGGTTCTCAACCTACTTCATTAACAACTAGGCGCGTGCCCTTTGATCCTTTTTTCATGTTATGAGTTTTGCTCAATTAACCCCCAAAAAATCTGCTCAAAAACCGTTGTTTTTCTTTTAGTATTCAGGTAAGTTAATTTCCAGATTATAAATGTACTTTACGGGAGCAATCACCTTTTATTTAACAGAATTATCAAATGGAAAATAAAGAATCCAACTTTATACTCAAAACAAAATTTTATAATCAGAAATATATACTGCAAATATATTAATTCCAATACATATCCTAAATCCATAACAAAATGAAAAATACATTCATCATTAAATCAAAAATTCTAGTGCCTGAAGATAGCGAATGCACATGCAAGGAGAGAAGTTCCAACCAACAAACCGGAAAATGGCAATGCAAATGCCGCACCAGCATCAGGTGCCGGGGCCGGTGCCAACTCCTGAGCAGAAGTTTCAACCATAGTAGACAAAAAGGCAACGATGAAGACAACGAAGAACGCGTTGAGAATGGTGGATCGAGCCATTGATAGATACACAAATTATAGTAGAGAAAAAAAGTGGCCGGAGATTGATCGGAGAATGAGTGTAGAAGTGAAGAAAATTAGGGTTCAGAGCTGTGAATTTATAGTGGGGGTGGGGGGTGGGGGAGGAGACAGCTGGCGACAGGGTATTTGATAAGTGAAAGTTTACCAAACAAAAGATACTCATATAACAGCTGGGGAATGTGAAAGCTGTAAAGTTTTTCATCATGGCTATGATTAGTTGTTTGTTTGTTTACATTATTGTAGTAGCAATTATTTGTTCACATTGATATTGTTTGGTTTGGCTGATTCTTTTTTGTCAAGTGGGGGATGAATCTGTCGGAAACAACTTCTCTACCTTATCTATGAGGTAGAGGTATGAATTGCATACACTCTACCCTTCCTAGACCCCACGTTGTGAGAATACACCGGGTATGTTATTGTTGTTGTTGTTGGGGTGAATCTCTTTTTTCTTCTCATCGGGTGTCGGATAACCATTTTAGAGTTCCGATCATTTTAGATTTGCATCGCGTAGGATTCATTAACGAGAACAATATTTTTTATTAGGATTTTTCCATTTACAAGATATAGAGCTAGAGACCTATGGTAAACAATGAGCAGATCATATTCGTCCCATCACAACTCTTATAAACATTTTTAGGGCCTATTAAAAGGTAAAGCGTTCCTATAAAAAAAAAAATCCAAGAGTAGAACTCGAGACCTGGTTAAGGGTGAAATTATTTTCCGTCCTACCACAACTCTTATAATTATTTTAGGATCTCGACTAATTTAGATTCGCACGGTGAGTCTCATTAAAGGGGAGAATATCTCCGATAAAGATTTTTTCTATTTTTAGAATTAAAATTTGAGACGCACTCAAGAGTGTGACCTAGTGGTCAATGACATGAGTTGAGCACCATGAGGTCTCGGATTCAATTCCTAGATGGTTTCAATGATCCTTGTGTATTTGGACACCATATTGTATTACTATTACTTTCTTGCCAACCATTATACCAAAAAATGAGTTAGGTGACCCAATAAACTATTTCCCCAAAAAGCAGCTACTAAAATATGACATATTTGTTCTAGATTTTGTGTTCTTCACTCATACAATTAACTAGTTACTAGTCTATTGTCTTTATCAAAAAAAGTAGTTCATCTGTCAACTGGATTGCAGCTAGTCTGAATCTCAAATTGTATGGTGTTTTATACAAAGTAGATACAAGATGAGCAATTATATTAGACTTCTACTAACTATATATACAATCTGAGAATTACAAGTACTGAAAAATATTTGAAACAATCATAGTCAAGAAAAACTATCCACACAAACATGCCCCTTTGCTCATAAATTCCTCAAACCAATCAAGAAGGTAATTCAGGTTTGTTCTACCAGTGACATAAACAGAATAAAATTCAACACACAATGGCGTCACAATAAACAAAGGATGCACGATTTACTATCACTACGACACCCAATATACACCAAGAAACGTTTAAGCTTTCAAATCCTTTGCAGCAAAGAAGCGCAACCTAATACATAATGTAGATTGCATTACATTACAGTTACTTTCGCTTAGATTGCTTCCTGCTCTCAAGTTTTCTTCGAGCAGCTTCAAATTCTTCCTCGCTTGGCTCTGTTGCAGATGGATCCCCACCGTATTTGCTAGCTAAAGATGAGAACATAGAGTTCATTTTGCCCCTCCGTTCATTTTGCCGCTGAGAAATAATAGCATACAAATCGTCTGGTTCTTTCTTTGATCTGCGAGATTTCAAGTACTCCAGTTAGAATATAGCACTTTCAGAGTTTCAGTTAATGATGCATAATAAGGTAAAAGATGACTCACTTTTGCCTACGTTTCAATGGACTTGTAGGCGGTTTTGTTTCAGACACTTCCTTTGCCCATTTCTCATATGCTTTGGTTGACTTTATCTCCCCTGTCAGAGTAAATTATAAGGTGTCGATCACTTTTCAGTGAATAAAGAGCAAATGTTTATTGGAATGCACTTTGTGCAACCTCGATAAAAGTTGTTGTTAAAGGAAAAAATTATTGGAATGTTGATGTGGCAAACAGATGGCTAAACAGTGTGTTGAAAGTCACATGATTAGGTCAAACAACACATCTATTCCCTAATTGTAAGGGCATCATAGAGGACGAATTGTGATGTTTACCAATCCTTGAAATCTATTTGACTACATTACATATTTAATATGATGGAAGCTTCAAGAACAAATAACTTTTTATGAAGAAAACTCATCTAGACTGAAGTTAAACTCTACCTGCTGCTATAGCCTCATCCAGAATATCTTTGAATCGGTGTGAATCTAATTTGATATCGGAGCAAATCATGGAGCAGAAGAGCCTACAGAAGATTGCATATTAGGTGGCAACCTAGAAATCAAAGCATTAAAGAGTTAAGAGCATATTGCATCTGGCTTTCTGCTCATACCTCTTCATTTTACCCTTGTACTTCTTGTATAGATCAATCAAGTCTGTCTTCTCAGACTCAGATCCTCTATAATTTGCTTCAAACTTTTCAATATCGGCCTCGGTAATCTGAAAAAGACGTGTAGGTTCCTCCAATGTTAGAGTGTCTACTACTCAATTAATAAAGTGGAGTAATTATTTACTGTTACCTTTGGATGCATAGCTCGGAAAAACTCCTTCAAGTTTTCGACGACATCTCCTGCCAGGTCCTGTTAATCGGCAGATGATAATGAGAAAACCTTTTTTTCTTTTTAAATAGGTGTCAGTGAGGTGTGCCCAATTAGCACTTCAGCCAAAAAGAACATTCTATTATCTATTCTCAAATACAGATTGAAAAGATTGTTTGCTAGCTCGCTATAGTTCTCAGAATCTCAATATATAAGATTGATATTAAGAAAAGTCAGATATCGGTTAGACTTGTCTACAAGAACCAAATATATAAGATGGCTCAACATAAAAGACACCATACAAGCATGTCTACTGTAACATTAACTTAGTTGTGCACAATGTGCAGGATTGACCCTATATAAGAAAAGAGAAAAAACATATGCATCACACAGTCAAACATTATGTTTGCTTCAGGGATGGGGAGAGGAAAGTGTTGATTTACTTCCCTAAGGAAAGATGGCTATTCTTACCTTTGATCAGTATACCTACAAAGGAAGTTAAACACGTCTCCTTACATCTTCCCTTTCCTAACATGGAGGGGCTCGATACCACTCACTTCCCCTTCCTTTCACAACCTAGTAGAAAAAATAAAGTCAAAATAGCACAAGGCTACCTCCTCATGTAACCCCCTCTTTTCACCTTAACCAAACTAGGTTGTGACAAAGAATTGGCTCGAATATTAGTTTCTAGAGAAAACTGTATGAAGGTCACAGATTTCAGCTTTACTCTTAACAAAGAGCTGATCACCCCCAAACCCAGCTCAACAGTCACCTTCATAATCTATGACATGATAGTATTGAGATTTTGGCTCACTATCATAACAATGAAACAATCTTTTTACTACATCGCACCATCATATGCAAAAAACATAAGTAAAAGGTTCCAACATACTGAAGACGCTAGAGTTTCTCAAATGTTATCAGAGTTTGCAAATTGCAAGGATCACAGGAAAAAGAAAGAAACCACAGCAATATGACTCACAGCATCATCAACACAGCCAGTCTGATCATAAAGTGCTCGTTTCTCCTCATCACCAAGAATTGATATCACCTTTTGCAACTGCTGAAATTTCTCTTTTGCTTCCTATAGAGTGTAAATTTAAGATAATTCGTCTTTAAATTAGCTAATGTATACAGCAAACTCAGGCAAACCATACTCAATCATGCAGCCATTTACCTCATCATCAGGATTCTTATCAGGGTGAAGTCGCAGAGCCAACTTGTAATATGCCTTCTTTATTTCCTGCTGGGATGCTGTTGTTTCGACCCCAAGAATCTATAAAGTAGATGCCTTGTTAGTATGGCATCTCTTCCTTGAACAAAATAAACCAAAAGTAGTAGTAACTTAACATCAAAAAGAAAAGAGTGCTTAGTTTGTGGAAACATCTCCCAAACCATTATTCATAAGCTCCGCTTGTGAAAATTTATTTCTCTGGTAAGCATATCACATGCCTCGGACAATTTAGCACTATTTCTACAGCTACACATGCAGGTATTTACATATTTAGGGGGAATTTATCTTAGAATTCTCCAATCAAATCTGTAACATATGTATTTCTTTTTTGCATACTGTAAAGCAATAGCAATTAATACCCCCCATATCCAACAAGATATCCAAAATTTGCAGTTTGCACAAAAAACACATAAAGAGTCACTAGCCAGTGCCGAAGTGCTCAATCATTACAACTATGAACTCAATGATCTTTAAGGCAAAATGCAGCACTAAGACTTCACTGGTTAGCACGTCATATTCTTCAGATAGCTCAACATTCTTTGTACAGCTACAAAGAAATCAACTTGGCAGGATCTGTGCACTTACAGCCATGCATGCATGTACACATTTACAAAGGGAGTTTACCCTACAAGTTTCCAGTTTAATTTGTATGACAGATGTTTTGTCTTGCACAATTTACTTCGATAACAATTAATACACTACATACGAAATTTTAAAGCTTTTTCACACCGAAGAATATTGAGCAACTTGTTAGCTAGTCTCTTCCGATACAACTACAAACTCAACCATCTTTCAGGTTAATTGGTATAAAACTTCAACATGATGTTGTATTAGCCCAAAACACTATAATCACTTGGAAACCCTACAATGAGGTAAAATCCGGACTTGACAGCTGTTCAGTTCAGGAGAAGACACGTGGAGAATAAAGACAGGTCGGATGTGATTCAGCAAACATGACATTGGTCTCTGCACTTGAGACCGACCGGTGAGGTTGGTCGCGTTTATTGAACAACTGGAGTTGCAATGTGAACACATCCAAGCCGTAACTGTTCCCAAAGAATCTGAGATTTACTTCTGAAGACTCTTAATCATGTACATAACAGTTGAGTCATGCGAATAACGATCATCAGGTGGGGCGTATAATGCGAAAAACATTACTTAGGGTTAGGCTATAATAACATCCCCCTCACTTGTAAGGAATTGTTACTCTGAAGCTCTAAGGCTCTTAAGTTTATGAAGTTACTATCTAAAGGAGACCTTGCCTAGACAACTACCCTGGAGAGAAGACAACAACAACAACAAACCCAATGTATTCCACCGTTGGGGTCTAGGGAGGTCTAGGGAGGGTAAAGTGTACGCAGACCTTACCGCTACCTTGAAAAGACGAAGAGACTGTTTCTGATACCCTAGAGACACTTGAATAAGAATTATCCACTCTGTTTTATTTGCTCACTTTGTCCATTATTTTAGCTTATCATACTTCATTGTTTCATTTCAGCAATTTGGCATAAACAACAATCATTGTTTGGTCATCTTAATCCGGTCCTTGAACCACTTATCAAATTCAATTGTTACCCTAAGTTACGAACTTAGGAGTAAACAAACCCCTAATCACATACTAACAAAATCCTAAAGTATTAAAATTGAAATACACACATAAACCAAAAGGTCCAAAACCATAACAAATACATAAATTTAAACACTACGAATTTCACCATCAGACATATATAGTTTGTGCAGCTCCTGCTCGTAAACAAGATACTATATAAAGTTCTGTTTGTTTCTACAAAATTTTCAACTACTCAACTTAAAATTCTAGATCCGCCTACAAAAGGTTTTTTAAAAAATGCTTGAAATCAGGTAAGTAGCAGCCCGGTATACTAAGCTCCCGCTATACGTGGATCAAGAAAGGCCAGACCACAAGGATCTATTGTACCAGACTTATAGTACATTTCTGCAAGAGACTATTTCCACGTCTTAAAATCAAACAAGAGTAGAAACAAAAATTATGAGTTACCTCATAAAGGCTCTTCTCGCGCGACGAAGATCCGTTCAAACTCTCATCATTTTCCTTCATTTCTACGTCTTCTTCTTCTTCTTCGGAATTCTCCACCGGAACCCTAGCCTTCTTCTTTCCCTTTCCCATACGGCAGCAAATCTGAAGATGCTTTACACTACTTGTGCACGCAAAAGCGATTGACAATTTTGGGGGAATAAAAAGGGAAATTTTGAATTGGGTTTAGCTAATTTTGGTTGAAGATTAGGTATTTATAAAGGCGAAGGATTCCCGCCATATTGATCCTCAAGTTCTCCCAGTTCCCGCCAGGCGACACTGGAGATTTATGGACGGTTCAGATCTTGCCACGTAAGATAGAGTACGCTACACCACGGAAATATGTAATTTATCAATAAGCTCATAATCTATAGTTTGTTTATTTAGTAGGATTGTATAAGAATTTGAGAAATTTTAATTGTTGTCATAACTTGTAGGGGTCGTTTGATAGCTGATTTCGAGGTGAGTTATGAAGGTATTAATTTTTGCATAAGTAATTACCATGTTTGGTAGTTGGTTAGCAAGTAAGTTATTCATGTATAAAGTTTAATACGATTTTGAGTTTTGCAATTTAAAAATTCGCGTAACTGATACATGTATAAGTTATGAGCGTCTTATATATTATTTTATTCATGATAGAAAGTAGAAATACTAATATATATATATATATATATATATATATATATATATATATATATATATATATATATATATGAATAATTAAACTCCGCATTACTAATAAGTGTATAAAATAGTACATAGATTTTCTTTTAACTAATTTCTGAATTACCAATACTTGCATGACTCTAATTAGCTACCAAATGACTCCATAAAGTTTTCATGTTTGTAAAAAAATAATACTCCTTCTGTTTCAATTTATTTGACCTACTTTCCTTGTGAGTCCATTCCAAAAAAAACATCTTTTTTTTTTTAGCAACTCTTTAATTTTAACTTTCCAGATGACATGTTTAAGACCACAAGATTAAAGGTTTTGGTACATTTAACATATCTTTAATTTATGACCACAAAATTTAAGTCTTTTCTACTTTCTTAAAATTCATACAAAGTTAAAATAAGCCAAATAAATTGAAACAAGAGAAGTAATAATTCAAGAAATTTAAATTGTATATCTAAATGAAACTTCAATTTCATATCATAATTATAAAATCATAATTTCATATCACATGTCTATAACGACGATGGTTTCAAGTAATTTTACAAATTGCATCGTACCTTCTTTCGGCGCATGACACCACTCTGTCCTTAACACTGACATGCATTTAGATTTTAGCCACTTTATTCAGCACAAGAACAATAATGTCAGTGAATCAAAGTTAGCTCATAGTATTATTTAAGTTATAACCCATTTAATTTATTCAAGTTTACTAGTTTGACCGCAGAATTATTTTATAAGCAGGTTAATTATACGTAATCCAGATTAATATAAGCAATACATATTAGTTGAAAATACGTCTTATGTATTAGCTTTACTATGCTTTACTTTGATTTGTTTATCCTATTTTAATTTATTACGAAATTTAAAAAGTAAAAAAAACTTTTAAATTTAATAATCTTAAATTAAAGATATATTAAATTTATCAAATACACTTAAATCTTGTAGTTTTAAATATATCATTTGAAAAATTAAAATTAAAGAATTGCTAAAAAGAAAAAGAGATAACTATTTTTTAAAATGAATTAAAAAAAATAGATAAATAATTTAAAACTAAAAAAGTATATGTCAGCAAATGTAGTTATTACCTTTTTAAAAGGAGTTTAGCCTTTTAAGAAATTTATATATTTTAAAAATATAGATAAACTTTATAGTGATATAATGTATGAGTTTTAAGTAAAGTAATTTCACAGCGTATATAATCAATTTCGACTTATTTAAAATTTAATTCAACTTGTCAATTTGACACCATATACATACAACGCTGACATACGTAGTGACATTTACTTGACATATATTTTATTCCATCATATTTATTTATTTTAAACATACTTGAAAACTAGTCAAAGAAATTACGATCCTTAAAATAAGGAAATGGGAATACTACAAAATATATTAATCATATGGCAGTAAATTAGTGCTTAACGCAATAATAATAGTGTCATCTCGAAAGTGGAGTTTCAAAAGAAAAATGTGTATACAATCTTACCATACCTTAAGGATAAAGATAGAAAAATTCTTTATAATCGCTATTTAAATTTTATTGTATATATCGTATTATTAAATCTATCATTATATAATAGTGAAAAGTCCTATTTTATATAACAAATGAGATGTGGTGTGATCGCATTGTGATCTTATTTTTCTTCTTTATTTTATCTTTATATTTATTATCTAATAATCACATTTTGTCCTTTACCTTATCTTTTTTATAATAGCTCTACTTCATACCTATTTTTCTTATAAGTTTGTCTTTCACCTTCAAATTATTGGTATCTAACATTATGCAATGACGGAATCTATCCAAACATTGTATTCATCAAAATAATATAATATAATATAATATGATAGATCATAAAAGAATATTATAATACATAAACTAATCGTTTAACTTGATCTTAATCGACATTTATGTTTTTCATCTAATTTTGTGCGTGAACAAGTAGACACTTAAACAATCATAAAGTTAAACAAATAGAAAAACGTATTTTACATGACAAATAGCCTGAGATAAACGCATCCTATATGTCAAAATGCGTGAGATTTTTCATGTAAGACGTGTTATTTACTTGTTCAACTTTATAATAGTTTAAGTGCATATTTATACATATCCAAAATTGAAGAACATAGATATCTGATAAGCCTAAATTAAAAGACACATTTATATATTATGCCTTATAAAAATAATACATACGTAATACACATCAACACAAATATTACGATAAACCTTCGACCCGAGTAAAACATACCATGAATTTAATTGACCTGTCTCTCTCGGAAAAAGGAGGAGCGTAAGGAAAAAGGAATGGCAAAACGGTAAATTACAAGTTGGGTAAGGGTAGGTGAAGAAAAGAAGGCGTGGCCCACACTCCAAACCCACAAAAGCGTTTGTTTAATTTCAAAGTAATTAGCATTCCTTAATTACAATTAAATATAAGAATTATGATAATAATTAAAAAAGAAAATAATAACTTTTAAAAAAAAATATAAATTAAGGAAACAAATAATTATTTTCCTCATTTTTTCTCTTTCTTCTCTCTTTTCAAGTCTCTCTCTTTAATCTAAATCAATTTCGTCCTCTTTTCTTCGCCTCTCGATTCAGGTATCAGATTTTTTTTTTTTTTTTTTTTTGTTTCTGTAATAATATTTGATGTTAATTTTATGTTCTTTTTTTTGCGGATTTTTTAAAACTTTTTTTTTTGGGATTCTAGGATTATTTTTTCTGGGTTTCGAATTTTGAGATTGAAGATCGGGGAAAGTTTCGATTTTGATTGATGGGTGTGAAAATTTTGATGATTTTATTGATCTTTTGGTAGGGTTTTCTTTGATTTTTCATTGAAAATTGGAAAATTGAGCATGTATTCATGAGTTTATGTGTGAAAAAGGGTTTTTTTGGGTGCTTTGCTAGATTTGGATTACTATGGTGTTTGTATTTTATATGTTATGGTGTGTTGTTTGCATAAAGTTTTGATTTTTAGGGGTGGTCGTTTATAACCCAAGTGGGAAATTGCTGATTTTGTGTTTTTTAGTTGAGAATTTGGTTTATCTTTTGTTGATGTGAAGTATTGGTGCTATCTGAATCATCTGAACAAGCTGTTGATAAGTAGTTGAGTTATGTGCTGAGTTGTGGTTTTTTATGTTTTTTTTTTTGTTGATAACCGTGGTGTTCGGGCTAGCTTGCACGCATCTCGACTAGTTCCACGGGATACCTGTCACCTCCTAGTAACAAGAAATCACCCTTGTTTTGTCTCTGAGACCTCAAGGTGCTCGACCCACTTCATTGACCACTAGGCCACACCTTGGATGCATGGTTTTATATGTTCTTATTTGGTTCTTTTGGTTCATGAGTCAAATCAACAATGCCTCAATCCCAATTCCCAAACTAGTTGGCTTCAGCTATACGCATCATTGGTAGTCTTTAGGGGATTCATCATTGTCTTACAATAGTAAGAGTATTTCTATATTGACCATCAACCTTACTGCAATCGTCTTCCTTTTTCCTAAGTTCACATAGACAGAGTTGCTTGTTTCATTCATCATCGTAATTAAATGATGAAGCAGGAATATGGAGACATCAATATGTGCCTTTTGTTGTAAAATTCAGTCTTTGAGACCCCATAACATAAGAAAGTCGTGGAGTGCATAAGCCCCTTTAGAGACAGGGGGGACTTTCTTGTGGTAGTAATTGCTTTTGTTTTGTATAAATCTTTTTTGCATCATTTACTGTGTTGTACTTTAATAAACTTTCAGTTTCTTAACAGGAGTTCTAGTTGGATAAACTTGATTTTATGTGTTTCTTTGTGAGGGTAATGGTTGGTGATGTTACAATAAATACCATTCACTTTGAGATGATCCTATGTTGAGCCAGGTTGTAGTTTTCCATGCTGAGAAGTATTAAGCAGTTTAGCAACATAAAGGAGTGCCATAATCTTGGATAACGGATAACTATTCATGCAAACAACAGTTGTCTCAGCCTCTATCAGATCTATCTGTGCATTCAGTACTGATGAGAAACGAATTAAATGAATTCATGCTATATGCAATAAGAGATTAGCAAAAGAAAAATCTTTAGACTGTTCGGTATTTGTCTAGATATCAAGTTCAATAGTCATGCTCCTTTTGATGGTAACCCTTGAATTTTTGAATTCCATGTTAAGTGATGTATGATGAGTGATATGACAATGATTGAAGTGCAAGTTGTTGCTTACCACAAGGGTTACAGCTATGTCTTCTTGTCGGTCTTGACCACTTGCTTATGTTTTGGTGACAGCTGTGTTGGTTCCCCTTTTATGGTGAAGGAGCTACGTTCGTTAAACTCTCTCTTTTTAATAGAAACATAAGGATAAGTTGCTCGTCTTTGTGTGGATTCTGATTTGTTTACAGAAAGAACTGTACAAGCTACACATTCTTTTTAATTTATGATGATTTGCTGTTGCCATTGATAAGGGGAGCTGGCTTAGCTGGCAAATCAGTATTTAGCCGAGTAAGTAAGGTGGAGTCTAGGATATCTCTGCTCGATTGGGCAACTTAAGCATCCAGGTAGCTTGTCAGTAGTAGTTTCGCCCTACACAATTCTATCTGGTTGGGAACTCTAAATTTTGTAAACGTTACAATGTTGATACAAATTTAAACTCCTAAGTTCCTGCAAGTCTGGATAAAGATTGGTTAAGTTAATTTGAAATTTGCAGGCAAAAATCTCTCACAGAGTGTTGAGGTCTATGTAAGAAAGCCGTCTAGTAGTTGAATGCAGTTTTCCCATCTAGTTTACTTACATCTGCTTATGGATGTTGTAGTGGTATAAAAAGTAGTTTTCATAAGTACTACCTTTATTGTTGTGCTTGACATCTTTGAGAGGATCTGAAGAAGAGAAGGCTGGAGTTTTTACCATATGCCCCGCTAATATCATAATTAATTGTCTAGATTACTGAATTAAACCCTCTTTACTGTGGACAGAGCACCAACCAAAAGGCACTGATTTTGGTGATAATTCTAGGTACGGTTGGTTGTTGGAACTTGTTCTGATCACCACCCCTGTTTGATAATTTCATTGTTCATTAGTTGATTAATTTGCGTTTCTTTTTGTTATAATGATGGACAATGTGCATAATGAGCTTGTTGTATGGCAAGTGGCAGGTTAACTGCTGCAAAAAAATGGAGTCTTCCAAAGAGACAGGCTGCCAAGCTCCAGAAGGTCCCATCCTTTGCATCAACAACTGTGGCTTCTTTGGTAGCGCAGCCACCATGAATATGTGTTCCAAGTGTCACAAGGACATGATACTGAAGCAGGAACAAGCTAAATTTGCAGCAACATCGATCGAAAACATTGTAAATGGAAACTCAAGCAGTAATGACAAAGAGCCTATTGTCACTGGTGCGATCAATGTGCAACCAGGATCAGCAGAATTGAAGGTTATCTCTACAGAAGCATCTTCAGCTTTATCATCAGGTCAAAGTTCAGAGGTGAAGCCAAAAGAGGGCCCAACTAGGTGCACTACCTGCCGCAAGCGTGTCGGTTTAACGGGGTTCAACTGCAAGTGTGGAAACCTTTTCTGTGCAGCTCATCGTTATTCTGACAAGCACGAGTGTCCATTTGACTATAAGAATGCTGGTCGGGATGCTATTGCTAAAGCAAATCCTGTTGTTGTAGCAGAAAAGCTAAACAAGATCTAGGAAGCATCTATTGAATGTTATATGAACCGAAGTATGATGTTCTTGCTTTAAAATCTGTTGGGGTCTTCCTATAAGTTGGCCTTTTGTCGTATAAGGTGTCCCTTAGATTTCGATGGTATAAGTGATGAAACTGGGGCACATTCATTCTATCTCCAGTTTGTAAGTTGTTATTTATGCTGGCTTGGTGGATATCATCATTGGACTCGTAGTCCTTGTTCTTTCTCAATCTTTTCTTTTCTGTTTGACATACAGTGCAGAACGACTATCCACCGAAAAAGGAAAAGCAAAGTGTCATGTTTAGTGGTTTCATGTTTGTGCATCCTCTATCAATTTGCTTGTGTTATTATCAATTCATTCTTCTCAAAGTCATTTGTTTGGTGTTGTTACTATTTCTCAATTCTGGAGTTGCTGCCTATTTTGTGCATCAAGTAGTGTGATATGGATAACCTTGGGTCGATGTTGCTCGAATTCTTTAAAAATGTTGCCAAGTGCATGTTTAATCCTGATTCGACATGAATGCAACCCCATTTTTGGAGAGTCTGGGCAACATAGCCTAAAGATAACTCTGCCTAGAGAATTGATGTAGCTAGTTGAGTTTTACTATTGTACCATTATCTTGCATTAGTTTGTTTGATTTAATTTATAACCACACAAGATGGGGTGACATCTTACATGTCTAGCCACCCCAGGCTTTGTTTTGGTTAAGTGGTAAGAACATAGCAGCGATGCGTAAATTATGCGCGTTTTTGTTTCATGGAGAGTTAGCCACACCCACGAATGATGTAAATACTACTGTTGCTTTGGCTTTACTCTCGTTAGAAGGATAAAGTACAGATTATCCATATAATTTCGAATCTGTCTTCTCCCTCAAAGTGGAGCCTTCTTGATTTTCCAATATCCTCCTCCTTTTTATTGCTTCTCACAATTACAGCACAAGGAATATCAGCAGAAGGGGCAAATAGCGCGAAAGTTTATCTGCATAACAATGTAGTAGTCATCACTAGTCCGTTCTTGTTTTACAACTATGAATCAATCAATCATCTCGCGTACCAAGTATCAGATTGAATGACCCTACGTTCGTATAGACAAATCTTTCTGCATACATATATATTATATATATAAATATATATGTTATCTAAATAGAAATAAGGAATACAAGTAATTTTCTCCCTCTCTAGCAGAGATCAATCTGGAGTTTCTCCTTGCTGTTTGATTAGAGGAAGGTCAAACCCAAAATCTGATTTCTTAATAACTCTCTTCTCCGCGACTGGCTGCTATCAACTAATATGTCCGATATATACACAGCTAACCACTAGTAAAAGACTTGCTTCTGCTTTCACAGCTCCATTTTCAGCTGATTTGGCTGTAAAGATGCTGCAAAAATCATAAATATGACAATTAGCTGCGAAGCTCATCTCACTCGTGCTGCATTCCGTATTGGTTTTCAAATAAAATTCTTTCTGTATGCCAAGAGGAAATGAACTTGGAGAAATTAGCAACACAGAGGGCATTAAGTTGGGATTTACCTGAATTTGCTGAGGAATCATATGTCAAAAGTGAGTTCTCTGGAGTAACAAAGCTAGAGTTGTCTTCTAATCTTCCCCAGACAGGCTGATGGAATCCTTCAAAATGCCATAGATGTTGATATTGGTTTCTGTTTCCGCTGGTTTGTCCCTCGGACCAGATAGGTGGCACAACCATGTCTTGTAAGTTACTCTCCACATGGGAACCACTCCGCTAATTTTCAAAAAGCAAATCGGAGCTCTTAAGGGGATGATCACAAGTTTTGAACATCATGAAGATTATCTCATAAATGCTTTAGACATTATAAGCAATTAATCACTCGCTCTTAAGCTAGTCATGTCATAACTAGAAACAAAGCATGAAAGGTGTCGTCTTGAAATCTTTGAACTATCATAATCCAACATACAAGCTGGCATTATTTGTACTTAAATTGCAGTGAAACATGATAATATACAAAATTTATCGTTTCCAGCGTTCTAGATGTAGTGACGTGAGAAGTTGAAACTTTGCAGAAATGTTGACACTTGACAGTAAAGTATAATATGGTCAATTCTCCTGTCCTGAGGTGTATTAAATAGAGGACAGCCTCAGAGAGGTAACTCCAGAGGCTAAAAACATCGTGGTATGGTCACAAGGCAACCTTTCAGGTGACCACATATCAGAAAGAACAGTTGAATGTGCAAAATCTGCATAGAAAGGCAGACAATAATGGTGGTCCACAATTGACCCTGCTCTACCATTTTGTTAGGTCAAGAAGCGCATTTTTCAAAATTTTACGCGGGAACCAAGAAAAAGTACAGTGAGTAATTATAGAACAGTTTTATTGTGATATCTCTTCTTTTAGGTAGTCTTATAAGCTGACATTGAAGGTAAACAGATGAGATGCCATCATAGAAGAAACAAAACTAACAAAGTTACCATATGGCGTTTTATTTAACAAATTGAGTAAATAGGAAGAAGTAAAGTCGTATTTGAGTAATCTTGCAAAAGTAACAAAGTTGACAAGCAACGGAACTTACTTCTGCTGCAAAGAGACTGTCGAGGTTGAAATCAACTCTCGGGTTAACCGCAGCAAGTCTCATTGATAAGAACTACAACCAAACAGAACTCCATCAGGAAAATGATCAAGGCAACCCAAAAAAGTATATATACGACCAAGCAATGAAGAAGAAAAAGTTACTTTCTCGAATGTCATGAAGGTTCATTTCATATGTGGGTTCCCCACTGGTCTAGTTATATCTTTGCCTACATGCCCAAAATTATGTCAAAAGAAGCAAGAAGGTGCAGATGCACTAGTCTGTACAAGGACTAACACACTCACACGCCCCAATATCCACGTTTCAATATCAAGCCACTGAGATTTTTCTCGACTTCCTATGGATGTTCAAGTTCACCCTGACAAAACTCAGACTATGATTATGTCTCCTTAATAAGGCAAAACTGCTCCTCGGGTATTGAGTTCATCCATTCTACTTTTCCTTATGACTGTATACTAACAAGAGAACTGATGAGAAATCAATTACTGTTGCATGTTCTCCACACCCCCTACCTCCGGTGGTCAAAGAAAGATACAAAGTTTACTTCTCTTTCATTATAACTTAAGCAAACCATTGCAAGAGTTGAGGAGTATCAGGTTAAGGCGCTGCACCTGCATAGGAGGGTCTAATTTTTGGAAGAAATGACTATTTTGAGGGATAAAATCTATTATTGTAGTGGGGTGAGATCTGGACGCGTCATATTTTTAACACCTAAAATATCATAATCAATAGTCTTTTGCAAATTTCAGCACTATAAATCAGATGCAAGGATTTCTGAGATCTGACCTCCACTTGACGTTGTAGGGACTGTACATGGTTGATGATCTCATCCAACACCATTGCAGTGCCTGAGATCTGCAAATATAGTTCAAGCTTTAGAATGTGCTAATATTTTTGGGTAAATTCAATGTTGAGAATTGACTCATAGAAAGATCTTCAGCAGTCTGCTAATTAATCACCATATATTTCTGCTTAGCCTCAATAGCCAGTGTATGTTAAGCCACAGCACAAGAAGTTAAAACAGAACAGAAATACACATCCTTTTCAGTTTTGAATACATTATATTGACAGTTAAAGATGATAAAAACTCCTTCAGATGTTATGGATTACAAACCACCAGGTGAGAGCCAAGAAAGGAAATAAACAGTAAAATAACTCCACAGGAAGAATTAAGCTTGTTTCTTTTTCCTTTCTATTAATCTTTCTCCTTAAACCAAAATCCTTTTTCATATAATCACCACCTAAAATGCTCCAAACCACTGGTTTCTAATTCAAATGATTGTTCCCTAATATAACAAACACAAATAAAAAGTTTAAGATGGAACTAAGCATTCCAAAATAACCTACAGTGCAAGGGATCAAACTCTTACATATGTTGTTTAAGAGTATCAAATTGGTCAAGTCACAAGTTGCTGGGTTAGTAGTGTATATATACTCCAACAATCCCAAGTCGAGCAACTATTTGGGTTTGAGCCTTTGAGGTAGGCACAAAGTTCATTTTCTTAACATATATCCGCATTTTCTTCTTGCTATGGTCTAGTGTGTGTGTACCTTATCCTATAAAAAAAATTCTCCAATGGAGCTCTTTCAACTCATTATTCTTATGGGCCTAGAGTACTATGTCCTTTCTTATTCCACTTCTAAATTGGACTAGCATTCGGCTTTGTGTTTGGATTAGGTCAAATGTCTGTTTTCTCAACATAAGTCCAAACAACAAAGCCTGAGAGTTGACATAGACATAACACCAACTCCACCCTACCTTCAACATGAAAATGGTGGCGTTCGGCCCAGTCTGCGTACCTCGACAAATCTCACTAGGTATCTGCCAACTTCTACCAGCACAGGTACTGAGTTGAACATGAAACTGCATGGTTCTCGATCCACTTTATAGACCACCAGGTCACAGCCTTGGACATAACTATGTTCTAATTAAACATCACTCTCCCAAATTATACTAATGGGGCGTTTGGCCATCAATTTTTTTTCATAAAACACATTGGCCATAAAATTTCGGAATTCAAAAACAACTCCACTTTATATTCATGGCCAAACACAATTCCAATTTTCATTTTGAAAACAACTATTTTTTCAAATTTCACAATGAAACATGGCCACATTAAGAAAAAAACAGATCTTCAAGTATAAATTTTTCTTTAAAGAAAAGAGTGCCAAGACCCTTGTGAAATGACAAGATTGACCCCAGGAAAAAGTAGCAGACTGTAAGGTTATTACCCATCAAATGCAAGGCAAAAAAGCTGAAAGAACAGTATAATTGTCCGCCAGTATTCTTGGTGCCAAACCCACCACCTTTTCTTTGTTAAGAAAAAGGTGAAAACGACTGATTTTACACAAAAAAGCTAATCAATAATGCAATGAAAGCAATCACATTACAGATATTTTCCCCCCTACTTAATTAAACAATCAGTACAACTTATTAGACTATTATTATTAGTGATAATAATGATTAATTAATACTGATAAAAGTGACAGCTAACCTTGTTACATCCTGGGACCAGTTCTTGAAGTAGCTTCATCCTAGCATTAATCTTCTCTCTCCTTGCCTACATATACAAAATCAAGATAATTAAAAGCTTAATTAGATGTAATTACCATATTTAGCTCTTAATCTTTTGAGGCTTACTCTTTCTGCTAAGCTATGGCTATCGGTGGCTTGACCGCGACGAGCTCGGACATGAACGTATGGTAGCTTCTCCGCGCCATCTTCTGAGGTATCGTTAGCTGATTTTTTCCCCTTTTTAGTAGTTTCTTTTACCTGAATTTGACAGGAAGTATTCATCAAACTCAAATTCGTTTGGCAGTTCTAAACATTGAATTTAGAAACTAATAGTAAGAGTTGCAATTCTCCTGGTATCAAATTGGTGATAAAGACATTACAACCTAAGTTGTTGGACTCTTCACGTTCGATGCTACACCCATGTCGGATTCTGCAAAATACACTATTTGGAGAATCCGACATGCACCAACGGACATTTTTGAAGAGTTCGAGCAACATACATTACAACAACATATCCCCACGATTGGAGTCTGCAAGAGGGTAGAGTGTACGCAGACCGTACCTCTAGCTGGGAAGTAGATGGGTTGTTTTCGATAGACGCTCGGCTCAAGGAAAAGCATATTTAAAGGCTGTTTCTGATAGCCCCTCGGCTCAAGGAAAAGCATATCAAAAGGTTCTTTTCGATAGCCCCTCAGCTCGAGGAAAAGCATATCAAAAAGGTTGTTTCCAATAGCCCCTCGGCTCAAGGAAAAGCATATCAAAAGGTTGTTTCCGATAGATACTCAGCTCGAGGAAAAGCATATCGAAGAATGAATTAAACTAGTAGGGAGATGGGGGTGGTTAAAATTACCTTTTTCTCGCGTTCCTTTCTCTTTGTTGATTTCTGATCACCCATCGGATTGGAAGTCGCCGGAGATGAATTGTGGTTAAAATCGGAATCTATGGGTTCTTGCTTGACGAATTTCGACCCGGAATTCGAAAGTGTCGAATTAGACTCCGGTGAATTTCCGGCGGCGGCGGCGGCGGCGAAAACGGAGAACTTGGATGCTCTATCAATCAAAGCAATATCCGAAGGAAAAATCGGAATCGGAATCGGAGTCGGAGTCGGAGTCGGTGGAGGATAATGATAGTAAGGTGTTTGAGGTTCAGTGGCAGCTACAGCAAGTGTATCTGATCCAATTTTGTCGGTTTCCGGTGAATGAACCAAAAGCTCCACCGCTTGATTCGCCGGAAGTCCAAGTAAAGCAGTGAAAGAACTTCCAGATTCCGGTGTAACGGACAAGATTTCTTCCCCAAATTGGTGAAACCCAGTTCCTATTTCTCCCATTTTAGCTCCGCAATTCTCGGATCTAGCTTCCATTTAGCACAAAAATCAACACCCAAGTTTAATCTATGGTCAAATTTGTACAGTTCTTCGAATTCCGATATCACTTTCTGACTTTGAAATGCTACAAACTCCAAGAGAAACTTCTTAACAAACCCCACAAATTCTAGTCAATGGAAAAAAGGAGATACAGAAACTGAGCCAAACAGAAGTATTTGAAGACTTTTTGAGTGAAAATGAAGCTTTATATATACTTCTTCTTTTTCTTCTTCTCTCTTTCTTTCTGTTGCAATTTTTTGCAGAGCTTCAATGGCAGTTAATCTTTAAACAAACCCCACAAATTTAGCACCCCAATAACCCCACAAATTCGAGTCAATGAGCTTCACAACACTAACAAAGGAACAAAAAATGGAGAAAAGGAGGTATAAAAACTGAGCCAAACAGAGGTATTTGAAGACTTTTAAGTGAAAATGAAGCTTTCTATATACTTCTTCTTCTCTCTTGCTTTTGTTATTCAAGTCAAATGAGCTTCAGAACACCAACAAAGAAAGAAAAAATGAGGGAAAAAAAGAGTTAAAAACACAGAACCAAAGTGCCCAACAGAGGTATTTGAAGACTTTAGAGTGAAAATGAAGCCTTTTTATATACTTCTTCTTCTCTCTATTCTTCTGTTGCAATTTTGCAGTGCTTTTTTTGAACAAACCCCACAACTTTAACAGAGATTCTTCCCCAATAACCCCACAAATTCGAGACAATGAGCTTCAAGAACACTAAAAAAGTAAGAAGAAAAAAAGTTAAAAATACAGAGCCAAACAGAGGTATTTGAAGACTTTTTGAGTGAAAATGAAGCTTTCTTTCTCTGTGTACTTTTTTCTTGTCTTTTTTTTTTCTGTTGCAACTTTTGCAGAGCTTATTATTAGGAGCTTCTTCAATGGCGGTCAATTTTTTTCCCTTCTTCTCTGCAAATCTCTACAACTGTGGTCTCTCTTTTTTATGTTTGACTCTATAAAAAGGCTTTGCCCTTTTTTGCTTCAGTAGCCTCTCACTCTGCCTTAAAGCAAAGAGAGGTTGCTTTGATTTTTGTGCACTTACCAAAATCTTTAAGGTACCCAAATATAGTAGACTAATAAAATAAATAACTAATAAAATATTTATAAACAAACCTTAACTCTAGGTGATATTTGAGGTACCATTGTATTGTAAAAATAATGTCTTTCTTCACTTTTACTCCCTCCGTTCAGAATTACTTGTCAATTATTTTCTAATTGAATTTTATATCATTTTTAACATATCAAAGAAGAATAACTTTTTTATCTCTATTCTACCCTTAGAGTTAATTACTTATTCTCTAAACTAATTTTAAAACACAATAATAATACCTCTATTTTTAATTATGTTTTATACCTCTATTTTAATTATTTTTGCATTACATGCATTGAAATATATTTATAAAGTTATAATTACTGTTATGTTTACTTGTATAATTAGATATTAGAGTTTTGATTATTATTAATAATTTTTTTTATTTTGCTCATTTATTTCATTATGGAACGTCATTAACTTATATACTCAATTAGTATTTCTCACTTTTCAATTTTTAATCTAAAAGGAAATATTTATTTTTTTGATAAAAAATATGTTATATAGATTTTAAAAAATAAAAATTGTGATTACAAAGAAATTATTTAAAAAAACCATAAAGGTTGATATTACAAGGGCAAAATAGGCATTTTGAAAAATCAATTAGGATAAAGGGAGGGAATGATTATTATTCAAAGTTGAAAGGGGTATTTGACTTTTAAAGCAAAGTTCGAGGGTGTAAACAATTTTCACCCAAATCTTTTAAGGTACCAAATATAGTAGACTAATAAAATAAATAATAAAATATTTATAAACCTTAACTCTAGGTGATATTTGAGGTACCATTGTAAAAATAATGTATTTCTTCACTTTTACTACTTAGTTTCAAATCTCGAGAGTCAAACTGTATCAATTTTAATCAAAAATAATAATAATATACTTAATAAAATCTCATAAATAGAATTTAAAGAAATTAGAGGGTACGGAGATCTTATCATTACTTCAATTTCAATATCTTTTGGGATATTCCTCAATATCTCGACTATTCACAAAATGTGAGAACCAGATTTCTTGAAACTCCTACAGTATCCGTTCGTTCTTTTTTTATGATAGATGGTCAGAATTTCATTTGGATTCGAATTTTACTGAGAGCTCCACTGGAGATCAGAAATTATTGAAGAAATAGTTCATATGTTCAAGATAATTACATATTTACAAAATACCATCTAAATTCATTCTATTTCATTAAATTCGAGATATGATATGATTTTCGAAGTATGAACAGTTTCAATAAGATTTAATTCTTGAACAAAAATCATTTTTTGGTTTATAACAAACGATCTATAAATTTGTCATCCAAATTATAATTTTACGATTCATCATGTTTGTAATAAGATTTTAAATAAACGAATGATTCAAATTCCTTACAGAAGACAGTTCAACTCGATAACTCGATAAGCTATATTAACCTAACAAATTCATTATTTCAGATGTTCTTTTATTATTATTATTATTATTAAAAAATATATATAGATAAACAAAGAGTTGAAGTAGGCAAAAAGGCATAGTTAATCGGGTGGGCTTTATTGTGGGCTCACCGGATTCTTACCCAACCTGACACTGTTTAAATAACAGTCCATGACCCGTCTTTTTCATTACATTTATGTCACTTTTATTTTTTATTTTTTACTTTTTGTTATTCCTATTTATTCTGCATCGAATTTTGTTACTATGTTATTTTTTGTATTTCTATCACTTCCTTGAATCGAGAGGTTATCAAAAATAGCTTATCTATTTCTGAAGTAAGAGTAAAATTTGCATACATTTTATCTTCTCTACATCTAACTTAATGAGATTGTGTTTGATATGTTATTGTTGTTGTTGTAGATTTTGTTATTGTTGCACCTAATTTATAACTAGAAGAGTTTGTTAAATCTTGTAAGATACATTTGATCAGGGGCGGATCTACGGTAGCGGGTGGGGATTCTCGGGAACCTCCACCCGCTACCGTAAATTCTATAATCATGTGATTTTTTTTAAGAGTATAAGTATTTGCAAATGAGAACCCATTACTAAATGAATAGTTGGTTCAGTGGTAGGAAAAGGACCCTCAAAAAAAATTTTGCTGCTTGACGTGGGTCGAACCCCATTGGAGGTGTTTTTTTTAACTAATTTATTTTTATTGAGAACCCACAAGCTTAAAATCCTGGATTCGCCTCTGCATTTGATTATTCTGTCTATTGTGTAGGTGCAATATTCTTAAGAGAACGTCCTTGACATGGTTATGGAAAGTACCTTCGAGTTGTTCTTTAATATTCGAAACGAGTCACAGATCTCTTATAAGTACTAACATAGACATCAATTTTACGAGTCATTATAGATATTTTATTGACATCTAGGTGGTAAACTAAATTCTTACTACAAGCGAAGTAACTAGAAAGAAGTGTAACGGGTGAGAGTTGTTGAAACTAATATATTAGAAGATCAATCGGCTACTCATGAACGACTACAATATTATGAAGTTTCTCTCTTTTGATCGAATCCGTAACCTTAATTAGCATATTCATTTTTCATGATTTCCCTGATCAAACTAGAAATTATACATAGCATGGAATAGAAAGCTATCAAACACACTAACTGCGCCAAATCA
Source organism: Jaltomata sinuosa (assembly GCA_003996215.1). Classification (NCBI taxonomy): domain Eukaryota; kingdom Viridiplantae; phylum Streptophyta; class Magnoliopsida; order Solanales; family Solanaceae; genus Jaltomata; species Jaltomata sinuosa. Next base: position 977,749 of record QJPP01007220.1, read on the forward strand.
ATAAAAAAAAAAACCTCCATTCAAATTGCAAGAGGTCATAACAAATTATTTCATATAACACTAAAGGTCTCTTGTTGAAGTATTGCCATATATATACTCAACTTTTGCTGCAAAATAATTATTAAAGTTATTATGGTACCTTCTTATAGCATATGAGTTAACAAGCAATTGGACCAAAATGAAAGAAAAAGAATAAAGTTTTGGGGTATTTGGGAATCTTGTACACGCAATCGTAAAATAGAAGAGGGGATTTTGTCAGAACAGAAAGTTAAAGGGTTGTCCAGGCAAATTTGGAAATTAAACTTTAACTCTTAAAAACTTACTTAATGATGGGCCAACTTCTAATTTGGATTAGATTTAAGATAACAACAGCCCAATTGAAGTTTGAGCATAAGAGCCCATATAGCCTAACCACAGAGTAATTAGGTAGAGATAACGATTACTGATCACTTTTTGGTCTTTTTTCATCATGGTGAAATTATAAATGAAACTTCGAGATGGAAAGGTAGCTATTTGTAAATTTTACCCGATAATAAGATCTTTTACTAATTATGAGGTATTCTTCTACTACTTACAACTTCCTTTTTAGTCTCCGTTGCTATAAAGAGGCTCGCTGAGTAATTAAATACATTTAAATTTGTCGTATCTTGTTCTTTAGAACTATGAATATCAAAGTTGGTCCAAGAAAATATAACACGTTCAATCTGTTTGAATTTGAGCGAGTTGAGATTGCGCATGTCTTCACAGCGGGTCAATTTGCGCACAATCAAAGTCAACAAAAATAACAGTATACTCAGTGAAATTTCATAAGTGATTGCGCACCACCTAAGTCATCCAAACTAAAAGTTGGATTGGTTTTATTAAGTATGTAGCCAAATTGATCCTTAAGAAAATTTGTGTCTTTTTTTTTTGAAAAATTGTTTGCTATGTCAAATTTAACCATATAGAAAAAAGAAAGAAGCTTTTTTAGTTTTGTTTGGTAACTAAACAAAATACAAAAAATAAAAAATAAATTAAAATTTGATTAGATTTGGACAGGTTATGAACAGGGGCAGCGCCAGCTTGAATCTAGGGGTTCATACGAACTCCCTTCGGCAGAAAATTACATTTTTGTATATGGTTAATTTTTTTTTTGTATATATAATGAATGTTGAACTCCCAATGGCTAGTTCGTGTGCTTACTTATTTATATTTTGGACTCACTTAGTGAAAAATTCTGGCTCCGCCATGACCTTATTGTTAAGCCCATATTGATCATTTCATCTTCGCCAAGTATCCTTTTTGCACGTTAAAAACTCGCTTATCTACTGAAGTAACTCATTTTAACTCGCTCAAATTTAGACCGACAAAGCAAAAGTTGGCAAACACTTATTATAAAATGGTGTTTTTACAACAAGTGAAAAATATCACCCAAAGGTGAATTCCGCCATCTATTGGACTTAAACATTACTAATTGGGCATGGTACAAAATGTAAGAAATGACAATAATTCATTGCAAGAACCCACAAGACTGGTGTTTTATTTCTACTTATTGCATTAGAGTCATGGCAAATATAGTAAGCTGTGTAGAACAGATACATTTAAGAGCAATTCATGCACTTCTTTAATTCATCATGAATTACTATTCAAGTGGTCCAAGAATCAATTCTATATATTGCATTTCCACACAAATTGGTGTGTTATTACTCCTAAGCAAAAAATTAAAAATTAAAAAAAAAATGGTGTGTTATTACTACTTTTGTAGAAAATTTGTTTACTCATCTACTTAGGTCCAAGAATCAATTTGTTTACTCGTCTACAACTCCAAACACAACAATAAAAAGGTGTCAACATGGACACCTATGAAAACCTTGTTACGACTTCTCCTTCCTCTAAATGATAAGGTTCAATGGATTTCTCGGATCTTCTTTCCCCGCTGGCTGCCAAGCCCGTTCCTTGACTGTGATTTCGCTGGATAATAGACAGGGACAGTGGAAATCTCGTTAATCCATTCATGAAAGTTGGCATAAGCTATACAACAACATCAAACTTTGTACTAAAATTAGTGATGCCCTCGTTGTACTCAAATTCTGGATTCTCCTCTGTCAATCATTATTTCATAAGAATCATGTAGGGTTTGTTTGGAAAGTCACTTGGTAATTGGAATTGGTGTAATTACTAGGGTAGTAATTACCAGCCTAGTAATTACACAGCCTAGTAATTACATCGACCTGTTTGGTTGCCACAATGTAATTACAAGTGTATTATTTGGTTGCATAAGTGTAATCACATGGTTATATTGAAATTTAATAAAGGCTAATTATCAAAAATTAAAAATTTAACTAAAAAAATAAAGACCTTTATAAATTATATTAAATTAAATATTTAATATATATGTATATATATATTGTCTTTTGAAATATATTAATTAATAAACATATATTCTTAACTAATATTATAAAAAAATAATTGATTTATATTTTTTAAATTAGTATATTTTAATTAAATTAATCATAAAAACTTAAAGTACATGATTTTTAAGAACATCATGAAATGCATGTTTAACAAAAAGATTAAAATTATAAATATAATATCATAAAATTATTAAAACATTTGACAAAAAGATAATCTACCAATTCTAACTAAAAAATGAATGACTTGCAATGTGAAATATCAAGTAAATACTAGTAAAACAAATAAATTAGAATTGAAATATAACATAAGTTCAAAATTCAAAACAAAAAAAATAACATAATACTCTTATGTCAAATTTCAATATAATGTATCTAAATATGATTCAAAAGAAAAGGAAACATAAGTATATAACCTTATTCAACAATGAATTCTACTTTAATTTAAAAATTAGAATACTAACTAAATTATGCTAAATAGAAAAAATAAACATAAAATAAATATAAAATAGATAATACGAACAATTACATGAAATCACAAGAAGTAAAGGTTTGAAAATGAGAAGGAAATGAAATATAAATAATAAAAAATAAAAAATATATTTTTAAAAATTATTAGAATAATAAAAATAAAAAAGAATTTAAAATAATAGAAATAAAAAATAAATTAAAATGAAAAATAAAAGTAAAAATAAAAGTACGAAATTAGAAAGTAATCAGCTTGTAATTACATCATGTAATTACCAGCAATTCACAATTATCTCCTGTAAATTGGAGAGTGTAATTACCACCTGTCAATTACACTCAATCACCTGCTGACCAAGTAATTATCTGATCAATCAAATATGTCAAACTGTATAATTACATCCAATTACATCAAAATCAATTATCAGAGTGACTTTCCAAACAGGCCCGTAAAGTTTTAAAATGATCAAGTAAAAAGTGAACTAAAGAAATATTTTATGAAAAGGAAAAAAATTACTAGCATCTACATGAAAATGACCAACAAATTAATTCCTCAAAAAGAAAAAGGACACAAAATGTCTCACTCTTGTGCAAGTTGAGTAGTGAGCAAAATGTATAGGGAGATGGGACAACAATATCCTAATCTCTTAAGATTTCTCGACATGTCATGTCAATTGTTTGCTACCCAAATATTATTGTCATGTCCATAGACCCCGTACCTTCATAGACGAATCCAAAATTTAAATTTTATGAATTTAAAATGAGGGTAAACTCATCGACCATATGAGTTACCGGCTCAAAATTAATACATACTAAATAGATTTCTTAATATATATAAATAAAATTTGAGCTAAAACTATTAGGTTTCGCCAAACTCATTAACTTGATGCCCTTGTCCCTCAATTTTATTTTATGTGACATAATTCAAAATAAGAGGGTCAGGTTGTTTAATTTCATATAAATTGGAGTGTAGTTATAGAAATTTTGTGGGATTCTATAAGACGAGTTTAATCATATTAGTTTTTCGGAGGCTAATCTATTATAAACTCTAGTTTGGAGGATATGTTACTCTAAATCTTAAATCACACTTATTTAAAGGGTAACATATTTCCTTTGAAAATGCATATCAAAATCTCATAAATTTCTAGAATATTCGTAAAGAGATCAAGACATCAGAATAGTGTCCTTCTCAAAGTCGGTGTCTGATGTTATTAGCGACCAAATATATTGTTAGGAGGTCTAGATTATCCTATGTTCGATAAATACGCTATCAAAGGCCCTCGAATTACAAAAATCATCAAGAAAAAAGAATCAAGGGAACAAAAAGAATTGTACCCATATTTTTTTATTAATAAAATTATACCCACATTGTTTACATATATATATATAGTTGGTGATTGAAAATAAAATATTTTACTCCCTCCTCATTCACTTGTTACTTTTAACTTATCAAGAAAAGATAAATTTATTTTTTCATATTTTACTCTTATTATTAATTACTTATTTTTTAATTCACTCTTCAAAATTTAATATTAAGCATCAATTTATAAAAGTAATGTGATAAAATTATCATATTAATTATTTTTTTTAATATACGTGTCAAGTCTAAATATTACAAGTAAAAATGAACGAAAGGGAGGGAGTAAGTTCTGCCGGTGGAAGACATATATTTAAGAGTGCAAATAAAAGCTACTCATAATGTTATGGTCCCAACCAATAAAAAAATTAATACCAGAAAGGGAAAAATTAATGTATTCTTTTATTGTTGATGAATAAATTTTCTCTCTTTTTTGTCTTTGCATATAGTAGCTAGAGATTGTAATTGGTAAATTTTATCCAAACACGACGTTAAAAAATTAAAGTAAGAATATATATCTCTTAAAATCATCGCTAAAAAGAGTATATCTTGTATTTATTAGTCTAGTGTAATCAATGAGGGCCTGTTTTATTATGATTTTTTTTAACTTTTTTTTAATTGAATTTCAAAAAACATGTTTGACCATAAAATTCTGAAAAATTCTCGTTTTACTTTTAAACAAGTGAATATGTGAAGTTTTTCACCTTTTTCTCATTGAATGTCAATTTTGTTTTGCTTACTAACCACTTTTATTGTAAAGCAATTGTTTGTCTTCTTTTCAAATGTTTTAAGATTTTGAAGTTCTATTTTTGTGGTTGGTATCATTGTGCATGTTATTATACATAAGTTTTTAAAAGTAAAAAAAAAAAACATATCAATTTAAAAATTTAGAGGTTTGGCCTTTTAGAAGCAAAACATACGATAATAACAACATATTCAGTATACTCTCACAAAGTGATATCTGGGAAAAATTGAATGTACGCAAACCTTATCATTATCTCGAAAGTAGAGAAGTTATTTTCGATATACCCTCAGCTCAAGAAAAACAATCCTATAATTTAACATAATATGAAAATCAATTTCAAAAAGTACTTAATAGTTACCGTAAATGTTAGTATTATAAAGAATGATTATCATAGAGATGTATGATTATATTAATCAAACGCTTACTAATTAGTAATTAGTGGTGTAAGTGTCCAAGAAAATCCACATTATTTTTTATTTTTTTTGCTAAAAAATATTTTCTCTCTCTAATTTTCAGAATGGACCACAGAATTAAATATTTTTAGGAAAATATAATTTTCAAAAATAATAATCAAATACCATAGCACTGGCCCATCAACCTCGTGCTCTTCACGTGAAGATGGGCCCATTTACACTCATAGCCCATTAGGGTCCAATATTGCTTGGGAGATTTACACTAATAGGATCATTTCGCGCCGTTATTTAACTTTTAACCTCATTTAAAAAAAATGCCATAATACATAAACGTACTCTTTAACTTGACCTCGGCTGATATTTATGTCCTTTTATTTGAATGTGTACAAGTAGATACTTAAACTTGTATAATATTAAACAAGTAGACACACGCGTTCTACGTGACGTCCTACATGGCAATTCGCGTGAGATGCTACATAGAACGCGTATGTCTACTTGTTAAACTCTATACAAGTTTAAGTGTCTATGTGTACACACCCAAAGTTGGAGGGCATAAATGTCAACTGAGACCAAGTTAAAGGTCACGTTTATGTATTATACCAAAAGGAATGCATGAAAACTATATTTTGAGTCTTTGAGACGCTGAAAACAATGCCCTAAGATTGACATGACTCCACCTATTGAGTTGGTCTTAGAGCTGGTAGATCATGTTGGGAAGGATGTTCTGATATGCGAATTATCTTCAACATATCACAAATTCACCGTAAATACAATAGAATTTATTGCTACCCAAACAATTGAGAATAGGTTAAACTTAATGACATACACATGATTTTATGCAAGCGATATCGACTCTTTTCATATAATACATGTATGAATGTATAATTGTGAGTTCTAAACCTTACTTCTTGGAGAAAGGTTGAGTCCGACTTGCGAAGCAGATATCCTGAGCTTTCCAACATTCTATGTACATTTTTTCTCTTTACGTTCCAAGGCGAACATATATTTTAGTAATGGATAATGTAACATCCCTCCTAGTATCTCAATTGATATTTGTTGCATTATTTTTAAAATGGTATGTGATGACATCAGTGTTTAAATGTGTTTCTATCACAAGTTAGATTAGTCCTAAACTTGTAACTAAGGCAAAGACATTTAAATTTAATTTTGTAGATGAGTTGGAACCGGCCTTCTATTTCGATAAATAATGTTCCACTTATTAGAGAGGGACCAAATTCGTACGAAAAATAAATCAAAAAATTGATCTAGATGCAAACTTTAAAAAGGTAGGTCCCTTTAGAAGGAATTGTCTTGTCGTACAAAAATTGACAACTATTATTACATGTAAAATATTTGTATTAATTTATGTGATATATTTTAACTGGATATAAAATTAATCAAATAAAAAAATTTGAAATTTACTGTTTAAAATAAATACATAAATATTTATATGATTATAAATAATTTTATTAAAGTAAAAATATAAAATTAAGATTAAATTATTTATAACTATATAGAGAGATATTAGAAAAATAATGTAATATCACAAAAATTGAGATAAAAAATATAATAATTATTAATGTATGAAAATTATTGGGAGTTGAGAGAATAAAAATGATTCAAAAATCCAAAATGTAATACAACTTCTCAAAAATTCTTTATAATAATAATAATAATAATAATAATAATAATAATAATAATAATAATAATAATAATAATAATAATAAGGGGCCTTATTTCTTTGTTGCCTTTTGCAAGGAAAGTACGTCCATCAAATCGGTAGAGTTCAATCCGATTATAAGTGATTATATTTCGTTTTAAATTTGTTGGTGATTCCCTTTTTTCGTCCGATCTTTTGCTTTGCTTAGGTCCACTATTTTTGTTTTGGTTATTTTGAGGTACATACAAATACTGTTTCATATAGCTGTCATATATAAATCAAATCATTTTAAAAAAGTGACATGCTTAATATAATCTTTTCTTTTTTGCTTACTTCTGAAAAAAAAAATGATTTAATAGATAAGTCGAACAGAAGGAAAAGACTTTCCAAATCCTGATATCAATATTCAATAAGGCTAAGAACACATTTATTTAACTTCTAGCTCGTTTGAGATGAGATTCCTAAGAGTAAGATTGGTAATTATTATTATTATTATTATTATTATTATTTGGCTTGCAAGAATTGCCTACCTCACAAGTGTGCCCATAGGGCCTGTCCCAATTGGGTAAAAGTGATCATTGGATCATAGACATCAATAAATATAGGACCCTATTGGCTTAGTATTATTTTGACAAAGTACTTGTTGTTTTAAAGTGTGGATGGTTACAAATTTATTCTATATTTTCTTCTCCTACATATAAATGAGATATTTTTTTTAAAAAAAGAATATAGTAGAAATAGCGTTAACTGGCCATTTTTTTGGTCTTATCTTTAAAAAATAATCACGACTTTTGAGACTGTTCTCTCGCTTTTCGGCGAGATAAGTTTGATGGTAGTTTGGAGCATCATATATGTTGTATATGTTTTCACTTTCTTGTTGTGCTTCAGTTGTCACATTATTTCACTGTTGTTACAGTTCTTTTTTTTTCTTCCTTTCTGAACGCCGTTTATTGCTTTTCCCTTTGTTTATAATTATGTCTTTTTCATTTTGGTAGTTTCTTTTTTAAAACTGCTTTGAAATGCTTTTCTTGAAGTCGATGATGTATCAGAAACAACATCTCTACTACATCTCTACTTCCACAAGTCAGGGGTAAGATTTGCGTACACCCTATCTTCCCCAGACTTTATCAATGAGATTACACTAGGTATATCATTATTGTTTGTCTTCGATTTCAATTTTCACAACAGAAATTGTACGACAGTATCCTGAAATTTTCATTTTTCAGTCCTGTCTTTGAAAAAGAATCATTTTCTTGGAGTTTCAATTTTCATAACTTAAACTTCTTGACAACAACAACATACTTAGTGAAATCTCACAAGTGGAGTCTGAGGAGGATAAAGTGTACGCAGACCTTAACTCTATCTCCATACTGTTTCCGTAGGACCCTCAGCTCGAGTACATCGAATCAAAATAGATCTTAAATTTCTTGACACTGAAATTCACTCGCAATAATTTTTTTTTTGGTTTTCCATTCAGCGTTCGGTACCCGCATTGGAGTCCGATTAAATCTGAATTCGCGCCGGAAAGTCCTACATTGGAGGGTAAAGTGCTCGCTAACAAAGGCGACTCTGTACCCAAGGGGGCTCAAACCCGAGACCTCTTGGTTAAGGATGAAAGAGTATTTACCACTCCACCACAACCCTTGTTGGTCACTCGTAGAAATTATAACTCTAAGATAATTACTATTTTTTAAATTATGGCACTAAAAAATGTGGCTACTTGGTGAAATATTTGGAAGAAGAAAGTTCCAAGTGGGCCATTAGTGGGCTCCACATAGGAAACAGGAAAACAAATTTCAGTTTAGGCCAGACTTTTGAAAATGACTAAACCAAATACAGCTGTTCTTCACGGACCAAAAAATGAATTAAATGGATACAATGAATTATGAAATTATGTAATCTGGATTGGGAAAAAAAAAGTTGTACATTGGGCCCATTAAAAGAGAACCTAGTAATAAAGTGGGCAGGCCACTTTTCAATCTTATAATTGAAAAGTAATCATTGTTATGAAGATTTTAAATTTTACCGTTAAAGTTTCATGACACTATCGTGAAGTTTTCAAACTCCATGATAATGGCTATTTTACGATTATAAGGGTTATTCGTGAAATTTATCCAAAGAGAACATATAATTACGGATTGGAGAAGACTGTTGATCAAAACAAGACAAATTCCCAAGCGTGTAGTAGAAGAATTCCTTGAGGAATTAGGATGGCGACAAATAATGAAACAAGGAGCAAGAAAAATATGTTTACAAAACTTATACACAAAGGAAGAATCTTTGGAAAATACGAGAATAGAGTAGCCAAGCGCGACCAAGTCAAATTAAGATTGAAATCTTGATTATAATTCTTGTTGAATTTAGAGAACAAGAAGCATATATAGAGGTAGTAATAGCGCGGGCTAGCCACTATCACGGAGTTTCAAATTATACATGTGAAACTCTTGATAATATCATGAAGTTTTATCTGGTGAAATATAAAACTGGATAATACATAAACGTGTCCTTTAACTTGATATCAGTTGATATCTACGCCCTTCAACTTTGAATGTGCACAAGTAGACACTTAAACTTGTATAAAATTATACGTATAAACATACGTATCTCATGTGGCGTCCTACATGGTGCCATGACAATAATTATTTTTCAATACAGGACTGATAATATTTAGAACAAATAGGCGCACACGTTCTACGTGAGTTAAAAAGTGACTATTTGTGGATTTTATCTTATAAGCCAGGTCCACTAATAAAGAATTGACAATATCTACAAGTCAATGTCTACAACAGTAAAGAGGTCTCCATCATGGGCCCAATGGGCCATTCTTAATAATGTTAAGTTTTAAATAGTACACACAGAAAGAAGGTGTAACCAATGATGTTGCTTGTACGTCAAATATCTAATTTGTCTCTCTATTGAATATCACTTATAGACATTTGCCAGAAAAAGAGGCCCACTTATGTAGTCTCATTAATGGATTAATGGGCTCCATTTGACCCATTTTTCTTATTTGGGCCAAGGGAAAATAGATAGCTCAATGGGCCAAGTGAAGGTTATGCATAGACATGTTAATTGTTCATTTTCTAATTGGGCCTAGTGGAAATAGATAGCCCAAAGGGCCTAGTGAACGTTAGGCATAGTCATGATTGTTCATTTTCTATTTGAGCCAAGTAAAAACAGATAGCCCAATGGGCCAAGTGAAGGTTATGCATAGACATGTTAATTGTTCATTTTCTACTTGGGCCAAGTGAAAATGGATAGCCCAAGGACCTAATTAAGGTAGGTTTATGCGTATACATGTTTAAGAGTCAAGGGTCAAAAATGCACCTAAGGTATTTCAGTTTTTTTTGAGTTTCATATATGAATTATTGAGAGTGTGAGAGATTCTACCTGACCTACCACCCAATGGTTAGCGAAACACACCATCAAATATTAGTCTGGGTGTGTTTCGCTAACCATTGAGTGATTGTTCAGGTAGAAAACTCACACTCCCGTCTTCAATAGTTCAGGTATGAAACTCAAAAAATTGAGATAGTTTAGGTGTGTTTTTAACCCTTAACTCCATGTTTAATTGATCGGACACTACTTGAAAACAAGTTCTTCTACCTTCTACTCCAAAACGAACTATTCCAAATGTTTCGAGTGTTCTAAATGTTTATAGGCCTAGGGTAATTTGACTGGCATATCTCATGAGATTAGCTACCCCTCCTTCTATATGGATAGCTATCCCTCCTTCTATATATGTCATCACAAACAAAGACTAAAGCAACTGTTGGATGCCCCACTAGGTATAAGCTTGATTTCTAAGAGCAAAAATTAAAGACCAACCTAATTGAAGGGCAAAATGTGCAATTAAATGAAGTAAAAGTGTATGTTATTTTTTCTTTTCACTTGACTACTAAAAGTATAGATTTCACTTGAATACATTTACTACTTGCTTGGATGGTTGTTATCTATTGTATTGTATTGTGTTGTGTTATTAGTTTAAAGGAATTTTTGACTTAAATACAATGTTTGTTTTTTGACGGTTACTTAGATTTTATCGTATTGTATGGTTAAATCCATCGCTAGGTAACGATGAAAAGTCTTCTTTTGTGTAATGATCGATTTAGTGTAAGACAACTTATTTTTTCTTCTTCTCATTTTGTTTTTACTTATTAGTTAATAATCTTATTTTACCCTTTACGCTACCTTTTTATAGTATCTCTACCACGTATCCTACTTTTCTTTTAGGTTTATCCTTCAATTTGTTGACGTGTGACATTATGTAACGACGAAAAATGATTTAATCTATCCGAATGTCGTATTCAATATTAAAACAGTAAAGTACAATACAATATCCAAATGTTCAAAGGATTATATATTATGGATACATAAATCGTTTTAAAAATATTTACATCCTTGGTTGAACTTGTTTTACTAGGGCTTCTCTTTTTTCACCTGCAAAAACAGAATGAAGGAAAACAGTATGATAAGTTAGCAGTAAATACAGAAAAATACACTCAGAAAATCTCGGTTGCTCGGACCCTTCAATAATGTCAAGGGGTATGTGTCGGATCATTTCAAAGTAGTGCATTTTTGGAGGATCCGATATGAGTGCAACAACATTTTTGGAGAGTCTGAACAGTATAACTCAAAATGCTGATTTTTTTTTTTCGAAATTTACATTTTTAACTTTCTTTGCATTAATTTTACTCAAGTAAGAACACTTATAGTCATCTGAATGCTCACCTATGGTCTCTGAGGTATTTTTGTTGATAAAAGAACAGCCAGCATGATGAAAAATAAAACAATCTGCAAAAGAAATTGGGTGTATGTAAACAACAACATAGCTAATGTATCCCACAAGTGGGGTCCGGGAAGGGTGTTGTGTACGCAAGAGAGACTGTTTCCGATAGACCATCCGCTCATGTAAAGTATGTATGTAAAGCATGAACTAAATATCAGCAAAAAAACTCACCAAAACTGGAATATTATAATTAGGCTGATGGCTGAATGTGTAAGATTTCCTGGTGGTAAATAAAGTCATCAACTGATACTGTCAAAAATTTGCATAAAAGAATTACAAAGGAAACATATAATTACAAACCTTTGATTGATCAAGGTTCCAGAGTCTCTGCAAGTTTTCGAGATTGCTTCAAGCCTCTTCAAAGTACTCGTGGCGTTTGGATCATCGTGATCAACCTGAAAGAATCGATTGATAAGTTGTTTTATCGAGCAAAGATGAAATTAAAGAATCAAAATTTGACTTATAAAGTAGAAAACATAGTCGAATTTCAGCTAATATTTGAACATCAGATGGACTAATTTAGAAGTTACAGTTTAGCTCTTCATGGACTAATTTAGAAGTTACAACTACGCCTCAGTTTCAAAAAAGTTGGGGTCAGCTATATGAACTCTAGAGGGACAATTGGATGAAAAACTCTAACGATGCAGATGTGAACGTGAAAAAGGAAAATTGAGCAATTCTAAACTTAAGTCAATAACCTCTAGAATGAGTAAGTCACAACTGCAGACAGTGGTGAAATCAGAATTTTTACTAAGGGGAGTCAAAATATAATGAAGTAAGCGCACGATTCAATATATATTATTCATTGCAGGCACGGATGTCTCCACTACTTACTGCAGAGTTAACGTTTTTCTGAGAATAGTACATGTTATACCTTGGATTCCATTATACAACAGAAGTCGAAGAAAGCTCCATAGACATCAGCCATCGTCCTCGTTTGATCAATAATCTTAGCACAGAGGCCTAGAAAGAAGAAACCAAAGAGCAAAACATAGTGAGGAATTGTTGTTATTCACAAAAGATTATCGGACACCTTAATGTTCCAGCTAGAACGCGAGCAGTTTAGCTGGTAAGAAAAAATTGATATGTATACTGAGACTCGTGTATATTAACCTTGTTTGTTGAAATAACAGACATCATATTGATAAGTCGTGTATCTTTACCTCGTCTCATTTCAACAACGCCTCTGAAAATTTCAACGTTGTTGTAGTACATCGTCAAATTCCCCATATTTATGACCTGGAAGTATAAGAAAGTCAGTATAGTATAACTGCAAATTGAGTGATTACTACAATGAAAAGCTTAAACTGATTCTGTTTATACTTTCCAGAACAGATCATGCCACATTTTCATAAGCAGACCAATATACGCAGTACAAAAATTAGGACATACGGGGAAAAGCAACGTTGTGAACTGTTCAAGTGAAATTTATAATACCTGCGGAATTGCACAGAACTGAAAGATAGCAGGATCTCGTAAATTAGACATGTAAGTCAGACAATCTTCTGCATGTAATAAAGCATTGGTGACCATTTCGTTCAGACATTGTACTGCCTTGACGGAGTTTTCCTCGTACTTAAAGTCCTGAGGCACGTAAAGAAGATGGCAATTACAGATCAACGAATCAATGAACGAACTTCAAACAAGAAATAACACTTCTTATGATGATAACAAACCTCAAGTTTGTTAACATATTTACTCCAAATTTGACGGGGCCAAAACATACGACACTTTGGTACTTCATTTATGTCTTCCAGATAATCTCGAATGATGCTTATTTTCTGAAATACATTGCCAAAAATTATGCTTGTATCACTAGCCTGCACACAAAGTTTCTCAAATGTCGGATGTTAGGGACATTACCTGAAGAAATAAACCCATGGAAATCGAGAGGGATTCTGGTGCTAAATCTTCTCTTCCGGAAGCATAAAAAAGTTTTGACAAGCCTAATCCACAAAGTCCAGCTGCATAGTGACAATATTCATTATAATCGTCGATTGTTTCTACCTGCACGAGACCATATGACTTTTTAAGTGAAATTTATGGATTTAAAAGGGACAAGACGTGATCATAAAAGCATAAGTGAATTCAGGATTCAGAGTCAGCGAGTTCAGAATATGCAATGAAGCTCATCATGCGTATTAGACATAGTTTTTAATATTCCGCGAATCACCTCCTTGCATAGAAATTTTGCCATTCCTTCACCCATTCTCTTGGTAATATCCTTAATCACCTCCTGATAACTGCAAAATACGCGGAATATTTCACTTACAAATACTCTTACAACTAAGTATCATTCCGATTTTTTTTGTAAGAACTCACTTTTTACCAAGCTCCAGGAAAGCAGAGGAAACATGATGGAATTGGTCCATAAGAACCTTGAAGTCCTTTGTACCACCTAATGAATACGTTAAAAACAAATAGCCTTATATACGTTATATATACTCAGAGGACGAGGTAGAATTTTCACCAAGGGGTTCATCATCTACTATATATACGTTAAAAAAAGAAAAACCTTATATATACAATATGATTTTCCAGCGATGAATCCCCCTCCATCCCTCTAGCTTCGCCCCTGCCCTACCTAGGGGCGGAGTTAAAGGTAAAGAAGCTAGGGGGTTCATTGTTAACTTCAAAGTATAGCATCATTTTTGCATTTTGTTTTTGAATCTCTTATTAGGATTTCTGGTTCCGTCACTGGCCTCACCACAGAACAAGAAAATAAAAAGCCGATCGCGGAGTGAAAGAACAAAACTATAAGATTAATCAAAGAATACTCACATGAAAAATGCCATTCAGGATCATAGAAGTGGCAATAAAAGTTTCTCAAAATAGGTACTCTAACCTCAATGGCTAAGCTGGTATCATCCTCTGCTCAATAATTAGAAGGGGAAATCAAAATAATTAGTGAAACTAATTAACTAATTAACTACTATGGAATGGAACAAACATACCAACAGTGTCAAGTGCTCTAAGAACCAAATAGTAAACACAAACCTGCAAGTTGGATGAAATTTCATTAAACTCAACCTTTCATAACAAGGAGATCATATATATATAAGAGCCTATGTTGCTCGGACTCTTTTGCTATGAGTGTGTGTCGGATCCTCCAAAATGAGGATCTGATCGACACGAGCGCAACATCAATTTTGGAGAGTCCGAGCAACATATATAAGAGCAAAAGAAAAAGAATCATGCAAGAAAGAAAATAATTAGGTTTCCACATTTTGCTTTGGAGATGAAATTAATTACATAGCTACTTTTCTTTTTAGTGTACCAACAAGAATATCACCATCTTATTCTCTACTATTCTTTTAATATTACTCTTGATGAAATGATTTATAGTCACGCCAATATTCATGACTTTTTGAAGCTACAAATTTCAAAAGTTCTTTTTTTCTTTCTTAAAATTCATATTAAGTAAACACACAGCAACATAAATTGAGACGAAGGTGTTTACATGCCTTATTTTCTTAGGTCACCAACTTCACTTTTATGTATGATTACTTGTTATCATTTAAATAACTCGATAATGTTGAAACATAAAAGACATATGATATCCTAAACACGTGATGCATGTAAATATTTTTTACACTATCAGCATATAAAAAGTTCAATTTTTTTTTTAACTTACCACATCGCGGAGGTCGCTAGGAAGCTGTTGAATGACGATAGCAAAGCTACGAGAGACCTTGCGGAGAGTAACGTAGCAGAAGGCCCAGTGTGGCTGCAATGGCATCTTCTTCGCGATGCGCTTAGCCGATAACATGAGCTTCATCAATGGATATAACTCATCTGGATGCCTCAAAATCTCCCCCATTGATCTTATAAATTTTGTTTACTATACTGTTTCAGAAAACAAGTGTGACAACATGAAGAGTGTGATCAATTGATAGTATATATAAACATCGCTGAAACTAAGATATCTTGGCCACTAACCAAACAAACAGAAGAAAATGGTCTTTTCATACCTCTTATGCACGTATAAGGTGCGAAAAATATAGACTAATTATATAATGAAGAAGTGATTTGATGTCTGAGCAATTTCTAAATCAAAATGCATCACACATACAAGTGGTGTTGGTTGGGTTGGATACCAAGTTTTATATATATATATATATATATATATATATATATATATATATAGTAATATTCTTTTCTTACTAAATGTATTCGATCAACATTATGATATCGAGTTCATCTGAATCTAATAATTTTTAACGTACAAGATAAATTTATGTGTAAAACTGACTAACCCCATGCTTTAAAAAACAACGAATATAATACTTACTAAAAATCTTAATCGTGGAACTCATAAACGTAAATCCTGAATCTATCTCGACTCGATATTATAGATATTACTATATATATTCAATAGTTTCATGCAACATGAACCATGATGTTATATTATTCAAACAAACGTGAGCCATGTGTTATATTTCATTATCTTCATATTATTGAGCTGAAATTTAATATTTAGAGTCATCAATATAGCTGCCGACTCACACATATATATATTTCTTTCATCTCAAATAATCTGTCATAATTTTCTTTTACACGTTGTTTAAGAAGACTTTAATTAACTATTTTATCCTTCTTAATTGATATGTGAACAACCATAATATCATTCGATAATTGAGATGTTTGTATTCTTCAAGAATAAGAACTACTATAAGAGCAAAAAGGAAAAAAAAAATTAACTTTGTTTTGAAATTTTAAAACAATAAATAATTTGAAATAACAAGTGAAATGTCATCCAAATGTGATGATCCAATTTTGGTTAGTCCTTTGCTTAGGTCCACTATTTTTGTTTTGGTTAGTTTTAAATAGTACACACAAGAGAGGTAACCAATGATGCTTTTAATAGTACACAAGTCAAATATCTTGTTTGTCTCTCTATTGAAGATCACTTTTAGACAATTGTCGGTAGGATGGTCACGAGTAGGTTTGAGTTGAATATTGGTCGAAATTAAAATCAAATTAATTTGATCAATTTTTAGATTATCAAAAATCAAATCAGATAAATATATATATTTATCGATTTGGAGTGTGTTTGGTATGAAGGAAAATATTTTTCATGGAAAATATTTTTTATAAAAAATGTTTTATGGAAAACAAGTTGGTTTCTTACTTATTTTCTCATGTTTGGTTGGTGAGTGGAAATTGTTTTTTGAAAAATATTTTCTATTGTTTAATTGATGAGCGAAAGCATATTTTTCATTTTTTTTTATTAGAGAATAGAAAATATTTTCTACGGGATAGGTCGGAGGTTGGGGTGAGGTGGTTGGGGGAGGGGGAGGGGGGGGGGTCCTGGGTGGGTGAGTGGGGGACCGGGTAACTAAAAATTTAATTTTTTTTTTTAAAAATATAAATATTTTAAATATTTTTTTTGGGGGGGGGGGGGGATGGGGTAGGGGGACCAAAAATATTACTTTTTTAAAAAAATAAGTAAACTTTTTTAAAAAAAAAAATTAAAAATTGAATTTTGGGTGGGGTGGGGAGAGAGAGGCAGAGTACCAAAAATATTACATTTTAAAAAAAAAAATTAAAAATTGAATTTGAGTGGGATGGAGATGAGGGAGGAGGGGGGGGGCTGAGTGGGGTGGGGAGGGGGGATGAGTGGGGTGGGGGAGGAGGGGGGAGGGGGGAGGGGCTGGGGGTATAGGGTGGGGCTTGGAGTACAAAAATATTACTTTTTTTAAGGAAACATATTTTTTTTTTGAAAAAAAATTAAAAAAATTGAATTTGGGTGGGTGGAGGTGGTAGTGGTGGTGGAATGTGGGGGGGGGGGGGGGGGGGGGGGGGGGGGGGGGGGGGGGGGGGGGGGGGGGGTTAAAGTGGGATGGGCGAATGGATGAGGTGGGATACAAAAAAAATTACTTTTTTTAAAAAGTTAATTTTGTGTTTTAAAGAAAGAATTGAAAAAATTTTAAAAAAAATTGATGTGGGGTGGGGGTGGGGTGAAATAGAAAAAATATTTTTAAAAAATTGTGTGAGGTAGAGGTGGGGTGGAGGTAGGAGGGTGGAGTGAGTGAGATTGGAGTGTTATGAAGGTGAGGACTTGTTTTCCCTACTTTCATTAGAGAAGTCATTTTCCTTATTTTGGAGGAAAATGTTTTCCGAAAAAAAATATTTTCCAATTTTTTTGACCAACCAAACACAAGAAAATTGGAAACCATTTTCCAGAAAATATTTTCCTCCGTACCAAACAAACTTTTGGTTGTTATCGATTTTAGTTTGGTCTGGTTCATACACAAAAATAAAATAAACGAAGAATAAGACTATGTGATCAACAAAGAAATTACGTTACATAAATTTTTCCTTCGCCTAAATTTGAAAAAAATATCAAACTAATATGAGTCTCTAAGACACATCTACTAAAAGAGCAATAAATATCCAGAATACATTATAAAATTGCGAATTAGAGCTACAGATTTGAGAAAGCTAAATATCTAAAGATACAAATATAGTGTATAGCAGTATGTTAACACAACTTTTCAGCCTAGCAGCCAACAAATACTTTTCTAGAGAGATACTTCTCCTTTATTTTTTTGTTTGTGCTTTTTTGACTTCTTACATAAATTTTGATCAACATATATATGATTAGATACTTAAAATTGTTCATAAAAAATACTATATTATGTATATATAATTATAAAAAAATGTATATACTTGATGGGTTAGACTTTTTCTTCATTTTTTTGAACAAAATCAAAATCCAATCAAATATTATCGATTTTTAAAAATGTAAAATCAAATCAAATCAAATAAAAAATTAGTTTATTTTATCGATTTGATTTGATTTTTCAGTTTGGATCAATTTTTACCCAAATTGTGAACACCGAAAGAGGCCCACTTATGTAGTCTCATTAATGGATCATGGGCTCCATTTGACTCATTTTCTATTTTGGGCCAAGTGAAAATAGATAGCCCAAAGGGCCAAGTGAAGGTTGTGCATAGACATGATTGTTCATTTTCTATTTGGGCCAAGTGAAAATGGATAACCGAAGGGCCTAATGAAGGTTATGCGTATTACATGTTTAAGAGTTTGAATAAGTAGACAGACGCTTCCACGTGACAATTAGCGTGAGATGTCATATATGATGTCACGTAGGACGCGTGTGTCTACTTGTTCAGTGCTTACTTGTGCAAACTCAAAATTGAAAGACATAAATGCCAGTTGAGATCGAGTTAAAAAGTATGTTTATGTATCATGCCCTTATAATTGTTGATTACTAAAAGATTTTGATCGTGAATTGGACATGAATTCTTTATTTAAAAAAAAATAAATAATATCTACATATTTGAAAACTACGTAAAAGTACTATAAGACATAATAATTGATAATTCAAGATATTCAAAAGACATGAAAAGATTACGATAAATTTTTTTTTTATTTGAATCTAACTATTTCTATTTTTGTTTTATATTTTGTTTCATTTTTTTTCACGTACTGACAATTTTCCTATTTATTCATTATTTTATTTTATTTTATTTTGGGACCACCAAAAGGATTTGATCAAATACAAAATTACAAATCAGCAGTTTCTTATGACACCTTTTCTTTTTATTATCCTTTATTATTAGGTCAAATATTTATAGATACGTCATTATATCTCTATTTTTTCCTAAAAAAATAAAATAAAAATTGGGAGTTGGGACCAGATAATTAGGTCAAGTTTAGGAGAAATATTATAACATGTCTCTACATAATCACTTATTTACTCTCGCGATCCGAGTTCATGACATATATTGTTGCTTTGACGACCCAACGACCTCACATATTTGTCTCTCTTTCTTCATTTTCCTCTCCCATTTCGATATGAATTTGTTTAAAGTATTATTTACACCACTTTTTCAGAAGCTTATCAGTTTAAAAGCCTGTCAGTCGTCCTCCGTCATGAGCTCACATAAACCTCCTTTAGGTACTCAGCACCCTCGCTGATGTTTACTCCACCATCGGACTGAGAAAGTGTTAGGTGCTGATACAATATGTCATGATCCGAGCCATGCATGATCGCTTTAGCCCAATTGACCTCAAGATTTAATTTGTTCCTTGAATTACGTTATCATCGAGTTTAAAAATATACTTACCATGTGAAATTATATTATATCTTATAAAGCTTTTTATTTTCCTCCCATTTTGATAATTTACCTAAAATATTATATGTATTTTTCTTCAAAAACTTGTCAATCTAATTAATAAGGTGTTGGTCCTTTTTTCTATAACTTGTGCTCATCAGCATGCCCTTCGTCACAAACATCACATTTACATATACTTGAAAATTAGATTCTCAAAATAAGTTTTTAGCTATTTTTTGCTTCCAATTTAACCATCAATTAACGTGGACATTTATAGTCCATACAATTAGTTTTTTTAAATGGAACTGAGAATCTTTGAACTAATTACTTGTAAATCTGATTAATTAATGATTGATTTGATCTAATAGAATTAGTATTAAACTTACTAATCACATGTCATTGTCTGTATAGCACTAAAACCAAAGTGGCTTCTGTTTACTAAATGGGGATAAAAAAGAATATAAATTTGTTTTTTTCTGCCAAAATTCAGTGCACATGACTTCCTTTAGTAGTAAGTGGTGGCCTAATCAAACAAAATATATAGTTTGTTTATCACTAAGTATATATATCGATGCCACAAAATATTTCGTATTCACGCAAGGTTAGAAAAAAATAATATCTTAAAGTGGTGCAATGTAGATAATCTATTGTGATATAAATATTAGTAGTTGATCTTACATTCAAATTAGTAACGTATAAATTGTAGGAAGATAATTTATTTTGCTCGAAGAATCAAGGCTTCCTTCATAACCAATTCTTTCGACACTAATGTTTTTCACTTCGTTCAAGTAATAATTGTACTTATACAGAATTCTTTCGTTTCTTAATATGATGCTTTCGCAAACCAATGGGAACAATCCCATTTTTTTTCTTCTTACGATGATCTTTATTTGAAGTATAAGTCACTAAAATTTATCTCTTTTGAATGGTATTTATTCCAATGAACTTGATGTATATTCAGGAATTTCTATTGCGCATATATTCATTACTGTAGAAATTGGGTTCAAGTTTTCTCTAATCCCCTCTTTGAAATAAGGACGTTCAATTAGGTTTGACTATTAAAATAGAAAGGGGCAAATTAAAAATTTTAAACTTCTTATCCAGTTAAAAAAATATCGAAATGAAAAAGATATAAAAATTTATCATTAAATATTTGATCAAATAGGATCGTCCAATATACTTTCAAAAATTATGATTATATATAAAGTTTGAAATCTATGACTAATTTTTGTAAAAGTTAAATCTCTTTTGGCATATTCCAAACTAATTTACCATTTTACAGTATAACCCAAAAAAGTTAAATAAAGCCCCAACAATTTTTTGTCACACTATAAAATCTTATAAAATTAAAATATCTTTTGCTTTTTGTTGATGTCATCAAACGTCAAGTAATACATATACATGCAACCAAAACTTTAAAAAGAGATTTAAATTCAATTTAATATAATACAAAGTAATGGGAATCAGCTGGTTCAAATTTTGAGGTCATTCTGTTGCCTTTTATTTTTTAAATTTTTTATTCGGCTTTTGATAGTGGTATTTAACGCTTCCTAATAAAAATGATTTCATAAAAAAGAGTGATGGAAATCCGTTCAGATTTTGAGGTCATTTTATTCTTTCGTTGGGGTTTTTCACTCGATATTTTGTATCTATATTAGAGTTTAATTGAGTTAATGATTAAAAACACATTTAAAATATCATGTTTTTGTGAGTTTTATAATAAGTAACTTACATAAAACACACATCTTTGGGAGCTAATTACTCTTTCTCCCACCTCGCTCTCGCTCTGATACATCGCCCCAAGGCGTGATACATCACCTCACCTCTGGATAATTACCTTTGATACATCGGGGCGATGTATCACGACCTGGACCGATGTATCAAGGTGTTTACATGTGGTATATTAAGTAATTAAAATAAAGTAGTGGGAGAGTTAGTAAATATGGTAAGGAGGTATGTCTCTTTTGGTAGTTTAACCTTTTATAATTGAACTATCAGGTATTTGCATTTTCTATTTGAAGTATCACCAACTGTTTATAAAACACACCTCTCGAAATTGACTAGACCAAGTGCTTGAATACAATCGCCAAATGCGCGTGACAACTTAATTTGCTCATAAAATTTCATCGATATGACGGTCGACTCTTTAATTTCAAAGTTCATTTTAATAAATAATTGATGATAATTCAAGTAAAAAATACAAATACCTAATAGTTTGACAAGAAAAATCGCAAAAAAGTGATACTTCAAGTATGTTTTTTAAAAATTTTCTAATTTATTTCTTAATTATCCCGGAGTGCCATTTAACACCATTTAAACAAAAGAAAAGTGTAATACATGCACTATAAGATACTAGTCGAGGTGCGTATGATAAATAGTTAGTGATAATTCAAATAAGAAAAAGTGATCACCTGACGATTTAGGCAAGAAACTCACAAAAATATGATACTTTAGATATATTTTTGTATCTTCTCCCAATCTAAATAGACACTAATAAATCTCGTATCGAGGTAAAACACTCCCTAAAGGGAACTCATACTTACCACTCTATTATAATTATTCTTTTTTAATTTATTTTCACTCGATGTTTGATATTTATATTGGAGCTCGATTATATCCAAATTGCATATTCATTCTGAAATAGCATTCCTAATAGGATTTTCCCATATTTCAAGACTCAAACTCGAACCTCTAATTACAAAAGAAGAAACCGCAACCATCCTACCACGATCCACGTTGATCACCATCTGATCACCATAATTATTCTTGGTCATTCTGTTTCTGGATCCCCCACTTATTTGCCCCCCAAGAAAAAAAGTTCCAAAATTCCCAATCACCTTTTTCTATAATTTGCTACTCTTCTTTCATGAAAAAAAAACATCCAAAAGAAGCTAAAAGATGTAAAACTAAAAGCCTCTTCTATGCAAAAAAATCAAAAAAAATTCTTAAAGAACTATTCTTTATTGCTTGTTCTTGAAGATTTGTACTCCCATACTGCTTAACAAACAAGCTGTTTCTGTATACAAATACTGTAACTTTTTCCAATGTATGGGGATTCCCAACTGTTAGTTTTCTTCTGATTCTTGTTCTATATATTAAAGAAGGGTTCTTTTTTTCTTCTTTTTTTTTTTGCCATTAATGGATTCATCAGAGTTTGAGAAAAACCAGAACAATTCTGGGTTGTTAAGGTTTCGTTCAGCCCCAAGTTCTTTTCTTGAAAATTTCATTGATGGAGTTGGAAATAATGGTAATATGGCTACTGAGAATAAAGGGTTGGTTTCAAAATTCAATCTTGGTGGTTTAAATAACCAGTTATTGGTTTCTCAGAATTCACTTGATAGTAAAGTGTTTGCAAATTCACAGTTGCCACCTCAATATCCAAGGCAAAATTGTACTACTGCTCATGTGGTGGTGGGGTCTATGGAGGATGGGGGTGGTGGGTACAGGGTCTTGGGAAGTAGTAGTAGTACTAATAATCATCATCAAGGGCAAAACAAATTGGTGGCATCAAATCTTATGAGGCAAAACAGTTCTCCAGCTGGCTTATTCTCACACATCAATTCTCTAAATGGTACTATTTGATATTCTTGTTGTTCTTCTTTAGGAAAGTGCTATGGATTTGTGGGCTATCTTTTGTTTTTTTTTGTGTAAAAGTAGGTAAAGGTGTGCATTCATTAATAGTTCAAGTACTGTTATGTATATATATTCAGTTCTTTTTTACATAGCAATGGTATGGAATTAGAGTTTCTAGCAGTTGTTAAATGTCAAAAGACTATATTCATGTTGATGTTCTGGTTTTGCCCTGATTTAGATTCTGTTCATATATCTGTTTCAAATTGGAGTAGATGATGGTAGTCTTGTTTGTTTTTATGATTCTTTCACTGTTACTATCTATTGTTTCTTGTATTTCGATTGTCGTATTATTTTGCTGTAGTTAATGTTCAGAATGCTTTGTTATGCTTTCACATCCGTTTATTCTTTTCCTGGACTACTTTGGACTGTTTTTTCTTGAGCCGAGGGTCTATCGGAAACAACCTCTCTACCTCTGAGGTAGGGGTAAAATTTGCATACTCCACTTTGTGGGACTACTCTGAGTATGTTGTTGTTGTACTGGTTGAGTGGATAAGTTACACCAGTATGAAATGGGGTCCTTTTTTTAGTTTTTAAGATTCAAGATTAGGTAAGTGTTCAGCATTCTAAGGTACAAGATAAAAAAAAGTGCCAATAGCAAATTCATATATTCGTTCATTCCACTGGTATGCTCGTAGGTACCCGTAATTGTGATCCGTTTGCCAGAACCAAGGGGTCTTTAGGTAGAAACATCCACGGTGATAGTCATTTTCTTATTGGTTTTTCCGCTTCTCACCACCTTCGTTCTCTAGTCCTGATTGTGTTGGTTGAATGGCAATTTACAGGCTATGCCACATTGAAAGGTGGTGCTGGAGGTTATAGAATGGCAAATGGTGCCAATGGAGATTCAAGTCCATCTTCAAGCAGGTTGAAAGATCATTTTAGCTTCTCATCAGTGACACCATCTTCATTAGGAATGTTGTCTCGAATTTCAGAGGTCGATAACGAGAGCAGCATAGCAACTGCCCTCGATGATGATGAGAAGCGTGGAAATGGCAACTCAGAAGCTCAACTTTACAATATGGGATTTCCTTTTAATTCTTGGAGTGATTCCTCACAGTTTCAGCAGACACTCACAGGCCATAAAAGGGAGCTAGATAGTGAGGGGAATAAGCTATTTGCTAATGCGCAGGTATGATGAGAATGAATGCAGGGTAAAATTTGACGTCAATATTTGTTACGTTATGTGGATTTTGAATCAAAAATCTTGTGTATAACCAGATTGAAGAACTTGGAAATCGGCCTCCAATGTTGTCACACCACCTAAGTTTACCAAAGACACCAGCTGATATAGCAGCTATGGAGAAGTTATTGCATTTTCAAGACACTATTCCCTGTAAGATCCGCGCCAAACGTGGCTGTGCTACTCATCCTAGGAGCATTGCAGAAAGGGTATGACATACACAACATATTTATACATATGTACACATATGTTTACTCAAATCTTCTAATTCTTGTGTTCATTGTTGTCAAAATCTTGTGACAATCTCTGAAATTTCCCAAGAAGACAGTGTAAGTTTAAAGTTCAATTATGAATCAAGAAGTATGTTAGTAGAATTCGCGAGATAAAACTGTATGGTGGTATTTCAGGTGAGAAGAACACGTATAAGTGAACGAATGAGAAAGCTACAAGAGCTTGTTCCCAACATGTACAAGGTAGATTACTTTCAATTTCAGTACTTTCTCTTTTTTTCTTTCTTTTAGTGAAGTCTTACTAAGTGTATAATTCATGTTGACAGCAAACGAACACCGCGGACATGCTAGACTTGGCTGTCGAGTACATTAAAGGTCTCCAAAAACAGCACAAGGTATAACTTTGAAGCGTAAATCAATAATCTGCTTTACTCAATTTTGTCTTTGAAACTTCTCAAACATTTATGTTATGGTTATAGGTACTCACTGATTGTCGCGCGAACTGCAAATGCTCAGCAATGCAGAAGCCAGATTAAAAACCAAAGCAGAATTTGCTTCTTCTGTACAATGAAGAAGAGTATTAGTGAAGGGGTATACTTGGAATGGAGTAGAGGCTAGAAACTTTAAGAAAAAAGTTACAAGGAATAACTACAAAGAAAAAAAAAGAAACAGATCTTTGGCTGTTCTTTTGCTAGATGTTATAGACTAACAATGTTTCAAAGTTCAAACAAACATAATTAGTTGGAAAAGTGTACATTAGTTGCATAGGACATGCAAGAATAAGATTATGCATTCCCTTTTTACATAGCATAAAGAATTTTTACACTATCGATGTAATTTAGCCGATTATAGCAGGTAATTTACTCTATTTTTGACGTTACCATATCAGTTTAGATACTGAAAGTTACGTTACACTGTTAGCGCACTGACAAGGGCGAAGCTAGGGAAGCGCAAGGAGTTCATTCGAATCTTAATCTCCTTAGTCGGAAAATTATACTGTACGTAGGAGATGTGGAATCCCATTGAGTGCACATAACATAAAATTCTTTTTTTTTTGCTTAGTAAAATTTGTATGAATTTTGCACAAAAGTCAATGCTTCTTTTTAGCCACTTGATCTCATATATGAGCTGTTAGATCCCTTCTTTCCATTTATTGACCAACCAAAGATGCTGATGGCTGAGTTTGTTATTGGTGGAAGTCAAACATATATAAATATTAAAGATTATATGACTCAAACCTTTAACTGCCTATATGACCTTTTGTGTCTCTTTCTTCTCTTAGGGGAACTTTATCTGATGCTTATTCTATTTTTAAATTTTTTTATTTGATAATTATGGTGTTCTGGTCAGTTTGCACGCCACATCGATTAATTTTATGAAATATTTGTTATTTTTTACAAGCACAACTTTCCACCAGCCTAGGTATCAGATAACTATGTCCATTGCTAAAAAAAATACTATTTTTCACTAAAAAATATTCAGTGGCTATTCTCACAGATATTTTAATTGAATCGGTGGAAAAAAAAAATAAAAAAAAATTTATATGGAAAAATTAGGAACTTTCGTACTATTTCAGTGAGAATCTGTTTCTCACCATGCATTTTTTTTAGTGAGCTGATTCGATGAAAAATGAGTGAAAAAATCATATTCTATAACATAAATTTCTCACTGATTCGTGGAAAATAGGAAGAGATTATAATGTTTCTCCACCTCTTTTGAGATTTAGCTAATGTTTGACTATAGATTTTAGATTAATTTTTAAAAATTTACTTCAAATATTTATTTGATCATGAAATTTGAATTTCACTTTTACTCATAAAATTTTAAACTTTTTTCAAATAAAAGGCATGTCCAAATATAAAAATCATAACTTTAAAATATATAATAAAACGAGAATTAAAAACTTGAAATGTCATAATTCTCAGCCCACTTTATTGATCACTGAGCCGATGACTTAGGTACATTGATCCTGTTCTATTATTTGAATGAACACACAATTTTAAGAATCATATCTACTTACTGCTATGCCTTTTTTGTTGTCCAATTAGAAAAAAAGGTGGCTGTGATATTATTATTATTCATTGGCATTGAATTGGTTAGTTGGTTTGCCTTGGGAATGCTCAAATACCATATCAGTATTTGGGGGGTGGAAATGTGACAACAAAAGTGCAAAAGATACATCACACCCTTTGGGCCCATGACAGCCCCACAGCACTGACTATTGTGTAAGCTGCTGTAATAAAAGACTAACATGTGAATGTATTTTAACCTACTCAAAATTGTTCGGTGGTATTCTCACAGATATTTGATTGAAACAATGGAAAAAGAAAAAAATAATGTAAAAATTAAAAAACTTTCCAGTATTTCAGTGAAAATCAATTTCTCATTATGTGTCTTCTCAGTGAGCTAATTCAGTAAAAAATGAATGAAAAAGTCATATTTTATAGCATAATTTTTTCATTAATTCGTGATGAAAAAAATATTGATTTCTAATAGTGCCTTGCTTAGACTTACAAAAAATAGTGCCATATCTATATCGAATCGTCTAAAAATGCACTATTTTTGAAAAACTCGAGTAACATAGATTCTAATCAAGGATGGACAATCAAACTTGTGACTTAAAATTAATTTTTGGGTTATCTTTACCGTATTTTCACCGAAAGATATCGTCTCAGGACGATTTAACAATTTTTATATATCTAATTTTTTTTTTTATACCCTACTTGTACAATATAATTTTCGACGAAGGAATTTGTGTCAATTGACATCCTTTGGACACGAGCGACTCTGCCACTCAGGAGTGGGTTGGGGAGGGGTAGGAACGCCATTTTACTATCCCCTCCCACCCCTGAAAAAAAAACAATAAAAGATTCACTCTACTTTTTATGCCCCTTTTTTTCTTGTGAATATCACAAGTTTACATTTTCAAATTTATCAAGAATGAATCTAAAATAATCAAGAAAGTATTAAATGTGTGTGAGATTGGGAACAACTTACAATAGCTCATCTTGTATGGACTGAAATGAGTTTAGAGAAAGCGACATAAATATAAATAGTGAGAATTTCAAATAATCGATCCCAACTTGCTTGGAATTCGACGTAATCTTTCTTTCTTTTATTTTCTTGAAGGCCATTGAAAATGGATATAATACTTTTTTTTATAATGTTCAAAGGATATTATGGATATAATACTTTTTTTTATAATGTTCAAAGGATATTATGGATACAAAAGTCATTTTTACAATATTTACAACCTTGGTTCAACTTGTTTGACTAGGCATCTCTTTTTCTTCTAACATCAAACCTGTAAAAACAGAATGAAGGAAAATAAATAGGGTAGTATTTCCACAATATGATAAGTTAGACACTCACAATTTATTGTTGCTCGGATTCTTCAATAATGTCAAGGAGTGTGTGTCAGATCCTTCAAAAGTAGTGCATTTTTAGTGAATTCGACATAAGTGCAACAACATTTCTGAAAAGTCCGAGCAACATATATAGCTCGGAATCAGATATAGCAAGTTAGCAACCAAGTTCCTTTTTTTTCTTTTTCACAATTTAGAGAACAAAATTAATGTTGTCTAAATATGATTGACTTGACAAAATGTGAGGCCAATAATTTTTGTTCTGTTACTGATCTGATTCTTTTTTTTCTAATTTTACATTTTAACTTTCTTTGCATTTAGTCATCTGAATGCTCACCTATGGTCTCTAAGGTATTTTTGTTGATACAAGAAAAGCCAGAATGATGAAAAAGAAGATAATCTGCAAAAGAAATTAGGTATATAAGAAAAGATTGAATCCAGAAAAACCAAAGTAAATGTAAACAACAACAACAATATACCCGGTGTATCCCAGAAGTTGTGTACGTAGCCTTATTCCTAGGTAGAGAGACTGTTTCCGATAGACCCTCCGCTCAGGTAAAGTATGAAGTAAATGTGAGCAAAAAAAACTCACCAGAACTGGAATATTATAATTAGGCTGATGGCTGAATGTGTATTTCCTGGTGGTAAATAAAGTCATCAACTGATTTTGTCAAAAATTACCATAAAAGAGTTGCAAGGATACATATAACAAACCTTCGATTAATCAAGGTTCCAGATTCTCTGCAAGTTTTCGAAATTGCTTCAAGCCTCTTCAAAGTACTCGTTGCGTTTGGATCATCGCGATCAACCTGAAAGAATCGATTGATAAGTTGTTTTTATCGAGCACGATGAAATTAAGGAATCAAAATTTGACATATATAGAAGAAACCATAGTAGAATTTCAGCTTTGAAAATCAAAGACTTCATATATAAGATAGACAAATTTAGAAGTTACAACAACAACAACAACTGCGCCTCAGTTTCGAAAAAGTTGGGGTCGGCTATATAGTTCTCACTATGTGAACACGAAAACAGGAAAATAGAGAAATTCTATATTTTTAGCCAATGACCTCTGGAATGAGTTTTAAATCACAACTGCAGACAGTAGCGAAGTCAGGATTTTCACTAAGGGGAGTCAAAATATAGAGAAGTAAACACACGAAGAAGCCAATGAGATTCAACATATAGTACTATACATATGCAGAGGCGAGTCCACGACACGGATGTCTCCACCACTTACTGCAGAGTTAACGTTTTTCTGAGAATAGTACATGTTATACCTTGGATTCCATTATACAACAGAAGTCGAAGAAAGCTCCATTGACATCAGCCATCGTCCTCGTCTGATCAATAATCTTAGCACAGAGGCCTAGAAAGAAGAAACCAAAGAACAAAACATAGTGAGGAATTGTTGTTATTCACAAAAGATTATCGGACACCTTAATGTTCCAGCTAGAACACGAGCAGTTTAGCTGGTAAGAAAAAATTGATATGTATACTGAGACTCGTGTATATTAACCTCGTCTCATTTCAACAACACCTTTGAAGATTTCAACGTTGTTGTAGTACATCGTCAAATTCCCCATATTTATGACCTGGAAGTATAAGAGAGTCATAAGGCATGAGTGAATGCTCCAAGTACAGATCATGTCACATTTTCATAAGCAGATCAACGTTGTGAACTGTTCGAGGGAAATTTATAATACCAGCGGAATTGCACAGAACTGAAAGATAGCAGGATCTCGTAAATTAGACATGTAAGTCAGACAATTTTCCGCATGTAGTAAAGCATTAGTGACCATTTCATTCAGACATTGTACTGCCTTGACCGAGTTTTCCTCGTACTTAAAGTCCTGAGGCACATAAAGAAGATGGCAATCACAGATCAACGAACCAATAAATGAACTTCAAACAAGAATAGCACTTGTTATGCTGAGATCAAATGAATTCTAGATGATAAAACATCTAAGGTAGCAAACGGGAAATATGATAAAAACTAACTCTTGATCAAACGAGGGAGCTCAAACAAACCTCAAGTTTGTTAACATATTTGCTCCAAATTTGACGGGGCCAAAACATACTACACTTGGGCACTTCATTTATGTCCTCTAGATAATCTCTAATGATGGTTATTTTCTGAAATATATAGCCAAATATGCTTGTATCAAATAGCCAACATACAGAGCTTTTTAAGGCTGCTAAACATGTTAGGGCCATTACCTGAAGAAATAAACCCATGGAAATCGAGAGGGATTCTGGTGCTAAATCTTCTCTTCCGGAAGCATAAAAAAGTTTTGACAAGCCTAATCCACAAAGTCCAGCTGCATAGTGACAATATTCATTATAATCGTCGATTGTTTCTACCTGCACGAGACCATATGACTTTTTAAGTAAAATTTACGGATTTATAAGGGACAAGACGTGATCATAAAAGCATAAGTGAATTCAGGATTTAGAGTCAGCGAGTTCAAAATATGCAATGAAGCTCATCATGAGTATTAGACATAGTTTTTAATATTCCGCGAATCACCTCCTTGCATAGAAATTTTGCCATTCCTTCACCCATCCTCTTGGTAATATCCTTAATCACCTCCTGATAACTGCAAAATACGCGGAATATTTCACTTACAAATACTCTTACAACTAAGTATCATAATATTAGTATGTTACTACTATAAACGGACTGTTTATTAGTATCACCACATGAAATTGAGAAGATCGATCCAGTGAACTCGTACAAATTGCTCAAATATTTTACAATCAATTTTTCGATATGCAACAATATGTTAATACCTGAAAATTAACAACTTCTATTGTTTGTTGGTAAGAACTCACTTTTTATCAAGCTCCAGGAAAGCAGTGGAAACATGATGGAATTGGTCCATAAGAACCTTGAAGGCCTTTGTACCACCTAATAAGCAAAAAACTTTAGTATAAATCAACTAGACCAAAATTAAACATAACATAAGCATCATAA
The DNA here is from genome assembly GCA_003996215.1 of Jaltomata sinuosa. NCBI lineage: Eukaryota > Viridiplantae > Streptophyta > Magnoliopsida > Solanales > Solanaceae > Jaltomata > Jaltomata sinuosa. The sequence goes on from QJPP01007220.1 coordinate 1,009,035, forward strand.
TTCATATAAAATAGAACTAGGAAACAATAATGTAGCGGGAAATAACTAATTCTCGAAGACGAAGTTAAGGAAACCAAATGAATTTAAGTTATATACACAATCAGTGTAAGGAAGTTTTTGTCTCATCGGGTGACTTTTACCCGGTATAGCAAAATTACGAATGCCACATTTTTTAAGGAGGCTTATATCTTTTGGCGACCTAATAGTGTAAAAACTTGAGGCATGTTCATGATAAGCCCACAAACTTCCGAGCAAAATGCCTATGGTTAAAAATGACTGACATGTCATCCAAATTCGAATTGGTTCCTGATTCTGGTCGAAAACCATGGTATTCACGTTAAAAACAAAGAAATTATTGGAGTTATCTTATCATTTCTATCATCCAAATTCGAATTGGTTCCTGATTCTGGTCGAAAACCATGGTATTCACGTTAAAAACAAAGAAATTATTGGAGTTATCTTATCATTTCTATCTAGTAGCAATACGCCTGATGTTAAGAAAGAATTATATGCAAGAAGTTAATTGGCTAGCTAAAGATTTCTCGTAATACACTCTGGTGGTGTATATAACTTAAACTCAAACCAAATACACTTACAACAACATACCCAGTGTAATCCCACAAAGTAGGTAGAGTGTACGCAGACCTTACCCCTACCTTAGAGACAGAGGCTGTTTCGAGTAGACCCTCGACTCAAGAAAAAACAGTCCAAAGCAATCCAACAAAAGAAGTACTCCCTCTGTCCCAGTTTATATGATAGAACACTTTCTTTTTTAGTCAGTCCCAGAAAGAATGACACGTTTATATATTTAGTAATAATTTAACTTTAAAATACCTATTTTACCCTTAATGAAGTGATTTATAGCCACACAAACATCTATGACTTATTTTAGACTATAAATTTCAAAAGTCAGTCTTTTTTTCTTTCTTAAACTCCATGCTAAGTCAAATTAACTCACATAAATTGAGACGAGACAGAGGGAGTAACAAAACTAAGACAAATTAAGAAAACTCTTACATGAAAAATGCCATTCAGGATCAGATAAGTGGCAATAGAAGTTTCTCAAGATAGGTACTCTAATTTCAGTAGCTAAGCTGGTATCATCCTCTGTCCATTTGAAGAATAAAAAACTAGATTAGTGAAAGCAACATTAATATTAATTCCAATGCTAATTGTAGAAATCAAAAGCTAATTAAACATACCAACAGTGTCAAGTGCTCTAAGAACCAAATAGAATACGCACATCTGCAGAATTTGATGGAATTTCATAAGACTCAACCTTTCATAACAAGGAGATAGGAGTATATAAAATATTAAAAATAAATAAATAAACAAATTTACTCCCTCGGTTTTAATTTATTTGTTTGGTTTTGACTTGTCAAAAAGTTTAAAAAAGTAAACAAAAGTTTTGAATCTTGTGGTGTCAAACCAAACAAGATACGTAAAATGTACCAAAATACATTTAATTAATCTTGCGGTCTTAAAAAATATGTCATATGAAAAGTTAAAATTAAAGATTTGACACAGAAGGAAGGAGATTTTTTTTTTGAAACGAACTAAAAGGAAAAGTAATACTCCCTTCGTCCCATATTACTTGTCAATTTACAAAACCAAGATAGAATTAATTATTTTGTTCCCTTTTTACCCTTTAATTCTTTTGAAAATATAAACACTGTAAAGTTTCAAGAAAGTTCCTCCATTGTTAATATTGATATTGATGAATAAGACACATATATAGAGTGTATTACTTCCTCCGTCCATCTTTACTTGTCCAGTATACTAAAAATAGTTGTTCAATTTTACTTGTCTAGTTTGAATAGTTTTGAAAAACCAAGAAATAATTTTTTATTTTGTGTCTATTGTACCCTTGTTATTAAATACTATTCATTTCTCAATATTTAGATGACTTATAATTAATAGAGTTGATATAGTAAAATTACTCTGCTATTTATTGTTTCTTAAGTTCCTTGATATTGATAAATAAAGCACATATATAGAGTGTATTACTTCCTCCGTCCATCTTTACTTGTTGAGTATACTAAAAATAGTTGTCCGACTTTACTTGTTCAGTTTAGAAAACCGAAAATGATTTTTCATTGACATAACTTTAATTTAAGACCACAAAATTCAAAAGTTTTCTTTATTTTTTTAAACTTCGTGCCAAGTCAAAATATGTCATTCTTCCTGAAACAGAGGGAGTAAATACTATTCATTTTCCATTAATAGAGGTGATATAGTAAAATTACTTTTCTATTTTTTTTAAAGAGTGTGCCAAGTCAAATATGTACAAGTAAAGATGGATGGAGAGAGTAAAAAGAGCTACTTCCTTTGTCCCATATTAGTTGACCACCTAACTAAAATAATTGTCCCATATTAATTGTCCACCTTACTAAATTAAGAGGGACTTAATCAAGTTTTTTTCCATATTACCCTTGCAATTAATTCTCTTTTTGTTTTGTTTTTTTACCCCTCCCTAGGGGCTCCACTTTTGCTCCCTTGGTGACTCGAACTCACAACCTTCGATTTAGAATTGTGAAGGATGCTTACCATCCGAACAACTCCCTCTTGTCCAATTAATTCTTTAAATTCTTTTTAAAAATGTGAACAGAGGTGAATTAATAAAACTGTTTCTTATTTATGATTTCCTAAAATGTGTGTAAAAAAATGACCAATTACTATAGAACGGAGGGAGTAAAGGATAAATAAGTAAAAATACCTTCTTATTTATGATTTAAAGTGAGGTTAAAAGGGGAAAATGAATACTAAGTAACATGGGATGGAGATTGGAAGGAGTACCTACCATCTACTCACTCCGTCCCATATTAGTTGATCACCTTTTTTACACGTATGTTAAAAAATCATAAATAAAAAGATAGTTTTACTAATTCACCCTTTAAGAAACTTCTTTGGAACTTTACAAAGAGGTGTAAACACTTTAAAAAAAATTAATTGCAATGGTAATATAGGAAAATTTTAATTAATGCTTTCTTGATTTAGTAAGGTAGCCAACTAATATGAGACAACTATTTTTAGTATAGTGACCAACTAATATGGAACAGAGGGAGTAATTGAAACGTAGAGAGTAACTTACGACGTCGCGAAGGTCGCTAGGAAGCTGTAGAATGACAAGAGCAAAGCAACGAGTCACCTTTCTGAGAATAAGGTAGCAGAAGGCCCAGTGTGGCTGCGGCTGCAACAGCCGCAGCCACACTGATGACGTCTTCATCTCGACGTTTTTAGTCGATAACATGAGCTTCATCAATGGATATAATTCATCTGGATGTCTCATAATCTCCCTCATCATCTTCATTCTTCTTATAAATTTGTTTGCTAAATTCTTGTTGAAGAACAATAGCAAAATCACAATAACCATATTAGCAAAATAATGATATTGAAAATGGTTTGCTATTTATAGGCCTCTCCACAAGACAAGTGTCAAGCAACATGACACTTGATCTTCAAGTTTGACAAGTATCAAGACTAGTTGTCAAAAACTATTCCATGCAAGCTGCCACCATGCACTTTTATCTCTTGCTATGTTCTTCATGCAATGTAAATTTGTCTTCTCATATATGACAATTACAATAATAACATTTCAGTGTATTTTCATAAAGTGAGGTTTGGAAATGATAGAGTACTGTACGTAGTCCATATTATTACTTCAGAGGTGAGATAGAGAAGTTGTTTTCGATAGATCGCCGGCTTAGGACAAAAAAGGCTAGAAAAGACATAATATAAGAGCACGAAACAATATGTAATAACAAAACCAACAGATATATAGTAACATAAACAAGACTATCACAAAATAATACTACTACAATCGATTTTTTGAAATAACAAACATGATCATCAAAACTCCAAGAACAAAAAACTATACAAGTGAAGACTACTACCACAAAAAAAAAACACTTTTAACATAAACGCACTCTCTCTTACTATCCTTCTACCTTAATTCGCATTGTTTGACCTTACAAGTATCAAGACTAGTTGTCAAAAGTCAAGACTCCTTCATGCAAGCTGCCACCATGCACTTTTATCTCTTGTTATGTTCTCCATGCAATTAGGGGTGTACATCGGTCGGTTCAATTCGGTTTTGTATATTATCGGTTTGATTTATCGGTTTGATTTATCGGTTTGTAAACATGCAAAATCGATAACCAAATCAATAAGATATTCGTTATCGGTTTTCGGTTAATCGATTTTTGGTCCTTAACGGTTCGGTTATCAGTTTAACCGATAAGAAAATGCTCCTATAATATTTTTGATTTCTCTTATTTTCTTCTTCATATATAGACTACTTTCATGCATAAACATCTATACAAATTACAAGCATAAGCAAATTCAAATACATTATTACTAAAATAAACTTATTTTCTTTCTTATTAAGTAGAAAACTTGAATACAGTAGCAACGGTAGCAATTTCTCAAAAAGAAAAGCAACACTGATAGGTAGAATGCTATCAAACCAATGACTTTAGAAAGAAAACAACAATACTAAGATAATAACCATAAAATACAAAAAACAATAGGGTATATATTTAAAATTTAAAGCCACTATTATACAATTATGAATAAAAATATAATCTAAATATAATCTTATTGGGTTATCGGTTTAACTATTAACTAAAATCTTAAAACCGATACCGAACCGATAGCCCAATATTTTTTTTTACAAAACCGTTTAAAAATCGTTAACCCAATAACCCAATACCAATAAACCAATAATATTTTTATCAATTCGATTTATCGATTAAACCGGTTTTTGCACACCCCTACCTGCAATGTAAATTTGGCTTCTAAAATACACGTACTTTCTTATTTGGCTTCTAAATATTTTGCTTATAGTTCTCTCTTAGGCAATATATATAGACATTACTTTTTCAGAACAAGTGTGACAACAAGAGTGTCAATTAACTCTATAGTGAAGCGTTTTCATGACTGCTATAGCAAGATGTTTGTGTTCTAAAATAAATCATAAATATTTGTCTGGCTATAAATCGTTTTATTAAGGGTATAATGAATATTTAATGTTAAATTGTTACTAAATATAAAAATATGTCATTACTAAATAGGAAAGTGAGTCATATAAATCGGGACAAAAGGAATATGTATAATGACATTTGACATTTAGATCTAATTTAGCCGTTATACACAGAATATGCAAAATTAGAAAAAATATGAATGTACAAAAATCAAATATCAATAGATTTTTTTCTCGTAGAGTTATGACTATAACTGATGAACACCATATAAATATAATTTTTTTCTTTCTAGATATTTTTACTTAAAATTTTCTGTGCGCGTGAAATTAATGATAAATACCATAAATATTTAATATTTTATTTTATATATAATATTTCTTGAAAGATACACATACTACCGTCAACAACTAAATTTCTACTTTATTAATTAATTAAGATCTAATTAATAATTCAGTAGGCTTGTGATATTACTAAAGAACAATTGATCAGTTATCTTATCAGTAATGTATTTAAACTCTAGTTTATTCAATGAAATATATGCATAAAATTATTCAGTTTTTGAGTACTAACTCAAGAGATTGTAGGTTCTCTCTTAACGAATCAACACAATAGATCAGAAAAAGAAAATCTTTTTCCAGACTCCTAATTCACTCTACATTAACTCTGATTTTGTCTTGCATCGTCCTATAACAAAGGACTATAACAATAATATACTCAGTGTAATTTCATAAGTGTAAGATATGGCGAGGATACAATGTATATCCGATCCGTAAAGATATTTGTATTTTCTAAATCATGCACTCTCAGTCTCTTGTGACGTTCATGACAGAGGGCGGACCGATGAGGACGAGTCATAGAGAAGGACGGACAAACTTCTAAATAATTAAGTGTGCGGAATATCTTAGGCGAATCTCACAATGAGAGAGTTATAAAGTGAAGAACTTTATAAAGCATAAATATATAACATAAGTTCAAATGGTGCACACGTTTTTAGACTCGATAATGAAGTAACCCAAAATACAAGTCTCTGTAGACTTCCTAGTGGAAGAAATAGAAAGACTAACTGATCGGGGCGCCATCGATCGACTAATAGAAAAGAAAGAAAGATAAATTTTCTGTTGGGCCAAATCGAACAATTATTAATTAGAAACAAAACATATAAGTATACATTCCTCTTTATTTTTAGTTATTCGTTAATTAAATGGAGTAGAAATATTCATTAAAGATCGAAAAAAAATCAAGATTTTACTAAATTTAATTATATACTTCTTCAATATTTACTAAATATGTTAACAGTATCCATGACAATTTATTTCTGTCAGAAAATCCAGAAAAAATAAATAAAAACAAAAGAAATACTTTTTTCCTTATATATCGTTTTCCCTTTTCCAGAAAACAGTTGAAGGGACCCACACAAACCGTTGGTATTTTTTCCCCCCAATTTCTATCAACTTTCCCATGAATGCATGAAACAAAATTCTAATTAATTCTGCATATTTCAGCTAGATTATTATATAATTCCCCACATAATTTCAAATTTGTGAGAAATTGATCTTGGTCATTTCCATATTTAATGGGATCTTGATTTATTTGTATCTTTTTTCGATACAAATTTCGATTAACAAAGCTCTAATATTTCTCAATCATATGCTAAAATCCGGAGATTTGGAAGAGACATTGATACAAATTTTGGGTTGAAGGGGAATTTTTTTTCGTGTTATAATGTCGTCGAATTTGTATGGAGATCATTATAATCAAAAGATTGATTATGTTTTCAAGATTGTTTTAATTGGAGATTCTGCAGTTGGAAAATCTCAATTACTGGCTAGATTTGCAAGAAATGAATTTAATTTAGATTCAAAGGCTACAATTGGGGTTGAATTTCAAACAAAAACTCTGCTTATTGATAACAAAACCGTTAAGGCACAAATTTGGGACACCGCGGGACAAGAAAGGTCAGTTTCATTTTTCAATTTTTCTATGTTTGGTTCTATTTTTTTTCTTCGAAATTTTATGCATAGATGTCGTCTTTCTGTTTCATTTTCTCGTGCAATCCATACAAACTTAGCGAAAAATTTGTATAGGTGATAATAATTAGTTAGGATTATGTGTTCGGCATGTTAGTACGTTTACTTTAGGTTCCATATATGTTTTCTGGAAGTAGTTTAGTTCTGTCAGAGGTGCTTTTTTATTTTGTGTAATATTGGTTCGAGATGAGCCTAAATAGAACAACATGGTTAGTGAGGATTCTGATAGCTGGCCCTAACTTGCTTGGGATTGAGGCGTTTTAGGAGTTATTAGTATGTTCACTTTAGGTCCTATGTTTTCTAGGAGTCGTTTAGTTCTGTGAGGGATATAAAAAGATATAGAGAATTCCTAGTGCTTTTTACTTTTGTTTTGGGAAATATGGGTTTGAGATGAGCCTAAATATAAAAACGTGGTTAGTGAGGATTCAGATAGCCGATAGTACATTCACTTTAGGTCCCATGTTTTCTAGGAGTCGTTCGGTTCTGTTATCGCACCAGTGTCAGATCTTATTTTGCTCGGACTCTCCAAAAATGTTATCACACCAGAGTCGGATCCTCCAAAAAGGCACAACATTTGAAGGATTCGACATGCAACCATCATCACTTCTGAAAAGTCCGAGCAACATAGCTATTAAGCACCCCTTGTCCCATTCTATGTCCTTCCTCTTAGTTTTCCGGTTTCTGTTTTTACTGTCTAATTTAGTAGAGTGGGTAAAATACCAGAAAAATTTCTTCCTCGATCATACTTGATAATTTCTCCGGGGAACTTAGAGGTGAGGGTTCGATTTCTCACATTGTAATCCCCTTCCCCTACCCCCTATGTAACAATTTTTTGTTATTAAAAAATAATCTCCTCAACTTTAGCCAATTGGACAACTTTTGTAACTCAATGGATCTCCTCTCTCTCAGGTATAGAGCAGTAACAAGTGCATATTATCGAGGTGCAGTTGGCGCGATGCTAGTCTATGACATAACAAAACGCCAATCATTCGATCATATGGCTAGATGGCTGGAGGAACTAAGAGGTCACGCGGACAAGAGCATAGTTATAATGCTCATCGCGAACAAAAGTGATTTGGGAAGTCTTCGAGCTGTACCAGTAGAAGATGCTCAAGAATTCGCAGAAAGGGAGAATCTTTTCTTTATGGAAACATCAGCTCTTCAATCTACAAACGTCGAGGGTGCATTTATGACAGTTTTAACAGAAATTTATAAAATCATTAGCAAGAATACACTCATTGCAAAACCGGGAGCTGATTATGGCAAGTCACAATCTTTAAAGGGAACAAGGATCATTGTTCCCGGACAGGACGCGGATTCTGGTGGGAGTAGTGGTGGCTGCTGCATGTCGTCGTGATTTTTTTAATTGAATTCTGGATGTCTTTTATTTATCCGAAATAGGGAATTGTTGTTGAGGATGAAGTTGATTTAGATAGTTTGTTTAGCTTTGTGTATGTATACAGTTCATTAAGGTTGTTCACCGGGCATCAGGGGCGGTGCTACAAGCCTGTCTACGGGTTCTGTCATGTATTTGTGTTTGAAAATTTTACTTAATATGTATAAACAATTTATCAAGAATCCAGTATGCTTGCTTTTCTAGAATACAGTACTGATAAACTCAAAATCCTAGCTCCGTCAAAGTTACAAAAACACAGACGAATGACACTAGTATGGTCATGAATGGGTTCGTGACAAGAAACATACTGCAACTTGGACAAACTTAAGTCTTGCTGAGGAAAAATAACCTGTTCATCTTGGCCTGAATTTTGCAGGATTCTTGTTTGAGGGTGCAAACATGCAGAGCTTCATCACGCTCCAGATTATAGTACAACAACACGTCTTTGGCCACCACTTTCTCGGAATAAATGTTGTAATTGATCTCCGCCTGCTCATGTTTGAACGGGAATGATAAAAAGAGCTCGTAAGAGACATTATCCGCCAAGGTCAAGATCTAGGGAGCTCGAGCACATCGATGGTTAATAATAAAATTGGACAGGGCACGATTTGTACGCCCTGGCAAAAAGTATCATTAAAGGTAATTAGATACTATGTTATATAATCCGAATATGGAAAGAATTTATACAAGGTAAAAATCTATACAATTCATAAAGTTGCATACTGGGCAAGAATAATAGTACTACTAATTCAGCTTTGTATTCTTTTTTTACTATTGGACATTTCAGAAAAGGAAAAGAAAGACAACAGAGTTTTCATTTCAAGATTACACACACTGATGCAGACACATAACTAAAATCACATAGCAGAAACAAGAACACCAGTCAGAACCAAAAACGAAAAAAAAAAAAACGATAATGGATATGACATCCAACCTTAAATTAATCAGACATAGCGTCCTCAGATTTGACAATCTCTGAATGGATGCCGGAAAAGGCGGAATGGTTTACTTATATCTACTTAGGCTTAAGACATTGAGTTTACTCATTCCAACAAAAAAATCATCCTGTAATTTGATCAATGGCTCTCCTAAACAGAGTTTGAACATTTGCTTCAGTCTCTTTAAACTCTTTAAAATCTCCAGAAAAGTATTCTTTGAAACTTTCATAACGACATAGAATGCAAGATGACATGAGAAAATAAAGCTACATGCTTCCTTCGTTTCAATTTGTTTGTCTTAGTTACTATTTGGACATTCAAAGGATATTTTCTTTTATCATAATTTTTTTTTCAAATACTTTCTGAATACTTTGAATTGTTAACTGCTTTAACTTATAGTTGTCCCTAATAATTTTGGTTCCATGCTACTTTTTCCCCAAAAATAGGTGGCTCATAGGAAGATAAAACAAATGAGGCACAATTTGGTCAATTATGAGAAAGTGTCTTTTCCTTTTTCTAGAAAAGGTACTTCTATTTGTTTTGTGAAAATAGTGTTCATTTAATATAGTTCTAAGTTTCCATTTTTGGGAACATCCCATACAAACACAACTATTCTTCAAATGAAAGAAATCATCTAATATACAATAATAATCGTGTTCACAGTCAAGGAATTTCTAGATATTACTAATACAGATACAAACTCTCTGGGCAAAAGCTACTGGATTCACGTGAACCCATAGGTTATAATGTAGATCGTTCGCCTCTGCTTGTTACCTCCATCGATCAGCATAGGTATCAGGTGATGTTTGAGCTTACTTGCAAACACTTAGACTATTTCCTCGAGTACTTATCACCTTCCTAATTTTAGATTCATAGACGACACTTTTACTGCCATCGCCCATCGATTGAAGCTTCAGATTTGCTGCCATCTTCTTCCTGAGAGTAGAGATTACAAAAGAAGAGAGATGAAAGTATCTGAATATTACTATTACTACAGAGAGCATTTAGTAGAGTTAATATTTGGGTGTATTTATATTGATGCATGTGGACAAAATATAGTTAGTTATACTGCGGCACAACACAAACCTTAGAATTGAACATCTTCTGTATCATTTATTGAGATCATCTACTTTTACCCCAAAATCATGGTTCACCCTTTCGAGACTCGGTAGCTTCAGATTGCTAGCCATCAGTAGTGCCTTGACTAGCTTCTTGTTCCTGGGAGCAGAGATTGCAAAATGACAAAGATGACTAACTTACTTGAAAGACAAATGCATGAGACAGATAGTTAGTTATACTACGGGACAAGACAAACCTTAGAATTGAACCTCTGTTGTATCCATTTATTCAGGTCATCTACTTCCACCGCAGAGTTCACCCAATTGAGACTCGGTGTACTCACAGATCCCTGTTGGACAAATGTCTTCATTTCAGGGCAGTCACGAATCTTCACTAAATTGAGAAATGGAAATTCAAGAGCACGCTTTGTCAAACAGAAATGTCCCAGCTTAGGCAGCCTGCAAAGCTTCAGCAGTCCCAACCGGGGAAATAAGGGCTCATTTGTCATTTCTTCTCCTTGTTGTTCCTCTTCTGCGATCACTTCTTCCATTGATTGACAGTTTTTTATCCACAGCATTCGGAGATTCAGAACACCTCTGGCCACTGATGGAGACATCAAGTTTCTCAATTTGCCACAAGTAGTTACTTTCAATTTTTCAAGTTTTTTGAAGTAGGCAGTTGGACGTTCGTGAGAGCATAGAGCAGTTATGCTGTCAACCCTATTGAGTTCTAGCTCTTCTAGGTTGGGACAAGAAACCTGCAAATGTTATAATGAAAATTCAATATAACTTAAAGTACAAATCCAAAAATGAACCATGTCTCATCTTACATCAATGTAACAGGAAGTGAAAAACTAATTACTTAAAAAAAAGTTGCTTCAAGTGACGAACAGAAATAACTATCTGAATATTACTATTACTTTTTACTAGTTAAAACGGAAAGAGAGCAGTAGACCAGGGGTGTATTAATGCATGACACAAATATATATATATAGTAATTAGTTATACAGCTAGCGGCACTGGACAAACCTTAGAATTGAACATTGCTTTATTGAGATCAACTACTTCCACCTTATCATCATGGTTCACACTTTTGAGACTCACAAAATCATGTTGGACAAACATCTTCATTTCAGGGCAGTTATCAATCTTCACTTCCCTGAGAAATGGAAATTCAAGAGCATGCTTCGTCAGAAAGAAATGCCCCAGCTTTGGTAGATCCATAAGGTACAACTTTTCCAACCGGGGAAATAAGGGCTCATTAGTCACTTCTTCTCCTTGTTGTTCCTCTTCTGTGATCACTTCTTCCATTGACAGACAGCCAATTATATATAGTTCTCGAAGATTCAAAACACCTCTGGCCACTGATGGAGACATCAAGTTTCTCAATTTTCCACAATTCCACACTTCCAATTTTTCAAGTTTGCTGAAGTAGGCAGTTGGAAGTTGGTGAGAGCATAGAGCACTTATGCTTTCAGCACCCCTGATAGATAGCTCTTCCAGGTTGGGACAAGAAACCTGCAAATGTTGAAGGCCTTGTATTATTAATAAGGGATGAAAATTCAATATAGCTTCAAGTACAAATCCATATATGAACCATATTGTTTTTAGTAAAATCAAAAAATAGTCTTGTCTTACATCAAGGTAACGACAAGTGAAAAACTAATTACTTAAATGAAAGGGTGGATTTTTTAATTCATGAAATTTACTGCTGATGAGTACAAACAGACAAAACGGTTTCATGGATTACAATACAGAAGTAATTCAATTTTAGTAATTCAAAAAAGAAAAATTGCTCTAACACTAAGCAATAGAAAAAAAAAAAAAGACGTTGCATAAGTAAAGATCATTAGTGCTCAAGTATAAAGTAATATTCACGACCAAGAAAAAGAGAAGAATATAAGGTAAGTAATATTTTAGTTCATAAAAAGCCTCTAAGTAGAAGCTTAAAAAGTTTCTTTTTTATATGGTTCCTCACATGTGGAACAGTAGAAGCAAACCTTTTCATCAAAAAGAGGACGTGAGTTGGCTGTAGGCCAGAAATTTTGGAACTCCTGTAAATCTATGAAGTCCATTTTCCATAACATAGGGAACTCAATGCCCTCGACAGTGTCGTTGCAAAAGTGAGTGAAGCATTCCAGATATTCAAGGTGTATGCAATATAAATTGGGGAACATGATTACTTCTGATCCGATATGTGTCCTCCAAGAGATCTCCTCTTCCTCATCATCATCACCAGGGAAAGCTACTGTCGAACTCCCTGCAGCCAAGGACACCCAAAAAACATATTGTAGACGACACTTGGTTACATTCAGCACTTCGAGTTTGGGGAATGGAATATTATTCTGACAGTGGATCTTCAATGAGTGTTTCAATGAATCACAATCTTCCAGCAAGAGATCTTTCACATTCTGAAATTCATCCAACTGCAACTCGGTCAACACATTCTTGGCGCCTTTTCCGGTTGAATGTACACATTCGCTCTTCCTCAACAGCGGGCGGATCCAATCACCCAATGGGATGGTACTAGTGATTCCGAGAAGTATAATCTTGTCGTACCTATCCATGAGTAAATAATGGTCAGAACGGTGGGTCATTTTTAGAGCGTACCGTGTCAACTTGGAGGAAAGGCCGAAGTTACAGTAAATCACATCTCCGGAACATGCAATTAATGTCAGTTCAGTTAACCTCGTTAAGGATTCCAGCTCCCTAAAGGTGGAGTAACTACAATGTTGTACGTGCATCATATGTAGTTCCTGCAACCGAACCAGTCCTGATAAGGCCCCTGGTGAAATCCTTTGAACTACTTGATACTTACTCCAAAACTCTTAACATAATTAGATTGGTCAATTTTCCTATCTCCACTGGCAGCTCCTCTAACTCAGAATCTCTGATGCTTAGAATTTCTAAAGTGACAAGTCCGCCAATAATGGATATGTCATCCAACCATAAATTACTCAGACACAGCGTCCTCAGGTTTGACAACCTCTGAATTGATGCTGGAAAAGGTAGAATGGAATAACTAAATCTCTTTGTCCTCAAGCTTAAGACATTGAGTTTACTCATTCCATCAAAAAAATCGTCCTGTAATTTGAATGGCTTTTCCAAACAAAGTTTTAACATTTGAATGTTCAATTTTGGGAAATGCTGATAAGAAATTCTTCTTGGAAACTCCTCCGAGTTCACATCCTGACTTACCATAAAGATATGCTCTTCCTCCGATGCAATTGATATAGCTACGTCACGGACCACATCATGCATTTTGACATAATCTTTGCCTGGACCTTGGGATAGCAAGAAACTATCTTTCAGTGTTTCTAACAGAAGACACACCCTCTTTCTTGCTACGTCACGGACCACATCATGCATTTTGACATAATCTTTGCCTGGACCTTGGGATAGCAAGAAACTATCTTTCAGTGTTTCTAACAGAAGACACACCCTCTTTCTTGCTTCTTCTAAATTTTCAATTCCTGAAAAGATGCGAAGCCCCATTCCATATCTAAGTAATTCTTCAGCCCAGATATTACTATCTTCCTCGAACAACGAACAAAGCAAAAATAGGTACTTGACTTCATTACTTTCCAAGTAATCATAGCTAAGCTTGAGAGATTGATACACATTTTTAGTTACTCCTGGGATACTTTTTGGTGCTGATCTTTGTAATTGTAGAAGGGCATCCTCCCACGAAGGCTTGCTTTTACGCTTTAGCGCACCAGCAACCGTAATAATTGCAAGCGGCAACCCTTTGCATTCTTTGGCAACATCTTTTGCTGTGCGATGAAGAGAAGGAATGTCAACTGAATTACCTGCTTTCTTCCTAAAAAGGCTCCACGCCTCTTCTTCAGATAAGGTTCCAACTTCCACAATCTTTTGAGCCTCCATTGTTTCACAAACATTTCGGAGACGTGTCGTCAATGTCACTTTGCACCGAGGGTTGTGGTTGCTACCACTGGGAATTCCAAGACTCTTCAGATCAAGAGCCTCCCAAACATCATCCAAGATTACAAGGACGCGGCTGTCCTTATCCATTAACCTTGAACGCAGCTGATCCCCACGCTGCCACAAATCCTCCCCTTGCAACGTCAGACCGGCTCCTCTGGCAATCTCACCCTGAATTTTTAACAAGTCTGGTGGTTGACTGACAGTTACCATGACAACATCCTCAAACAACCTTTCTTGTTTCGCCCTTGCTCTTATTTTCTCAGCCAGTGTCGTCTTACCGACACCTCCCATACCACATATCCCAATAATAGTGACCCCCTCATCTCTCAAAGCTTCCATGACCTCTTCCTCCTTCTGTTTTCTAGAGTCAAACTCCTCACTATGTATAGCCTCATGACTTTGGACTGCAAGTGGTGCAGCATAGGAGAAAGCAGCATAATTATTGTTGCCGTCAGTTCGAAGTTCAGTCACATCCAAAACAATTTTCTTAGCTCTTTTGCTCAGCAAGTAACGTGACTTCAAGTTTGGACACCAACCATAGAAGCAACCTCTTTCAACCTCAGGGCAACCTCGCCGTATACAAGCCACATCTGCAGTAATCGTATCAACTCTAGCTAACCAATCCTCAACACTGGGTGCAATGTGTAAGTTTCTCCGGGCAGCCTCCGCTCCTAGCTGCACCCCACTTCTGATATGCTCCAGTCTCTCAAATTCATTATCCAAAGATGTGATGTTGCTCTCATAGGTAAAGCAATACTCAATCTCTCGCACAACTGACGCGATCAACCAATCTGTGACTTTGTCCACAATTTTACATAAGAAATCCATAGCTAAATGTTGGAGAAATTGGGATGAAATGAAAGCTGAAAGAGCAATAATGGAGAATTTGAGTAGTAGCTAATGAATAGTAGTAGTAGTGGGGTCAAAATGAAAGCATTATTAGATAACATTTCAAAATGGCAGACACAGAAAAGCAATCAGATAAAAAGGAAAAGTAATGTTTGCTTTTGGAATTTTCCCTTCAATTGATTAAGTGGACCCTTGTTCTCTATTATTGGTAGTGAAAATACAAGATTCTCACTTCCTCTGTATTTTATGGACTAGTTCTATCTCATGCTAATTAGTGTAAAAGTTATAAAATGGTATAAATAGTATTGAAATATGTATGTAATGAGTTGCGCAAAATTTTAAAAGAGGAAAATACAAGCGTGAACTGATGAAATTGTCAGCCTATTCGATTGATCTTTTTTGTCATCCCAAAGTACAAACGTATTGAAAATTGCTTTTTTCAAATTGTAGCCAATCAGGTTTTACGCACATAGCCATATCTGAACTTAGTGCTGGAATAAAATTTGATATTACATGAAATCACGTTGGTGTTTAAATACCTTTCGCTTTTTGTATCCCGCCAACTTAATTACCAACAATAAGGATTTGAGATGGACAAATGACTTGAAAAATGCACTCTATTTATAAGTGTAAATTACGTTACAGGTACATCTAATATAGGAAAATGAAAAGCCAGAATAAAGGGGAAAATAAATTAGAGTAATGGAGTATTAAAGGGAAATAAATAATTTATAGAATGTGGACACTTAAGTTTAGAAGTTAGAAGGGGAAAAGACTTGAGTTATAATTATTATGTGAGGCTTTCAAATTCTTAAATTGTTTATTATGAGTAGTTTAAAATTTCTTATTCTTTTAAGTAGATATTTAACAAAAATAACATCTGTATTAGGTAGTGATGATTATTTTCTTTTAAACTATCATGTTATTGTCTAAATTTATGACACCTAAAGTTATTTTGCTCTTCAGATCTTTATCATTCTTCATGTGAAAGTGGCAATCGGAGTGTTGATTGCCACTTTTTATTACTATGTGAGTGTTGATTAGATAACATCTTCCTATATAAGAAGTATGGTTTGGGCTGCTGAAGCAGGACATAGATGACATGTTTGCTTCGGTGGCTCCGCTCCGGATTTTTTTTTACTCTTCTCCATTTTAATTTATCTGTCTTACCTTAAAAGTATTATAAATCACAATAATTAACAACTTATTATATATTTGAAAATTACATTAAAAATATTATAAATCACAATAAAAAATTTACATTAAAAGTATTATTTCACAATAATTAACAACTTAAAATATTTTTATATGAATTTCATGATCTAAATAAAATAATGTATGCATATCTAAAAAATTATAAATCACAATAACTATCAACTTAAAATATTCTTATATAAATTTCATTAATCTAAATAAAATAATAATATATATATATCTAAATTAAGTATATCTTACAATTTTCGAGTATTCACATTGGACCCGTGCATCGCATGAATTTTGTATCTAGTTTCAAAGAAGTCGGATTCCATATGGCAGACATAAAAGAGAAAGATAAAAAGGAAAAGTGATCTTTCCTTTTGGAATTTTCCCTCCAATTGATTAAGTGAGCCATTGTATTATTGAAGTGAAATGGGGATAGAGGCCTTGAACATCACCTGGTGAAACGCCGGAATCATGTACGATGCAAAATTTATGGATTAACATATACGAAAAAACTGAAAAATCGATATTTCTTGTTTCAGGTCTTATTTCGACTCAAAAAAATTTAAGTTTGCCCCTCCGAACCAATCGGCACCATTAAATAGGTCGTCACGGACGCCACCGAAAAGTTTTGGCCAAAATTCCGCCGGAAGCACGTATCACACAAAATTCATGGACTAACACACGAAAAAACCAAAAAAATCATTTTTTTCCTGTTTCGGGCCTCGTTTCGACACAAAAAAACCTACATTTGCCACTCCGAACCAACCCGCACTATTAAATAGGTCGTCACGGATGCCCCCCAAACAATTCTGCCAAAATTCCACCGGAAGCACGTATCACACAAAACTAATGGACTAACACACACGAAAAAAACAAAAAATCAAAATTTTCTATTTCGGACCTCGTTTCGACTCAAAAAAACCTATATTTGCCCCTTCGAACTAACCCACACCATTAAATAGGTCGTCACGGATGCCTCCAAAAAATTTCAGCCAAAATTCCACCAGAAGCACGTATCGCACAAAATTCATGGACTAACACACGAAAAAGCCAAAAAATTGACATTACCTGTTCCGGGCCTCGTTTCGATTCAAAAAAACCTAGGTTTGCCCCTCCAAACTAACCCGCACCATTAAATAAGTCGTCATGGACGCTCCCAAAAAATTTTGAGAAAATTCCACCGGAAGCACGTATCAAACAAAATTCATGGACTAACACACACGAAAAAATTAAAAAATTAACATTTCCTGTTCCGGGCCTCATTTCAACTCAAAAAAAAATCTACGTTTACCCCTCCAAACTAACCCGCACCATTAAATAGGTCGTCAAGGACGTTCCCAAAAAATTTCGGTCAAAATTCAGCCAAAAGAACGAATCACACAAAATTTATGGACTAACACACACACGAAAAAACTGAAAAATCGACATTTCTTGTTTCGGGCCTCATTTCGACTCAAAAAAGCTTAAGTTTGCCCCTCCGAACTAACCCATACCATTAACTACGTCGTCACAGACGCCCTCAAAAAATTTTGGCCAAAATTTCGCCGGAGGCACGTATTACACAAAATTCATGGACTAATACACACGAAAAAAATTAAAAAATTGACATTTCCTGTTCTGGGGCCTTGTTTCGACTCAAGAAAACTTATGTTTACCCCTCCGAATCAATCCGCACCATTAAATATGTCGTCACGGACGTCTCCAAAAATTTTTGGCCAAAATTCTATCGGAAGAACGTATCACACAAAATTCATGGACGAACTCACACGAAAAAACTGAAAAATTGATATTTCCTATTGTGGGCCTCATTTCGACTCAAAAAAACCTAAGTTTGTCCCTCTGAACCAACCCGTAACATTAAATAGGTCGTCACAAACGCCCCCGAAAAATTTCAGCTAAAATTTTCCCGGAAGCACGTATATTTCCTATTCTGGGCCTCATGTCGACTCAAAAAAACCTAAGTTTGCCCCTCCGAACTAACCCATACCATTAAATAGGTCGTCACAGACGCCCCCAAAAAATTTTGACCAAAATTTCACCGAAGGCACGTATCACGCAAAATTCATGGACTAACATACACGAAAAAATTAAAAAATTGACATTTCCTGTTCTGGGGCCTTGTTTCGACTCAAAAAAACCTATGTTTGTCCCTCTGAACCAACCCGCACCATTAAATAGATCGTCACGGGCGCCCTCAAAAAATTTCGGCCAAAATTTCATCGGAAGCACATATTACACAAAATTAATGGACTAACACACACGAAAAAACTGAAAAATCGACATTTGTATTTAGAAATCGATGATGGAGCTAACCCATTACAGTATCAATCTCTTGGTTTGTGTACAACGAAATCTCCTAGACAAGCTGAAGCAGTGGAAATTTGACAGTTACCATTGAATTCTTGAAGATTAAATCGAATCGAGTGAAGTGTTAGTAGTATTAGAATATTTTCTGGAATTCTCTCCTATGGCAAAACCCTTTCTATCTTTCGCTCTCATAGTGTGTATGTTTACTGTTCTTTCTTTTAATAAAGTTAAATTGTACTCTTCCGTTTCAATTTGTTTGACCTTTTTCTTACTTTAGTGTATTTTAAAAAGAATGACTCTTTTCCTTTTTAGTAACTTTTTAATTTTAACTTTCAATAACATGTTTAAGACCACAAGATCAAAGGGCATTTTGATACATTTCACATATTTTTAATTTATGATCACAAGATTCAAAAGTCTTCTTTATTTTCTTAAACTCCGTGTCAAATCAAAATAGGTCAATCAATTTGAAACGGAGGGAGTATACATTTCCACCGGATTTGTGCACTTTCAGGTCAAACTGATATTTAAGTAGATAACATGGAAAAAGAAAGATGACTTTTGAGAATAATTCATGAATTGTTTCTTTCTGAGTTGAACTTTCGTTTGTCAAAATTATTTTCAGAAAAAAATTGAAATTGTTAAAAAAAATTCTAATTAAAGAAGTAAGAAGTAATTAATAAAGAAGTGTGTCAGAAATGTGAGATCATCTCATTTCAAGGCACATGAAAGTTCTTTTGGATAATAGGTGGCGGAAAGTCTTGAACTAGGATTTCTTTGCTCCGATACCATATGTTAAAAGATTGTCCTTGGGCCTCGACTAATGTGGGATGCTTAACACCCTCCGCACGTCAAAAATTGGGCATCTCAAGCATTGGCAACACAACATGAGGGCCCAATGTGTAAACCAAGAATGAGAATAGGCCTGAATTTGAAAAGATCACACTCAACAACATCGTACACCTGATATGTTTTTGTCTCAATATTAAAGAGCGTTTGGCCCAATATTGAGCCACAATATAACATTCCCATTACAAGCAGTAAGATAGCTATACATAGGCTTTCTTTGGATGCTATATGTATAGGCTTCGGTTAAATATGGTTGAACGAGCATCTCCAGTAAAATATTCTTTGAAATTTTTCGAAACAACATAGAATGCAAGATGAAATGAGAAAATAAAGCTACATATTAGCTATTAACTATAATGAAAGAAGAATTTAGAACCACAGGCAGATTCGAAAAATTTAAAGTTTATCAACTCCTACAGTGCCCTCAAGTCTATATATAATAATAATAACTGCGTCCACAATCAACTATTTTCTAGAAATTACAAATACAGATACAAAGTCTGAGCAAAAGCTGTTGGGTTCACGTGACCCCATAGATTACAATGTAGACCCACCTCTGCTTGTTGCCTCCATCACAAGCATATATGTATCAGGTGATGTTCGAGCTAACTTGGATGCACTTTGACTATTTCATCGAATACTTATTACCTTCCAAGCTTTGGATTAATAGACAACTCACTAGATTAAAGCTTCAGATTAACTGCCATCTTCTTCCTGAGAGTAGAGATTACAAAAGAAGTGAGATGACTATACTGATGCTTTAGATTTCTAACTGGAAATATTTTGGGGAAGTAAAATAAAGTTGCTTCAAGTGACAAACATAAATTAGTATCTGAATATTACTATTACTATTAAGTTAAGACGGAAAGAGAGCTCTAGAGTTAATTAGTTATGCAGCTAGAGGCACAAGACAAACCTTAGAATTGAACCTCTGTTGTATCCATTTATTCAGATCATCTACTTTCACCTCATCATCATTGTTCACACTTTCGAGACTCGATGTACTCACGGATCCCTGTTGGACAAACGTCTTCATTTCAGGGCATTGACGAATATACACTACTATGAGAAATGGTAATTCAAGAGCACGCTTCGTCAGAAAGAAATGCCCCAGCTTAGGCAGATTTTCAAGGTACAGCTGTTCCAACAGGGGAAATAAGGGCTCATTAGTCATGATTTCTTCTCCTTGTTGTTCCTCTTCTGTGATCACTTCTTCCATTGATTGGCAGGATCCTATGGTTAGTGTTCGGAGATTCGGAGCACCTCTGGCCACTGATGGAGACATCAAGTTTCTCAATTTTCCACATTTTGATACACTCAATTCTTCAAGTTTGTTAAAATAGCCAGTTGGAAGTTGGTGAGAGCATAGAGCAGTTATGCTGTCAGCCCCCATGATATATAGCTTTTTCAGGCTGGGACAAGAAACCTGCGAACATTGAAGGCCTTGTATTATATAGCTTCAAGTACAAATCCAAAAATGAAAGTTTTATCATACGTCAAGGTAACAGCAAATGAAAAACTAATTACTTAAAAAAGTTGCTTCAAGTGACAAACAGAATAATGCATGACACAAATATATATAGTAATTAGTTAATTATGTAGCTAGCGGCGCAAGACAAACCTTAGAATTGAAGATCGGATCAACTACTTTCACCTCATCATCATTGTTCACCCTTTCGAGACTCGGTGTACCCACAGATCCCTGTTTGACAAACGTCTTCATTTCAGGGCAGCTATCAATATTCACTTCTTTGAGAAATGGAAATTCAAGAGCACGCTTTGTTAGAAAGAAATGCCCCAGCTTAGGCAGCTCGTTAAGGTACAGCTTTTCCAACAGGGGAAATAAGGGCTCATTAGTCATGATTTCTTCTCCTTGTTGTTCCTCTTCTGTGATCACTTCTTCCATTGATTGGCAGTCTCCTATCTTTAGTTTCCGGAGATTCAGAACACCTCTGGCCACTGATGGAGACATCAAGTTTCTCAATTTTCCACAACCATATACATACAATGTTTCAAGTTTTCTGAAGTAGGCAGTAGGAAGTTGGTGAGAGCATAGAGCAGTTATGCTGTCAGCCTCAGCGAGTTGTAGTACTTCCAGATTGGGACAAGAAACCTGCGAACATTGAAGGCCTTGTATTATATAGCTTCAAGTACAAATCCAAAAATGAAAGTTTTATCATACGTCAAGGTAACAGCAAATGAAAAACTAATTACTTAAAAAAAGTTGCTTCAAGTGACAAACAGAATAATGCATGACACAAATATATATAGTAATTAGTTAATTATGTAGCTAGCGGCGCAAGACAAACCTTAGAATTGAAGATCGGATCAACTACTTTCACCTCATCATCATTGTTCACCCTTTCGAGACTCGGTGTACCCACAGATCCCTGTTTGACAAACGTCTTCATTTCAGGGCAGCTATCAATATTCACTTCTTTGAGAAATGGAAATTCAAGAGCACGCTTTGTTAGAAAGAAATGCCCCAGCTTAGGCAGCTCGTTAAGGTACAGCTTTTCCAACAGGGGAAATAGGGGCTCATTAGTCATGATTTCTTCTCCTTGTTGTTCCTCTTCTGTGATCACTTCTTCCATTGATTGGCAGTCTCCTATCTTTAGTTTCCGGAGATTCAGAACACCTCTGGCCACTGATGGAGACATCAAGTTTCTCAATTTTCCACAACCATATACTATCAATGTTTCAAGTTTGCTGAAGTAGGCAGTAGGAAGTTGGTGAGAGCATAGAGCAGTTATGCTGTCAGCCTCAGCGAGTTTTAGTACTTCCAGATTGGGACAAGAAACCTGCAAACGTTGAAGGGATGAAGTTGGTTTGAATAGTTGGTTTTAAATAGTTGGTTTCCAAGTCGGTCTCTCTTCCTTTAAATAATTCTGCACTAGCAAAATATATATAGTAATTTTTTTTGTTTATGGTCTCGTTTCATATTTTAAAAAGTCTTTTAATACCTCAAACACATTTTAAAAAATATTACTTATGCTTTTTTTTAAAAAAAAATTAAAACTACTCTTAACACTAGTAATAGTAGAAAAAAAATAGACATTGCCTAAGTAAAGATCTTTAGTGCTATATATATATCAAAAGTTCGAAGCTTCAAAGTGCAAAATTGGATTATTACTTTACCTCTACACTAACTCAAAATGTTATAAACCATATCTAATTAATTAAATATTAAATTATAAATCACCATCTATAAATTTTACATTTTATTATTCATCACATGCATATTTTCATAGAATTTAATCGTTGGAATCTATAAAATATTTACATGAGACACACCTGCAAAGCACGTGTCCAGAAACTAGTAATAATATTCATAATATTTATCTTGACTTTTATGTATTATTAAAATTTGGTTAAGTTTGAATGCATACATCATTGAGAAATTATTACTATTAGACTAACAAAATAACTAACATTTGTTTAATAGTACGTATATTTGTCAATTCCTACTAAACATAATATTGATTTATTAAAACTTTATCTTTAACTCCAAAAGATTAAGATTGAAATAGTATTTATGTAACCAAAAAAAAATCGAAAAATCTCAAAAAAACCATATAGTTGATTTAGTTTGATTTTGATAAAAAAAAATGAATCACATGTACACAGAGTCTCTCTAACTGCACATTTGAAGTAGAAGCATACCTTTTCATCAAAAAGAGGATTTGAGTCAGTGATGGAGTTGTTGGCTCTAGGCCAGAAATTTTGGAACTTCGGTAACCACGTGAGGTACATTCTTTGTAACTGAGGGAACTCAATGCCCTCCACAGTGTCACTGCAAAAGTGAGTGAAGCAATCCAGATATTGAAGGCTTAAGTGATCTAAATTGGGGAACTTGATAACTTGGATCATGTTCCTTTCAGGTCCAATATGTGTCAAACTCCCTGCAGCCAAGGACACACAAAAAGCATACTGTAGACCACCACAGCTGCTTACCTCAAGGCCTTGGAGTTTGGGGAAAGGAATATTATTTTGACAGTGGATCTTCAATGAATGTGTCAATGAATCAAAATCTTTCAGGCAGAGATCTTTCAAGTTCTGAAATTCATCCAGCTGCAACTCGGTCAGCACATTCTTGGAGCCCTTTCCTCTTGAACGTACACATTCGCTCTTCCTCAACAGAGGGCGGATCCAATCACCCAATGGGGCAGTCTCGGTGACCTTTAGATGGATAATCTTGTCGTAAGTATCCGTCCTTGTAGTCGTGATGTAAACTCCACCCACTGCTAGAGAGTATCGTGTCAACTTGGAGGAAAGGCCCAAGTTACAGTAAATCACATCTCCGGTACATTCATATAATGTCAGTGCAGTCAACCTCGATAAGGATTCCAGTTCCCTCAAGGTGGAGTAACTACAATGTTCCACTTCCATAATATGTAGTTCCTCCAATCGAACTAGTCTTTCTAAGACCCCCGGTGAAATCCTTTCAAGTTTTCCTCGCCCATTCCGAAACTCAAACATAATTAGATTGGTCAATTTTCCCATCTCCACTGGCAGCTCCTCTAACTGAGAATTTCTGATGCTGAGAATTTCTAAGGTGACAAGTTCCCCAATAATGGATATGTCATCCAACCTTAGGTAATTCAGAGATAGCGTCCTCAGATTTGACAACCTCTGAATGGATGCTGGAAAAGTCGGAATGCTGGAAAAGTCAAAATTGATATATCTGCGTCCCCTCATGCTTAAGACCTTGAGTTCACTCATTCCATCAAAAAAATCGTCCTGTAATTTGAATGGCTCTTCAAAACAGAATTTCAACATTAAAAGCTTCAGTTTTGGGCATAATATTGGTCCAGGAAGCTCATCAAATTTATTTGCAACTATTGACATGTGACTATATCGCTCGTAAGAGTCTTCTCTTGGGAACTCTTCTGAGTTCACATTGTGACTTACCATAAATATATGGTCTCCCTCAGACGCAATATGTATAGCCACGTCACGGACCACATCATGCATTTTGACACAATTTTTGTCTGAACCTTGGGATAGCAAGAAACTATCTTTCAGTGTTTCTAACAGAAGACACACCCTATTTCTTGCACGTTCTAAATTTTTGATTTTCGAAAAGATGCCAAGCCCCATTCCATATCTAAGTAATTCTTCAGTCCAAATATCACTATCTTCCTCAAACAAGGAACAAAGCAAAAAGATGTACCTGGCATCAACACTCTCTAAGTGATTATAGCTTACCTTCAGAGGTTGATACACACTTCCAATCACTCCTGGGATATTCGTTGGTGCTGATCTTTGCAATTCTACAAGGGCATCCTCCCATGAAGGCTTGGTTTTACCCTTTAGCGCTCTTGCAACTGTAATAATTGCAAGCGGCAACCCCTTGCATTCTTTGGCAACAACTTTTGCTATGTCAAGAAGAGGATCGTCATCTGAAATACCGGCTATCTGCCTAAAAAGAAGCAATGCTTCCTTGTCAGGTAAGGTTCCAACTGGAATGATCTTGGCCTCCATAGCATTACAAACATCTCGGAGACGCGTCGTCAATGTCACTTTGCACTGATAATTGTGGTTGCTACCACTGGGAATTCCAAGCCTCTTTAGATCAATAAACTTCCAAACATCATCCAAAATTACAAGGACGCGACTGTCCTTCTGCATTAGCCTTGTACGCAGCTGATCTCCACGCTGCAACAAATCATCTCCTTGCAACGTCAGACCGACTCCTCCAGCGATCTCACCCTGAATTTTTTTGAAGTCTAGTTGTTGACTGACAGTTACCGTGACAACATCATTAAACAACTTTTCTTGTTTCGCCCTTGCTCTTATTTTTTCAGCCAGTGTTGTTTTACCAACACCACCCATGCCACATATCCCAATAATAGTGACTCCCTCATCTTTCAAAGCTTCCATGACCTCTTCCTCCTTCTGTTTTCTGGATTCAAACTCCTCACCACTGTTACTAGGTATAGCTTTAATTTCAACATCAGGATTGCAGAACACAGCATAACTGTTGCCTTCAGTTTGAAGTTTGGACACATCCTCGGTAATTTTCTTAGCTCTCCTGCTCACTGAGTAGCGTGAATTCAAGTTTGGACACCAACCATGAAAACAACCTTTATCAACCTCAACTCCACCTCGCAGTATACTCGCCACGTCTGCAGTAGTGGTATCAACACTAGTTAACCAAGCATCAACATGGGGTGAAACGACTTGTAAATTTCTCCGGGCAGCCTCCACTCTAGGCTGCACCCCTCTTCTGATATTCTCCAGCTGCTCAGATTCATTTTCCAAAGATCTGATGTTGCTCTTATAGTAAAATAAATACCCAATCCCTCGCACCACTGGCTCCATCAAGCAATCTGTGACTTTCCCCACAAAAATAGATAAGAATTCCATAGCTATCTCCTTAGTTAATTCCTCACTGGCTAGTGTAAGTAAGAAAAACGGCCTCTTGTGTCTTCCCTAGATCCTCTGATGTCTGAACTCTACTAAATTTTTCTTTTTTCTGTTTTGATGTTTTTGACAAGGAAGCAAAGGTAGGAGAAAATGAGTGCTGAGGGTGATGGAGCAAGTAGATGAAAATGGTTGGAGTAAGAATCAGTAGAAACAGCTTGAAAGTGAATACAAGAGAGGAAAATAAAAGCGAATAACTGAAAGCAATGAATGATAAACACATGTTCGACTGATATCTATTGTCCTTGCAAAGCATGTGTCACATCCCGAGTCTACACTCTAGGCGGGACCAACACTCGATATCATTGTTGACCCGAGCATACTCATAACATGGCATAACATAGAGCATAGAATAATGGAGAATGGTAATATGACAATGAAATCTGAAAAAGCAGGAATAGTAGTAGTGGTAGGGAGTGTTGATTAGATAACATTTCAAAATGGCAGACACAGAAAAGTAGTAGATAAAAAGGAAAAGCAATGTTTGCTTTTGGAATTGATTGATTGAGTCATGTTCTGTATTATTGAAGTGAAAATTCTCATTTTCTCTGTTTTTTCCCCTTTCTCATTTCTTACTGTTGTTTTCTTGGATAATAATATTATTTATAATATTTCAAGTAGATTATCCTTAATAATTTGAAATATAGAAATAATATTTGTATATAATATAAAGCTTTTGAGAAGTGATGTGACACTTTTATTTGGCCAAGAATCCTAGTATTTATCTTTTTTTCTCTTTTTTTTTTGGCAATTTCTCATACAATCGAAGTAAGAAGACTTGCTAAGGCATTAGGTAATCTCGCGAATTGGGCATATTCCAAAGTTTTGAAGAATGATTTGTTCTCCGAGCATCTCATTTAACTCCAAATAATGATACGTTTTTTTAACTTGTGATTTTAATTTACCATGTAAATGTGAACTAAAGGAAAAACGTACGAGCACAGAGATGAAGAGAAGACTCATCCAATGATCAAAGAGGTCTAGCAACTTTAGATAAGAAATCCATATGATTCAATATGGAAGACATAAAAAAGTAAGATAAAAAGGAAAAGTAATGTTTTCTTTTGGAATTTTCCTTCCAATTGATTAAGTGAGCCCTTGTTCTCCATTATTGAAGTGAAAAGGGGAGGCCTTGAACATCACCTGGTAAAACGCCGTTGTATTTAGAAGGTGATGATTGAGCTAACCCGTTACAGTATCAATCTCTTAGTCTGCGTACAACGAAATCTCATACACAAACTGAAGCAGTGGAAAATTGACAGTTACCCATTGAATTCTTGAAGATTACATTGAACCTAGTGAAGTGAGTCTTTTATTTGTTAATGCCAACTGCTCCAGGTTTAACAATGAGTCTTTTATTTGTTCATGCCAACTTTAGATCAACTGTTAGTTATGCTGATTTTTTCTTCTTCTTGAGCTTCTGCTATAGTAGCATCCCTGTAATTTTTTGGTGTTTCTCTAGTTTCTACCCAAGAAATAATGTACAGGTTGGAGCCTCCCCTCCAGTAATATTAAACATTATGTTAGTGGTGAAAACATCATGTTGGTAGTAATTTATTATGCATCAGTGATGCTTTTCTTTTGATAGTAAAAAACATCAAATTAATTCAATTTTTCGTGAAAAAAACAGCAATTTATGCGGGGCGTGTTCAAAACAGTAAATTATGCCATGCGGGGCGGGTGGAAATCTTTGCGGGTTGACCCGGGTTTTCCCAGCAACCGCACTGCTTGCCATCCCTACTCTTTCACCTAAAGCATATAGACGGCTGCATGGAAAGGACATGACTCAGGTAAACAGGGTCACGCCTTTTTTTGATGCTAGTTTCTGGGAACCTGCGTTGCACGTTTATCCTAAAATGGTTAGTAAAAATATATATTGCAATATGATAAATTTTAAATGGTACACACATTTTTTAGTACTTCCTTTGAACTATTAAATAGAAATCAAAACATACAAAAAGGTAACAGCAAGTAATTTGAGGTCAGAAACTTATAAACCTTATATTACTTTAGTGACATTGTACTTTAATTTAAAGACAAATACATGCTCAAACATATATAAATAGCATGTCTACAGTAAAAGTATTTACCTCATAAAAGTTACTAATAATTATGTATGAAAATTGAAAACCAAATTTATACCTACATTCAATCAGATCATAACCAACCCAACGTTTCAACTCATTAGTCACGTCAATCTTTACCCAACTTATTTCAACTAAAATTGACAATTCAACTATGTGATCTGAGCCGGAATAAGATAGTATTACCTTTTTTTATCATTGCACAAAGCCTGTGATCAGAGCTTGTTTGCGAAAGGAGCTGATTAACAATGAGCCTCTTGACTGCTGGCTCATTGATGGAAAAGAGAATTGATGCAAATCTTGTGCTTGACTTTAAAAAAGGGAAAAAGATTGAAATCAAAGACAACCTCTTCTTGTTTATGTGGAAAATACAACGAAAGATAATCAGGACACCGTTGAAAGAGAAGAAAAACTTTGTTGACAATTACAATACTCCAGCATGAGTTATAAACTTGAGAAACTCTTGGATTATGAGAAATTTTTTCAAGATAACTAACAGTAATTTGATTTTAATTGTTATACTCATTATAATTTGAACATAATAATGTAAAAGAAATGAATGTTCAACATTAGAGCTTGAGAAACCGTAGTATTGTATAATATGATAATGATGAGAATGTAACGGTATTCTCTTCATTTGCTTGTAATTAATTTTATTTATTACAAACTGTTTGAATTGAGAGCATTAATGTACTATGCTTCACTTCTAATTCACCCTGTTCACATGTAATAAATAAAATTTATTTAATAGACATTTTTATTTAATAAAATTGGTTCATGAATGGGTCCTTCAGTAGTTATTACATGACATAGTGGAGTAATAAATAGAATCCACGGCTTGTTCTATTGTAGTTGCAATTTCACTTCTTGGCCATTGATATACTAAAAGTTTTGGAGTAATAACTGTTCTTTAATCATATATTTAGATAGATAGAATCTGAACTTCTTAGTCACACTTTGATTTAAATGTTACTATTTAATTTGATTTTGATTCTATGGAGAATAAAATATTGCTATTTAGTATTTAATTAAATATTTTATTACTTTTTTCATTTACTGTAGGGGAAAAATCGTAATCCAACTTTGAAAGTTGGAGCTTCCTACTTTTATTAGTACTAGTTTAGTGTACGTGCGTTGCACGTGCGTATCACATCAAACAAATAGATATATAAAAATTACTAAATACAATAATTAACATTAAAATAAATTAATAATTATTTAAATGATGAAGTAAATATTAGTACTACACAACTTCTGAATGCAAATATGACGAATTTTGTTAGAACTTTTATTTCACTACCATCAACCACTATTATCACAACAACTATCAATCACTACTAACAATCATCACCATTAGTGATTACTATATATCGTCAACCACTATCATCATTCACCACCACCACCTATTACTTTTATCCACCAGAACTATTAGTCGCCAATACCAACTATCACCATCAACCACTACTGTTAGCACAATCACCATTAACTACTACCCATAACACTATTATTAGCTAACATCATTACTAATCGACACCTACACACAAATTATATTAAAATAAAAAAATACATAATCAAATTTATGTGTTTAATATCAAGCTAGAAATCAAATAATTCGACAACTCTATAGCTTATCTATCATTAGTTATAATTCTTCATGTCAATCCAACATAAAGATTGATTACGCTCCTCAAATTATCACGAAGTATTCTTCTTATTGTCATTGATTTGCTAAGATTGACACAAAGTTATACATAAAATCCATTGTATATGTCATGTCACAAAGCCACTAGTAGAAGACTAAAAAAAAGAAAGAAAAAAAGAGTAAAAACGTACAAAAGGAAAAAAAGAGGATAGTAGAAAACCTTTTCAGGAGTTTACTTCTAAATATACATGAAAATATATTCAGTGTAATCTCATAAATGGGTTACGGAGGGTAGAGCGTATGCAAACCTTACTCTTACCTCGTGGAGGTAGAGAGGTTGTTTCTGAAAAACCTTTGACTCGAGTATAGCAAATCAAAGTATTTATGAAACCTTCAGTCATGATAATAGGAATGCCACCAACGAAAATCTTCTTTGTTTTAAAATTCTTTGAATCAGCAAATCCTTTCAGAGTGATTCTTTTATTCTCAACGTGGAAAAAATCAATACCACAATTTGCAAGCCACAATATTTCAAGTATTTATAATGAGATATGATTTTTAGCTGAAGCTTAAGAAAACCAATAATACTAAGATTTGTAATAAATGAGACCCATCAACCAAGCTCACAACCTCACAAGCATGTATGACTAACTAAAGTGTGTTTTCATATTGCAAATTTGAATATTAGACGATAAAATTGTATTTATAAACATTATTGTTGATACTTGATAGATATTCTTTTTATGCTAAAGCTAGTAATATTTAGGAAAATGTATCACACAAAAAAGGCTGAATATAGTTACATCCAAAAAACGCTATTTGTGGAGGTCAAGGAAGATACAACTAACCTTTTGGTATATTTCAGTTGGTAGTAGAGTTTCATGGAGTGCATAAAAACCCGTGTTTGCCATATCGTACAAAAGTTCTAATGTCGTTTAATTTGTTACATTCCACCGTCTCGATTTATACCTCTCAATTTTTTTTTACTCTGCATTGCAAGTAGTCAACAACGTTTCACCATAGCTTTCAAATATTTCAATTCAATTAGAATAAATTAACCTAGAAAAATCAATAGCTCAATTTGCAAGCCACAATTTTTAACTACTTTAAAAAATATGATTTTAAGCTAAAACTTAGAAATCAGAAAAGGCTAATACTACGATGAAACTTAAAGCTGGCGAAAAGCGAGTTAGAGTTCAGTTACCTACTAATCTTCTACCCTAATCCGTGACCTCCATACCCTCCTATCTAATACATATATATAAAAAAAGAATAAAAAATTTCTTAAAACAAAAATACTGTGGGTATGGAACATAACATTAGAACTAAAATTGCAGATGAATTTTTTTTGATACTCATAAAATCTTAAAGGGCATAAGTTTGGCTTTCAATGAATGTAATTTAAGATATCAGCATACTGAATAAGATTACTTACTTAGACGATCAAGAGCAGAGGGAGGCATTAGAGCTAAAAAAAATAATAATATAAAATTTAATATTTGAATCACATAGCATATATCCAAAAAAAACATCACTTTGACAAGCTACCATCATTTTTTTTATAATGGAGATTGAAGAATGAAGGATATATTTGACAAGCTACTACTTTTAACAACACAATAACAACCATGTAAAAGAAACGAAGTACGAAAGAATGGAATATTTTTTTTATAATACAAAAACTAATGGAAACATAACTTCCTATCAGAGTATAAAGATTTCACATGCAGAATTACTCAACTCAAATAATGGATAAATAATTACTTCGGGTTGTGTTTCAGAATTTACATGCTTCTCACGCCTCACTCCAAGCAAGAACAACTCTCCACCAGAGAATAGCTTACCCAAACACACGTTTAAAGTCACTTTTGAATCATCAACATGAAAACCTAAAAAGTAAGTTGTTTAGAAGAAAGGCATGCAGTAGCTCAAAGAAC
This sequence comes from Jaltomata sinuosa, assembly GCA_003996215.1. NCBI lineage: Eukaryota > Viridiplantae > Streptophyta > Magnoliopsida > Solanales > Solanaceae > Jaltomata > Jaltomata sinuosa. The sequence goes on from QJPP01007220.1 coordinate 1,040,678, forward strand.
CAAAACGTTTTGCTACCTCAAGCAATAGCTTGCACCGTCTAACTACTAAATAGAAACAACAACTCACCCAATTCAATGTCTATATCCATCCCATACCCGATAACAAAATCATGTTAGGAATCAAGTGTGGACTCACAAACATCAATAAAGAAAACTACACAAAAAATCAAAGTAAAAGATCAAAAGAGATCTAGTTAATCTTCTCAATAAGCTCCTCTTTGTTTTCTTTACTGCATCCTCATAAAAATATTTAAACTGACTCCGATTGACTTTTTACCTCTAAGCCAAACGACATGAATACAAATTATACCTCTATTGATTAGTAGAAAACATATAACAACATAAAAGAAGCTAACAAAATACTACAATTATCGAGATATCAGAATAATACTATTAAACCTAACCTTTACATAAAAATTCTTCAAAGCCCAGCTGAACATTCATCTATCACCTATATTAAGTCGAAAAAATAGCAGATAGCAACATAATAAAAATTACAACAAAATAATATAATAATCGAGATATCAGAACAATAAGATTAAACCTCAAGATATGAAAATAATAAGATTAAACCTAATCTTTATCTTTATACAAAAAATTTTCAAAGACATGCATCAAAACCTAATAGATTATTGGTTGTCAATGTAAGTATTAATAATTGATAAGAATCAACTGATCTTTTTTTTGAGAGTAAAAAACCTTACAGAATATCCTTTCCGACCCTTTTTTGTGGGAGTAGAAAACACCTTGCCCACTTTTATTTTGGGTTTTTTTCCCTTTGTATTGGTATTCTTTATAATTAGCTAGTTTGTAGAGTTTTTAGTGAAGCAAAATTTTCCATATATCCATATATTAGTAGATCGAAACTTATTTAGGAGACCTTTTTTTTGGGGAAAAGTTACGTACCAAACAAAAAAAAACCACATACAGCTAACCTTTTTTTGGGGGGATTTGGGATAAATCACGTATTCTTTTTTAATATATTTATTAGTTATACAAATTGAAGAAAAAAGTGAAAAGACGATTTTATTTATTGTGAAGGCTTTTAATGAAGAGAAAAAAGTTCAAAGCACATTATAAGGTCTTTCCTCTAATTTTACATTTGATCCTCTTTAAGATAATTTTTTTTATCATATGCTAAGAAGAACCTAAAAGTGTAAATAAAAAATATTCTATATTTATTGATAATAAATAATTAATAAAATTACGTACTTTGAAAGATACATAAGAAAATTACACAATAACCAACATATGACTATAAATAATAGTAATCAATAGAATTACACACTCAATAACAAAAAAAAAAAGGAACATACAATAGATATGAAAAGAACTTCTATATTGTATAACCTACCATTACAGATTGTTCAACAAATTAATAGCGTAAAGTAAATTTGGTTAGAACTACACAATAGTCTCTTGCTCACCTCCTCGTCTTTTCAATACACTCTTGTTCATCTCTTTCGAATCTCAGAAAAGCATAACGATGTTCCCACGAACTGCATCATTTAGTGAGTCCAAGCTCTTGATGAATCCTTAGAATGAGGTTTTTTCGTGTGTTATAGTCCATTGATTTTGTGTGATATGTGCGTCCGGCGGTATTTTGGCCAAAATTTTTCGTGGGCATCCGCGAGGACCTATTTAATGGCGTGCGTTGGTTCGGAGAGGCAAACATGGCCCGGAACGGGAAATAGTGATTTTTTGGTTTTTTCATGTGCTATAGTCCATGGATTTTGTGTGATATGTGTGTCCGGCGGTATTTTGGCCGAAATTTTTTGTGGGTGTCCGTGAGGACCTATTTAATGGCACGCGTTGGTTGTGAGGGGCAAACGTGGGGTTTTAGGATTTCAAACTTGGCCCGGAATAGGAAATAGTGATTTTTTAGTTTTTTCGTGTGTTATAGTCCATGGATTTTGTGTGATATGTGCGTCCGGCGGTATTTTGGCCGAAATTTTTCGTGGGCGTCCGCGAGGACCTATTTAATGGCGCTTGTTGGTTCGGAAGGGCAAACGTGTGGTTTTAGGATTTCAAACGTGGCCCGGAACGGGAAATAGGGATTTTTCGGTTTTTTCGTGTGTTATAGTCCATGGATTTTGTGTGATTATGCGTCCGGCGGTACTTTGGCCGAAATTTGTCGTGGGCGTCCGCGAGGACCTATTTAATGGCGCTTGTTGGTTCGGAGGGGCAAACGTGGGGTTTTAGGATGTCAAACGTGGCCCGGAACGGGAAATAGGGATTTTTCGGTTTTTTCGTGTGTTATAGTCCATGGATTTTGTGTGATTTGTGCTTCCGGCGGAATTTTGGCTGAAATTTTTCGTGGGCGTCCGCGAGGACCTATTTAATGGCGCTTGTTGGTTCGGAGGGGCAGACGTGGGGTTTTAGGATTTCAAACGTGGCCCAGAACGGGAAATAGGGATTTTTCGGTTTTTTCGTGTGTTATAGTCCATGGATATTGTGTGATATGTGCTTCCGGCGGAATTTTGGCCGAAATTTTTCGTGGGCGTCCGCGAGGACCTATTTAATGGCGCTTGTTGGTTCGGGGGGCAAACGTGGGGTTTTAGGATTTCAAACGTGGCCCGGAACGGGAAATAGGGATTTTTCGGTTTTTTCGTGTTATAGTCCATGGAGTTTGTGTGATATGTGCGTCCGGCGGTACTTTGGCCGAAATTTTTCGTGGGCGTCCGCGAGGACCTATTTAATAGCGCTTGTTGGTTCGGGGGGCAAACGTGGGGTTTTAGGATTTCAAACGTGGCCCGGAACGGGAAATAGGGATTTTTCAGTTTTTTCGTGTGTTATAGTCCATGGATTTTGTGTGATATGTGCGTCCTGCGGTATTTTGGCCGAAATTTTTCGTGGGGGCGTCCGCGAGGACTACTTAAATGGCGCTTGTTGGTTCGGAGGGGGCAAACGTGGGGTTTAAGGATTATTAAAAGTGGCCCGAAACGGGAAATAGGGATTTTTCGGTTTTTTCGTGTGTGCTATAGTCCATGGATTTTGTGTGATATGTGCGTCCGGCGGTACTTTGGCCGAAATTTTTCGTGGGCGTCCGCGAGGACCTATTTAATGGCGCTTGTTGGTTCGGAGGGGCAAACGTGGGGTTTTAGAATTTCAAACGTGGCCCGGAACGGGTAATAGGGATTTTTCGATTTTTTCGTGTGTTATGGTCCATGGATTTTGTGTGATATGTGCGTCCGGCGGTACTTTGGCCGAAATTTTTCGTGGGCGTCCGCGAGGACCTATTTAATGGCGCTTGGTTGTTCGGAGGGGCAAACGTGGGGTTTTAGGATTTCAAACGTGGCCCGGAACGGGAAATAGGGATTTTTCGGTTTTTTCGTGTGTTATAGTCCATGGATTTTGTGTGATATGTGCGTCCGGCGGTACTTTGGGCCGAAATTTTTCGTGGGCGTCCGCGAGGACCTATTTAATGGCGCTTGTTGGTTCGGAGGGGCAAACGTGGGGTTTTAGGATTTCAAACGTGGCCCGGAACGGGAAATAGGGATTTTTTGGTTTTTTCGTGTGTTATGTCCATGGATTTTGTGTGATATGTGCTTCCGGCGGAATTTTGGCCGAAATTTTTCGTGGGCGTCCGCGAGGACCTATTTAATGGCGCTTGTTGGTTCGGAGGGGCAAACGTGGGGTTTTAGGATTTCAAACGTGGTCCCGGAACGGGAAATAGGGATTTTTCGGTTTTTTCGTAGTGTTTAGTTCCCATGGATTTGTGGTTGTTGATATGTGCGTCCGCGGTACTCTTGGCCGAAATTTTTCGTGGCGTCCGCTGAGACCTATTTAATGCGCTTTGTTGGTTCGGAGGGCAAACGTGGGTTTTAGGATTTCAAACGTGGGCCCGGAACGGGGTAATAGGGATTTTCGATTTTTTCGTGTGTTATACGTGCCAGGAATTTTGTGTGAATGTGCGTCCGGCGGTACTTTGGCGCGAAATTTTTCGTGGCGCCGGGAGGACTATTTAATGGCGCTTAGTTGGATTCGGGAGTGGCAAACGTGGGATTTTAGGATTTCAACGTGGCCCGGAACGGGAAATAGGGATTTTTGCGTTTGTTTTTGTTAGTGTTATAGTCAATGGATTTTGTGTGATATGTGCGTCCGGCGGAATTTTGGCCGAAATTTTTCGTGGGCGTCCGCGAGGACCTATTTAATGGCGATTGTTGGTTCGGATGGGAAAACGTGGGGGTTTTTAGGATTTCAAACGTGGCCCGGAACGGGAAATAGGGATTTTTTGGTTTTTTCGTGTGTTATAGTCCATGGATTTTGTGTGATATGTGCGTCCGGCGGTAATTTGGCCGAAACTTTACGTGGGCGTCCGTGACGAGCTATTTAATGGCGCGCGGTTGGTTCGGAGGGGCAAACGTGGGGTTTTAGGATTTCAAACGTGGCGTCCCGAACGCGGAAATATGCGAATTTTTTATAGTCCATGGATTTTGTGTGATATGTGCGTCCGGCGGTATTTTGGCCGAAACTTTTCGTGGGCGTCCTTGAGGACCTATTTAATGGCGTGCGTTGGTTCGGAGGGGAAAACGTGGGGTTTTAGGATTTCAAACGTGGCCCGAAACGGGAAATAGGGATTTTTTGGCTTTTTTGTTTGTTATAGTCCATGAATTTTGTGTGATATGTGCGTCCGGCGGTATTGATGTGCCGCCACTTTACGACACTTTCGACTCCTTTAAAGTAAGAATAATCGTACGTTTTCAAGCAACCGTCGTCGTTTTGATGGTTTTATGTTATATTTGTAGGAAATGGAGACAAACACGGAAACGGAAGGAAATACGAGCAAAAAGACATTCTGGATAAGAGTGACGGCCTGAGTGACGGTCCGTCACAGAGACCGTCAAGTGATGGCAGGCCACTGCCTAGGGGTGACGGCCGCCGTGACGGCCCGTCAAGGTGGTGACGGTCCGTCACAGTGACCGTCAAGTTGAGCTGCACCACTGCCTAGTGGTGACGGCCAAGGCGACGGTCCGTCAAGCCAGTGACGGTCCGTCAGCCTGGCCCTCAAGTTGAGACAGTCGGCGACGCGGAATCCGAGCGTTTTTGGGATTTGTTTCCTACTCCTATAAATACCCTATGTTAGGTTTATTTTACATGTCAAGCTGTTTACAATAGTTTACCCAATAGTTTTAGGAGTGTTTGAGCGATTTTTGAGAGAGGAAACACGCTACACACGTTTTCCTCCTCCTTGAATCTTGTTCTTGAGTTGTTCTTGGGATCTTTGTTTTCTTGTTCTTCGAATAATTGAAGATTGTTTTCACTATATTGTAAGGATCTCTTTTCTTTATTATGAATATGACTTTATTCTATTCTTCTACAAGCATGATTAACTAAACCTCCCACAACTAGGGTTGTGGGAGCCATGACAAAAGTAGCAAGATAGATTCCGGGTAGCGTCGGGTTCAATATATATGTTGTCACGTTGTTAATCATTCATTATTTAACGTTTTCTAGTGGTTGCAAACATTAGAACATGCCTAGGTTTAATTTGCTTGAGTAAAGAGATTAAAACCTGGAAACTTGATTAACGACGAGGATTCGAGACTACCAACTCTCGTCTTATGATTAATGTTGTAACTAGATTAATCTACTTGATGTTTAGGATTGAAATCTAAAAGCACACCTTTTCAAGTTCGAGAGAATTGAAAAGTAAATTCGTCTATTTTGTTGAGAAACGTTTAGATGATACCATTAATTCAATCACATCGTGATACGCATATAGAAAGAACCCGGTTAAGCTTAGAATCGACATCGTTACCAACGCCATGGTAAACACTTCCCTAGTTCATTCTCCTACTGATTATTTCTCATACATTATTGTTCGTTTTGTTTACACATTGTTCACACAACCCCCCCCCCCTTTTATTTACCAGAAACTATTGACCATTAGTCAACTAATTCACTAAAGACTTAACTTTTACCATATTCTCTGTGGGATCGACCCCAACCTTTGTTGGGTTCTATATTTGATAACGATCGCTTACGCTTCTTAATTGGAGTGGTACTTTGAGCGTTATCAAATTTTGGCGCCGTTGCCGGGGAATACAGTTGTTTGTTAAATCCGGTGTGTTTATTTGACTCTTAGTCATACTTTCCTGCTTTTACGTTTATTTGTTGTTTTTGTTTTTGACAGGGTACAGAGTTGTGCATGCCAAGTACCCGGCGCTCGGGTGAATCAACATTACCTTACGACCCCGAGCTTGCTAGAACATTAAGGCAGAATATGGCCGCACAACAAGAGGCAGCAAGGCTCGCTGCAGAACTGCAGGCCCAACACAATCTGAATGCTGGTGGTCTGCCGGACGATGTTATGCTGAATGATGAGGATATCGACTTGGATGGAGTTGGCGCTACGAGCGCCATTTCTCTTCCACCACTAGTGCCCGGAGCCAAGTTCAACATCACTAGCACGATGATCCAGCTGTTGAACTTGAGAGGAGTGTTCCGAGGTGCCGCTGGTGATGATCCAAACCAGCACCTGATGAATTTCGTGGGCATCTGCAAGTCGTTCGAGTTGCCTGGAGTGAGTCAGACAGCAATCAGGCTCAGGTTATTTCCGTTGTCTCTGTCTGATGAGGCAGCATTGTGGTTGACAGAGCTGACCCCCGACTCTATCACAACTTGGGGAGAGTTGAAAGGAGCTTTCCTAGAAAGGTTCTTTCCTCCCTCTAGGATGATACAGTTGAGGGATGAAATCAGTAATTTCAGACAACAACCTCACGAAGCTTTGCATGAGACTTGGTTGCGGTTCAAGAAGAAGCTGACACAATGCCCGAACCATCAATTGACCGACAATTTCTTGATGCAAACATTCTACAGGGCACTGAATTCGGCTACCAAGCCGACGTTGGACAACGCAGTAGGTGGTGCATTCATGGGTCTCACATTTGTTGAGGCCACAACTACTTTGGACAGGCTCACCAAAACCAACAGGGCCTGGCATACACGGGATACAGAGGTAGCAGCTAGCACTTATGCAGTTTGTATTGATGTGACGCCAATTTACGTCAATTTCGACTCCTTTTTACTAAGAACAATCGCACGTTTTCAAGCAACCGTTGTTGTTTTTGATGTTTTTATGTTGTATTTATAGGAAATGGAAACAAACACGGAAACGGAAGGAAATACGAGAAAAAGAGGATTCTGCCTAAGAGTGACGGCCTGAGTGACGGCCCGTCACACGTGTGACGGTCCGTCACATTGACCGTCAACTTGAGGCAGTGGTGCTGCCTAGCAGTGACGGTCCAGGCGACGGTCCGTCACTGCCTTGACGCGCCACTACCTAAGTTTGACGGCCAGGCTTGACGGACCGTCAAGGCAGTGACGGACCGTCGCCTGGACCGTCACTGCTAGGCAGCACCACTGCCTCAAGTTGACGGTCACTGTGACGGACCGTCACACGTGTGACGGGCCGTCACTCAGGCCGTCACTCTTAGGCAGAATCCTCTTTTTCTCGTATTTCCTTCCGTTTCCGTGTTTGTTTCCATTTCCTACAAATACAACATAAAAACATCAAAAACAACAACGGTTGCTTGAAAACGTGCGATTGTTCTTAGTAAAAAGGAGTCGAAAGTGACGTAAATTGGCGTCACATCAACACCCTTAACTTAAAACGTTCGCTTGTCCTCAAGCAACATAACATAAAACAATAATACGACTCAACTAAGAACACAAACTCGTGTCTATAGCAACTCATGGTCATTCAAACTTATTCAATTAAATCAAGCTCCCTCGTAGCACACGAATGTATGAAACACTAACTTGCAGTTGGACCAATTGACATGGCGCATCTGAAAACGCAGTTGGACCTATTGACAAAGCACTTGTTTTCGGGAGGCGTAGAGAAGGTGAAAGCTGTTGGTTCCCAAGGTAGAGCAGCAAAGTTGGAAACTGATGATGAGGCGAATTACTTGGGGGGTTTCCAGGCCAATGGCCAAGGAAACCAAGGTCGGACCTATCAGAAGGACAACTACTATGAGAAAGCTGGTTACAGAGATCGCGAGCAAGGAAACTAGAGGAATAACACTGATAGAGATGGGTTATATGTACCACCTGGTAATCGGGATAAAGCTAGCAATGAGGCAGGGACTTCCAAGTTAGAGAACATGATAGCGAAGATGCTGCTGAAGGTAGAATCGACTGACTCTGGGGTGAAGGAGATAAGGACTGAGTTATCGGCCATGAGTCAAATAGTGGAGGTGCATTCCACTTCGATTAAGCAATTAGAGCAGCAAGTGGGCTTAATCTCGGCATCTCTAAACCCAAGGAAGACAAGTACCTTGCCGAGTGACACGATTCAAAACCCGAGGAATGACGCAAGCTGTATGGCGATCACTACAAGAAGCGGCAAAATATTACCGGAATCACATCCGGTAATTCAGACTCAAGTTGAGGGTGATGACGCCAACGACAAAGAGGTTGAAGAGGCTACTCAAAAGCCCGCAGAGAAAAGCAAGAAAGCTGAAAAGCTTCCAACTATGATGCCTCGACCACCACCTCCCTTCCCACAACGCCTGAAGAAGAAAACGGAAGATGGTAAGTTCCTGAATTTTCTGACCATGCTCAAGCAGATATCAATAAACATCCCATTGGTGGAAGCGCTTGAACAAATGCCCGGATATGCCAAGTTCATGAAGGACTTGATTACAAAGAAGAGGTTGGTAAGTTTCGAACCAGAAGATAACCTCCACCACTGCGGCGCTATTTCCTCAAGGTCGTTAGTCGAAAAGAAGGAAGACCCAGGCGTGTTTACTGTTCCCTGCACCATTGGGAAGCTCAACTTCGGGAAATCCTTATGTGATCTTGGTGCTAGCATCAACTTGATGCCGCTGGCAGTCTACAAGCAATTGGGTTTGGGAGCACCTAAACCAACGTCCATGAGAGTGTTGATGGCTGACCGTTCGGTAAAGCTACCGGTGGGAATATTGTTCGATGTACTAGTCAAGGTTGGTAAGCTTATATTCCCCGCTGACTTTGTGATCTTGGATTGCGAAGTGGATTTTGAAGTTCCCATAATCTTGGGACGATCATTGCTAGCCACGGCAAGAGTATTGGTTGACATGGAAAGAAATGAACTGACCTTCAGACTAAACAATGAAGTTGTCAAGTTCGATGTGTCCAAATTGATGAAGCAACCAAGTGACATGAGGGTGGTCGCGGTCATTAATGTTATTAAGGAAGCTCCTGCGGATGTGCATCTTGAGGAGAAGGGTTTGGTCGAGACTCTAGTTGTTGTGAGAAGGATGCTGCGAGAAGAGAAACATGTAGAGAAAGGCGGTGAAAATAGATCAAGGAAACGAAAACACCGCAAGAGAATCTGCAAAGAAAGAGTGAAGAAGTTGTCACGACTAGCTGCAAAGCCGATGAAAGAAGAAGCTGGAATGCAACAGAAGTGTGTCGCGTGCGCACACTCCATCGAGTTCTCCTGTTTTAGAGACCCTGGCGGTCTCCAACATCATGTCAGAATTTGAGTCCTATGGACTTCACAGGTATTCCTTAGTCTCACAGTTTTAGTTTTCACATGTATGCATTGGGGACAATGCATGAGTCTAAGTTGAGGGTGTTGGGAAACCTGTGAGTCACCACCGAGGGTTTTTGTTGCCGAGTTCTTTTCCCTCCGGTGTGCTATCTAGTAGAACCGGCATGTTTAGGTTGTTATTTTTAAATTTTTGTTCTTTTATTAGTGTCTATAGTGATGAGCATGGCGTTTTTCATTACTAAAAGGAGACCCCTTTAAAAAATTTCTGGTTTTGTACTTATGTTGAAACGACTGACTGTCTGGATCCTTGAATGTCATTGTGTGATTATGATAGGAATAAGTATGCTTAAGCCGAGTTGTTGTCTTGATAGTCGATAGTGGTATAGTTTCTTGGTGCTAAGTGTGTGTGAGCGTATTGTTATAAATTCTTACTCTGTGCATGCATCTAGAACTTGCCCGGTCTATTTTGTTAAAGTTCGAAGTTTGGTTGCTTAGAAAAGGATCACAGGCCCTTTTTGTGTGCAGTCCACTTAACCTATAAGACCGTCCAAATGTAAATAATCCCTTTGATCCCTGTTTGAGCCATAATTGACCCTGTTCGTTCAATAACCTGTCACCGTTCCTGTTTAACTTTGAATCCCTGTTTTGGCCCTGGTCCTTCCTTGGACATCGTGCACCTCAACTCAGGCAATCAGCCTAATTTGAGGGTGGCTACTATAGAGGTAAACCATGTTTTGGCCCTGGTCCTTCCGTGGACATTGTGCACCTCAACTAAGGCAATCAGCCTAAGTTGAGGGTGGCTACTATAGAGGTGAATGATAAGAAAAAGAGGATGAAGAAGATTGGTTGTGAATAGCATGAAAATTCGGGTGTTTGCCTAAGAAAAGAAAAAAAAAAGAGATGAAAAAGATCGAAAAAGTAATAAAAAGAATTGTCAAAATAAAGAGGCCGCACCTGTAGCTAGAGAGAAGGAAATAAAAAGGTGAATAAGGATGGACAAAGTAAAGTATGTGGTAATAAGACGTCGGTGATTCCAAGGAGGGCTTAGTCACTAACCCCTAAATGCATCCTACCTGCACCCGAAGCCTCATTACAAGCCTAAACAAGTCCTGTAGTGATCCTGAGTGGCTTTCTGAAAAACTGAAATAGAATAGTAAGGGCAAGCCTATGGTATCGCATGTGCATTGTTTGAAATCGTTTGCGAGTGTGAGCGTCTTACCTAGTCCTAAATATTGTGTGTGGGACTTCTTTGTGGTGAGGGCACCAAGATTTATGTATTGTCTATTGATTGTTAGGATAGTTGCGCGTGTGTATGTAGAATGTTCTATCATATTGGAATGACATGTTTGGATCCATGCAAGTTAGTGTTTCATACATTTATGTGCTACGAGGGAGCTTGAATTAAAATTGAATAAGATGTTGAATGACCATGAGTTGCTAGAGACACGAGTTTGTTTTCTTAGTTGAGTCGTCGTGTTGTTTTTCTTTTATGTTATGTTGCTTGAGGACAAGCGAACGTCTAAGTTGAGGGTGTTGATGTGCCGCCACTTTACGGCACTTTCGACTCCTTTAAACTAAGAATAATCGTACGTTTTCAAGCAACCGTCGTCGTTTTGATGGTTTTATGTTATATTTATAGGAAATGGAGACAAACACGGAAACGGAAGGAAATACGAGCAAAAAGACATTCTGGATAAGAGTGACGGCCTGAGTGACGGTCCGTCACACATGTGATGGTCCGTCACAGAGATCGTCAAGTGATGGCAGGCCACTGCCTAGGGGTGACGGCCGCCGTGATGGTCCGTCAAGGTGGTGACGGTCCATCAGAGTGACCGTCAAGTTGAGCTGCACCACTGCCTAGTGGTGACGGCCAAGGTGACGGTCCATCAAGCCAGTAACGGTCCGTCAGCCTGGCCGTCAAGTTGAGACAGTCGGCGACGCGGAATCCGAGCGTTTTTGGGATTTGCTTCCTAGACTCCTATAAATACCCTATGTTAGGTTTATTTTACATGTCAAGCTTTTTACAACAGTTTACCCAATAGTTTTAGGAGTGTTTGAGCGATTTTTGAGAGATGAAACACGCTACACACGTTTTCCTCCTCCTTGAATCTTGTTCTTGAGTTGTTCTTGGGATCTTTGTTTTCTTGTTCTTGGAATAATTGAAGATTGTTTTAACTATATTGTAAGGATCTCTTTTCTTTATTATGAATATGACTTTCTTCTATTCTTCTACAAGCATGATTAACTAAACCTCCCACAACTAGGGTTGTGGGAGCCATGGCAAAAGTAGCAAGATAGATTCCGAGTAGCGTCGGGTTCAATATATATGTTGTCACGTTGTTAATCATTCATTATTTAACGTTTTCTAGTGGTTGCAAACATTAGAACATGCCTAGGTTTAATTTGCTTGAGTAAAGAGATTAAAACCGGGAAACTTGATTAACGACGAGGATTCGAGACTACCAACTCTCGTCTTATGATTAATGATGTAACTAGATAAATCTACTTGATGTTTAGGATTGAAATCTAAAAGCACACCTTATCAAGTTCGAGAGAATTGAAAAGTAAATTCGTCTATTTGGTTGAGAAACGTTTAGATGATACCATTAATTCAATCACATCGTGATAGGCATATAGAAAGAACCCGGTTAAGCTTAGAATCGACATCGTTACCAACGCCATGGTAAACACTTCCCTAGTTCATTCTCCTACTGATTATTTCTCATACATTATTGTTCGTTTTGTTTACACATTGTTCACACAAAACCCCCCCTTTTATTTACCGGAAACTATAGACCATTATAGTCCATGGATTTTGTGTGATATGTGCGTCCAGCGGTATTTTGGCCGAAACTTTTTGTGGGCGTCCGCGAGGACCTATTTAATGGAGCGCGTTGGTTCGGAGGGGCAAACGTGGGGTTTTAGGATTTCAAACGTGGCCCGGAAAACGGGAAATAGGGATTTTTCGGTTTTTTCGTTTGTTGTAGTCCATGGATTTTGTGTGATATGTGTGTCCATGGATTTTGTGTGATATGTGTGTCCGGCGGTATTTTGGCTGATACTTTTCGTGGGCGTCCGCGAGGACCTATTTAATGGCGCGCATTTCTTTGGAAGGGCAAACGTGGGGTTTTAGAATTTCAAACGTGGCCCCGGAATGGGAAATAGGGATTTTTCGGTTTTTTCGTGTGTTATACTCCATTGATTTTGTGTGATATGTGCGTCCGGCGGTATTTTGGCCGAAATGTTTCGTGGGCGTCCGCGAGGATCTATTTAATGGCGCGCGTTGGTTCGGAGAGGCAAACGTGGGGTTTTAGGATTTTAAACGTGGCTCGGAACGGGAAATAGGAAATTTTCGGTTTTTTCGTGTGTTATAGTCAATGGATTTTGTGTGATAGGTGCGTCCGGCGGTATTTTGGCCGAAACTTTTCGTGGGCATCCGCAGGACCTATATAATGGCGCGCGTTTTTTCGGAGGGGCAAACGTGGGGTTTTAGGATTTCAAACGTGGCCCGGAACGGGAAATAGGGATTTTTTGGTTTTTTCGTGTGTTATAGTCCATGGATTTTGTGTAATATGTGCGTCCGGTGGTATTTTGGCCAAAATTTTTCATGGGCGTCCTCGAGGACCTATTTAATGGCGCGCGTTGGTTCGAGGGGAAAACGTGGGGTTTTAGGATTTCAAACGAGGCCCGAAACGGGAAATAGGGATTTTTCAGTTTTTTCGTTTGTTATAGTCCATGGATTTTGTGTGATATGTGCGTCCGGCGGTATTTTGGCCGAAACTTTTTGTGGGAGTCTGCGAGGACCTATATAATGGCGCGCATTGGTTTTGAGGGGAAAACGTGGGGTTTTAGGATTTCAAACCTGGCCCCGAAACGGGAAATAGGGATTTTTTGGTTTTTTCGTGTGTTATAGTCCATGCATTTTGTGTGATATGTGCGTCCGGCGGTATTTTGGCCGAAAATTTTCGTGGGCGTCCTCGAGGACCTATTTAATGGCGCGCGATGGTTTGGAGGAGCAAACGTGGGGTTTTAGGATTTCAAACGTGGCCCGGAAAGGGAAATAGTGATTTTTCGGTTTTTTCGTGTGTTATAGTCCATGGATTTTGTGTGATATGTGCGTTCGGCAGTATTTTGGCCGAAACTTTTCGTGGGTGTCCGCGAGAACCTATTTAATGGCGCGCGTTGGTTCAGAGCGGCAAACGTGGGGTTTTAGGATTTCAAACGTGGCCCGGAACGGGAAAAATAGTGATTTTTCGGTTTTTTCGTGTGTTATAGTCCATGGATTTTGTGTGATATGTGCGTCCGGCGGTATTTTGGCCAAAATGTTTCGTGGGCGTCCGCGAGGACCTATTTAATGGCGCGCGTTGGTTCGGAGAGGCAAACGTGGGGTTTTAGGATTTTAAAACGGGAAATAGGGAATTTTCAGTTTTGTCGTGTGTTAGTCAATGGATTTTGTGTGATAGGTGCGTCCGGCGGTATTTTGGCCAAAACTTTTCGTGGGCGTCCGTAGGACCTATATAATGGCGCGCGTTTTTTCGGAGAGGCAAACGTGGGGTTTTAGGATTTCAAACGTGGCCCGGAACGGGAAATAGGGATTTTTTGGTTTTTTCGTGTGTTATAGTCCATGGATTTTGTGTGATATGTGCGTCCGGCGGTATTTTGGCCAAAATTTTTCATGGGCGTCCTCGAGGACCTATTTAATGGCGCGTGTTGGTTCGAGGGGCAAACGTGGGTTTTAGGATTTCAAACGTGGCCCAGAACGGGAAATAGTGATTTTTTGGTTTTTTCGTGTTTTATAGTCAATGGATTTTGTGTGATATGTGCGTCCGGCAGTATTTTGGCCGAAAGTTTTCGTGGGCGTCCGCGAGGACCTATTTAATGGCGCGCGTTTGTTCGGAGGGGCAAACGTCGGGTTTTAGGATTTCAAACGTGGCCCGGAACGGTAAATAGTGATTTTTCATTTTTTTCGTGTGTTATAGTCTATGGATTTTGTGTGATATGTGCGTCCGGCGGTATTTTGGCCGAAAGTTTTCGTGGGCGTCCTCGAGGACCTATTTAATGGCGCGCGTGGGTTCGGAGGGGAAAACGTGGGGTTTTAGGAATTCAAACGTGGTCCGGAAAGGGAAATAGTGATTTTTCGGTTTTTTCGTGTGTTATAGTCCATGGATTTTGTGTGATATGTGCGTCCGGCGGGATTTTTGCCGAAACTTTCCGTGGGCGTCCGAGAAGACCTATTTAATGGCGCGCGTTTGTTCGGAGGGGCAAACGTGGGGTTTTAGGATTTCAAACGTGGCCCGGAATGGGAAAAATAGTGATTTTTCGGTTTTTTCGTGTGTTATAGTCCATGGATTTTGTGTGATATGTGCGTCCGGTGGGATTTTGGCCGAAACTTTTCGTGGGCGTCCGAGAAGAACTATTTAATGGCGCGCGTTTGTTCGGAGGGGCAAACGTGGGGTTTTAGGATTTCAAACGTGGCTCGGAATGGGAAAAATAGTGATTTTTCAGTTTTTTCGTGTGTTATAGTCCATGGATTTTGTGTGATATGTGCGTCCGGCGGTATTTTTGTACAAACTTTTTGTCGGCTTCCGCGAGGACCTATTTAATGGCGCGCGTTGGTTCGGAGGGGTAAACGTGGAGTTTTAGGATTTCAAACGTGGCTCGAAACGGGAAATAGAGATTTTTCGATTTTTTCGTGTGTTATATAGTCCATGGATTTTGTGCGATAGGTGCGTCCGGCGGTATTTTGGCCGAAACTTTTCGTGGGCGTCCGCAGGATCTATTTAATGGCGCTCATTATTTTGGAGGGGCAAACGTGGGGTTTTAGAATTTCAAATGTGGCACGAAATGGAAAATAGGGATTTTTCAATTTTTTCGTGTGTTATAGTCCATGGATTTTGTGTGATATGTGCGTCCGGCGGTATTTTGGCCGAAACTTTTCGTGGGCGTCTGCGAGGACCTATTTAATGGCGTGCGTTGGTTCGGAGGGGCAAACGTGGGGTTTTAGGATTTCAAACGTGGAGCGAAACAGGAAATAGGGATTTTTCGGTTTTTTCGTTTGTTATAGTCCATAGATTTTGTGTGATATGTGCGTCCGGTGGTATTTTGGCCGAAACTTTTCGTGGGCGTCCGCGAGGACCTATTTAATGGCGCACATTTGTTTGGAGGGGCAAACGTGGGGTTTTAGGATTTCAAACGTGGCCCCGGAACGGGGAATAGGGATTTTTTGGTTTTTTCGTGTGTTATAGTCCATGGATTTTGTGTGATATGTGCGTCCGGCGGTATTTTGGCCAAAACATTTCGTGGGCGTCCGCGAGGACCTATTTAATGGCGCGCATTTGTTTGGAGGGGCAAACGTGGGGTTTTAGGATTTCAAACGTGACCCCGGAACGGGAAATAGGGATTTTTTGGTTTTTTCGTGTGTTATAGTCCATGGATTTTGTGTGATATGTGCGTCCGGCGGTATTTTGGCCGAAATTTTTTGTGGGCGTCCTCGAGGACCTATTTAATGGCGCGCGTGGGTTCGGAGGGGCAAACGTGGTGTTTTAGGATTTCAAACGTGGCCCGGAATGGGAAATAGTGATTTTTCGGTTTTTTCGTGTGTTATAGCCCATGGATTTTGTGTGATATGTGCGTCCGGAGGTATTTGGGCCGAAACTTTTCGTGGGCATCCGCGAGGACCTATTTAATGGCGCGCGTTGGTTCGGAGGGGCAAACGTGGGGTTTGAGGATTTCAAACGTGGCCCGGAACGGGAAAAATAGTGATTTTTTGGTTTTTTCGTGTGTTATAGTCCATGGATTTTGTGTGATATGTGCGTCCGGCGGTATTTTGGCTGAAATGTTTCGTGGGCGTCCGCGAGGACCTATTTAATGGCGCGCGTTGGTTCGGAAGGGCAAACGTGGGGTTTTAGGATTTCAAACGTGGCTCGGAACGGGAAATAGGGATTTTTCAGTTTTTTCGTGTGTTATAGTTCATGGATTTTGTGTGATAGGTGCATCCGGCGTATTTTGGCCGAAACTTTTCGTGGGCGTCCGCAGGACCTATTTAATGGCGCGCATTTTTTCGGAGGGGCAAATGTGGGGTTTTAGGATTTCAAACGTGGCCCGGAACGGGAAATAGGGATTTTTTGGTTTTTTCGTGTGTTATAATCCGTGGATTTTGTGTGATATGTGCTTCCGGCGGAATTTTGGCCGAAATTTTTCGTGGGCGTCTGCGAGGACCTATTTAATGGCGCTTGTTGGTTTGGAGGGGCAAACGTGGGGTTTTAGGATATCAAACGTGGCCCGGAACGGGAAATAGGGATTTTTCGGTTTTTTCGTGTGTTATAGGCCATGGATTTTGTGTGATATGTGCTTCCGGCGGAATTTTGGCCGAAATTTTTTGTGGGCGTCCGCGAGGACCTATTTAATGGCGCTTGTTGGTTCGGAGGGGCAAACGTGGGGTTTTAGGATTTCAAACGTGGCCCGGACGGGAAATAGGGATTTTTCGGTTTTTTCGTGTGTTATAGTCCATGGATTTTGTGTGATATGTGCTTCCGGCGGAAACTTGGCCCAAATTTTTCGTGGGCGTCCTCGAGGACCTATTTAATGGCGCTTGTTGGTTCGGAGGGGCAAACGTGGGGTTTTAGGATTTCAAACGTGGCCCGAAACGGGAAATAGGGATTTTTTGGTTTTTTCGTGTGTTATAGTCCATGGATTTTGTGTGATATGTGCGTCCGGCGGTATTTTGGCCGAAATTTTTTGTGGGCGTCCTCGAGGACCTATTTAATGGCGCGCGTTGGTTCAGAGGGGCAAACGTGGGGTTTTAGGATTTCAAACGTGGCCCGGAATGGGAAAAATAGTGATTTTTTGGTTTTTCGTGTGTTATAGTCCATGGATTTTGTGTGATATGTGCGTCCGGCGGGATTTTGGCCGAAACTTTTTGTGGGCGTCCGAGAAGACCTATTTAATGGCGCGCGTTTGTTCGGAGGGGCAAACGTGGGGTTTTAGGATTTCAAACGTGGCCCGGAATGGGAAAAATAGTGATTTTTCGGTTTTTTCGTGTGTTATAGTCCATGGATTTTGTGTGATATGTGCGTCCGGCGGTATTTTTGCTGAAACTTTTCGTGGGCATCCGCGAGGACCTATTTAATGGCGCGCGTTGGTTCGGAGGGGTAAACGTGGGGTTTTAGGATTTCAAACGTGGCTCGGAACGGGAAATAAGGATTTTTCGGTTTTTTCGTGTGTTATATTCCATGGATTTTGTGCGATAGGTGCGTCCGGCGGTATTTTGGCCGAAACTTTTCGTGGGCGTCCGCAGGACCTATTTAATGGCGCGCATTTTTTTGGAGGGGCAAACGTGGGGTTTTAGAATTTCAAATGTGGCCCGGAATGGGAAATAGGGATTTTTTAATTTTTTCGTGTGTTATAGTCCATGGATTTTGTGTGATATGTGCGTCCGGCGGTATTTTGGCCGAAACTTTTCGTGGGCGTCCGCGAGGACCTATTTAATGGCGTGCGTTGGTGTCACGACCCAATTTCTTGGTCATGATGGCACCTACAACCCCCGGTAGGTGAACCAATCCCCGTAGCCCAGAACAGTTAGTAATGGGCTACTATCTAGCAAATAGAGGAACAAGACAAATAAAATAGATAACAGGTATATAAATATATACATATGCGGAAACTAAACCAACCCTAAGACCTGGTATCATAGTACAGAGCCAAAACTACATACATGGAGTGAAAACTATCCAAAAGAATATATACAGATGTCTCTGAATGGTAATAGAGTACATAAAACAAAAGATAAACTAAAGCTAAGCTCCGATCGCCAAGAGCTCACCCTCAGCCTGAAGTGGTCTATACCAGATCTCCAAGCACGAATCACAACGATCTAACGGCGATGGCCCACGCTAGTATCTGCACCCAAAGATGCAGGGGGTAGGGGTGAGCACCAAATGCGAAGCATAAGGTACCCAGTAGGTATCATAGGCCGACTGGGCACATATAAGATAAAAGCGCAGTAATAGACAGAATAGAAGCAATCAGTCACAGAAATCAACGAAAGGTACACAGGAACTAGCCCAGAGGGAAATCAACAGAAACACATATGAGGCTAGCAAGCAGAATATACACACCAAAGGCACAGGTGAAAGTAAGAACAACGCACCTGGGGTCCTTGCAACAACAGTGTATACAAAACAAGTTTACGAAATGGACGGTATACCGGTAACCTCAAGTGTAAGAAGAAGAGAGAAAGAGTAATGATAGGCATGCTCAGAAACATGAATCAAACTCAACTAATCATATCAATCTCAATCCAGAAACTAACAGTCTAGCAGTGACCTACCTCATACTTATCCATAATAGAGAACAACTCTGTAAGTAAATAACAAAATCTACCTACAGTCCCCCGGCCGCCCATACAACCGAGGAACACAAACAAGTGAAAACAAACCCTCCGGCATCCCATACTACCGGAGCGTACAATCAGCAAACAGCAAACAAGGGTGGAACCTCGAACAATGAATGATATGATGCATGAAGATCTCAAGTGCCATAGTATCTCTGTATGTACCTCCTCCGGCGCCGATCCGGCCCAGCAGGTAGGTTCCATGGAAGGACTCTGCCCGTATACCTCTACTCCCTCGTATACCCCTCTTCCGGCACACGCAGCCCGTAGCCCCTGGCCCGGATAGCAAGGTCCATGGAGGTCCCAGACCCCATACTAAACTCAGTATCAGAACATGTATCAAGATAGAGACCCAGTCTCGATATCAAGATAGAGACCCAGTCTCGAATATGCATGCCCAGACCCTGTCCAGGACTAAAAATAGTAGGAAAATATCTCAAAACCCCTCCAAGGGTGCCCGGGCGTAGCCGGGTCTAAACAGTAAAAAGTCATCTCAGGTGCTCGGTCCAACCGAGGCTAATATCATCTCAAGTAACAAGAAAACTCAACTAGCACCCCGGCCCTGCCGAGTCTAGCGATAATCATAAAACTGATGATTTTTAAACATAATTTTACTTTCTTTCCCAAAAATCTCCATAAGTGAAATCAACCATTTCCAAATCATTTCCATAAAAAACGGCCCCCCGGGCCATGTAAGGTTTAGAAAACAGTGCCAGTAGGCCCGAAGCCAAAACCACAGTAAAACATGGATAAAACCTCTTTATATGCATGGAAATGGTATGATCACACACAATTGCTGCCCCGCAGCTCACAATCAACCTATCGACCCTGCACAGGCCCACAGCTACTCAGCAAGCATAACCAGCCTAGAAGGATAATTCTATGCCCGGGACTCACGGACATTCCCAAAATCCCACCTTCTATGTTCTAGAGTCAACAAGGCCTCACAGGACCACAAGGGTAAATAAATAAAATATATCGACAAATACTACAAACAACGGAAGAACAAAAGTAGGCGGTTATGAATAAAGCGGTCGAGGTCTGTGGTACCAACCTAATAAACCAACCCAAGGATGCCCATTAATACAATTTTATTCTATATATGCGGAGTCTAGAGAGATTAAACCGTAACCTACCTGTCGTCCGACGACAAGCTGCTAGAACAACGATGTCCAAGCTCGAACCACTCCAAGCAATTCCAAAACTAAATCGGAATCGGAATCGGATTTGGGACGGAACAACTTGACAAGATAATTGATTTACTTTATCAAATATATTTTTCTCACAACAAAACCTCTCACGTGAATGAGTATTTAATACTGTGCATAATTTTATGCAACAGTAATATACATATATGTATAGATACCTTTAGCAAGGTCAAAATGCCCACTTTAATGTACTTAGTATGCAATTTCATCAAATGCTGCCACTTCTAAATATACTAGTGCTGCCTTCACTTTCCACTTACACGTGGGGGTGGAGGTGGCAACTAATTTCCCTCCGTTAGGTATATATTCGGGTATTGCATAAATTCGTGGTAAAATAAATATAGTATTTTAAATATACCATAATTATTAGAAAATCATTTCCAATAAAACCTACTATATTATAATAATAATTTTCAACATAATTAAATTTACTATCTCCGTTAAAATATTACGGAGTATAAAAACTTTATAAAATAAATACTTTCAAATACGCCCGATTTCGACACTCAAGAGTTCTCTCAGGATCCTCCCTTATTTTATCACTGTTTTAGAACTGAAATGGCATTTTAAAACGTGAAATCGAGGCTTAAATCGAGTTTAACCCGACCCGATTCGCGTCCCGGTTCGCAACCCGTTTTTTGCCAGACAGTCCGCGGTAAAATAGTCATAACTTTTTACTCCGAGATAATTTGGACGTGCGGTTTTGTGCGTTGGAAACTAGACTCGTAAACCTTTGATTTGGTATTTCGGGGGACTTCTAAATCTTTATATATTGGGAGAAAAGTCCTGATACATTTGACCCAAAGTTCAGAAAATTTGTTAAAGGTCTTACGATATCTTTTGTCGATTTGCTTGACTTCAAACTTAAACGTGGAAATGACCGAAAGGGTCATTACATCATCCACTACTAAAAAGGGCTTTCGTCCTCGAAAGTCAAGGTTAAGAGGGTACCTGAAGACTAAAATAGCTGCGGATACTGATCCCGCATATCTCTCTCGGTCTCCCAGGTAGCCTCCTCGACTGGACGGTGCCTCCACTGAACCTTAACAACCGGGATCTCTCGAGACTTCAATCTCCTGACATCTCTGGCCAAAATAGCTGCCGGCTCCTCAACAAAGGCTAAACCCTCATCCAACTGAACTGAATCCCACTGCAACACATGAGACTCATCTGGTACATACCGACGCAGCATCGAAACATGAAATACAGGATGTATAGCTGAAAACATCGGAGGCAAGGCTAGCTGATAGGCAACGCTACCGACCCTCTGCAGAATCTCAAATGGCCCAATGTACCTGGGGCTAAGCTTGCCCCGCCTACCAAATCTCATCACGCCCTTCATGAGAGATACACGGAGAAACACCAAGTCACCGACACTAAACTCCAGGGCACGAAGCCTACGATCAGCATAACTCTTCTGCCTGCTCTGAGCTGCCCGAAGTCTGTCCTGAATCACTCGGACTCGGTCTAAGGAATCTGGAAGCAAATCTGTGCTCTGTGGCCCAGCACTAAAGCCATCAAACCAACCTACCGGTGATCTGCAACGCCTGCCATACAAAGCCTCAAAAGGTGCCATGCCGATACTCGAATGGAAGTTGTTATTATAAGCAAACTCTGCCAAGGGAACAAACTGATCCCAAGAACCTCCAAAGTCTAGGACTTAAGCTCGAAGCATGTCCTCCAAAATCTGAATGGTCCTCTCGGACTGGCCATCTGTCTGAGGGTGGAAAGCGGTACTAAGATGAACCTCTGTACCCAAATCTCGCTGAATAGCCCTCCAAAACTGAGATGTAAACTGGGTACCGCAGTCTGAAATGATAGAAGCTGGGACCCCGTGCAACCGAACAATCTCACGGAGGTAGATCTGAGCTAACCTCTCTGCGCCATAAGACGTCTGAACTGGCAAGAAATGTGCTGACTTAGTCAGCTTATCAACAATCACCCATATGGAATCAAACCCACAAGAAGTACGGGGCAAACCAACAACGAAGTCCATAGTAATCCCTTACCACTTCCACTCAGGGATGGGAAGTCGCTGCATCAAACCACCAGGTCTCATGTGCTCGAACTTAACCTGCTGACAGTTCAAGCACCGGGATACGAAATCCGCTATA